>ML682026.1:3706985-3969096 GCA_007922195.1 Podocnemis expansa | reverse complement strand
AAGCATCTGAGGAAGTGGGATCTTCTCCCACGAAAGCTCATGCAAAAAATAAATCTGTTAGTCTTAAAGTGCCACACAACTCCTTAGTGTAGACCTGGCCTTTGTATCATGGTCATTATTGTTGTTTTTACCCACATTAAGAGATTCCTCTTCTACGTGGGCAAAGAGACGTTTATGGCTTGCCAGTACCTGTACGGACCACTCTGCAGCTCAGCCAAAGTTTTTTCCTTTTGCAGTGATTAGCATTGCTGCATCAGTGGCATAGGCTGCTGATTCAAGTTTGGTGGTAAATTGCCCATGGCCTTTTTTACATAAGAAGTGTGAATTTTGTCAAAATTTAGTGTAACAATTTCATTTTGTCTCTTTATTGTTCAGTGAGGGAGACCTTTGAGTGCTAAATTAATTTCTCTGGAGAGACAGATAAATTCAGATCTCATGCTGTAAAAGATATATTAATTTAGCTATATTACTTGGGTTTCTTTAATAGGCACTGAATTGCCTCAATAGGTGGTTGCCTATGTAGCACTGCAGTGGTTTGTGGGAACATAACCCCAAAATTAAAATAAATAAGTGAAACATAAGAATACATTGACTCATGCATAATTCTTGTGAGGACCTCTCTGCAATGGTGTGAATGTCAGCTGGTCTGAACCCACGAGCTCCAAGTGCCATGCAGGGAGGAAACAAGGGTTCATGTCTGCTATGGCTTCCAGGCGCTCCATCATGTCCATGGACGGGCTGCACAAACACCAAATAGTGCAAATGTGTTCTCCTGGAGAGAAGTGCTGTCATTTAGGCTTGGCTCTGTTAAGTTGGGTTTTTCTCTGAAGTGGTCAAATAAACAGCAGCAATAGTTTCACCAGGGGAAAGGAGAGGAAGAGAAGAAACAAACAGAATAAAATATCGTAAAATGAAATAAAACAAAAAAGAAATCAATGTTTGTCAAGCAGAAAAGAACAAAATCAGTAACAACAAAGATCGGTTCAGGCTTCCTTGAAGCTAATAATCTGTCACAAAGAACGCCAAAGAAAAACAAATTAAAAACTTTTAAGCAAAAGCCCCCAAACCCACCAGTGCAAAGTGTTCTAATGAGAACGCTCAGTGCAAAGCATCAGAGGAAATTCATGCAAATCACCATGCAAATAAGGCTGACAAAGCTTTAACAAGATAAAGATACCCAAAAGCTTTGCAATTCAGCCCAAGGCTAGGGACATGTATTTCATTCTCCTTGAGAATCCAGTGCACGCCTGCAAGCTCCATTCCCAAGAAGCAGAATAAAAGGCACAC
Organism: Podocnemis expansa; assembly: GCA_007922195.1. NCBI lineage: Eukaryota > Metazoa > Chordata > Testudines > Podocnemididae > Podocnemis > Podocnemis expansa. The sequence continues at coordinate 3,967,809 of ML682026.1, read as the reverse complement.
TTAACATCATGTGCGTAAATATAGGAATGGAAAACACATAAAAGACATTGCTTGTGTTGTGAGAGAATCCATTGACTTCAAAGGTCCTACATTAATGTGATACAACGACATAAAATTTTTAGTGGGCACTAATTGAACCAATTATCTAATTACCCTAATAAATTAAGGACTCAGCTATCCTTTGAAGATGAGTAATTCTGTAAATATTTTCCTTATCAGCATCTTGAGGGAAAATTGCCAAAACCGATTTGTGAGAAGGATAGTTACATTGGCTAGATCAAGAAAATACTGGGCCCTCTTCTCATATTAAAATTAGTGATCCCCTAACTGCTTGCATTTGAAGCACTTTTACTCATTGCTTTGGTCTAAGCAGTTTTACCAGCAGGTTAATAAAATTTAATTAGTTGCTAATTAAAGCTTAAAATCAATCAGAGGCTTTTTGATCACTTTGAAATTTTAGTGGTTTAAATAAATGAGGGAGTTCAGACCAAAATTAAATGATGTGTATCTCTTCCTGCTGGTGATGGTGTATATTATCTCTTCAACTGTCTATAAATGGCTTGCAGATTTAGAGGTCAGGTCTGCATGTAGCTGAGCACCATCCATGAGATGCTGGGTGCTGTTGATTGCCATCTCTCCTCATGCTATCAGCACCCATGAGTGGAACCAGAGTAGATAAATAAATCTAGATATCCAGAATGCAGGCTGGCAAAGACCAACATTCATCTGTCTCTGAGGAGCAAGCAGCTCATTGCCCAGTCAGATTGCAGGTTATTGGCCATGGAAAGAACAAGACTGGTACAAGCAAGGAAGAAAGCCACCTCTCCTTTTAAGCTTCAGAAAGTGAAGGAGGAGAAAAAGGTTGTCAGGGCAGCCTGCTTCTGAAATGACAAGCTACACAAATCTTTTTGCTTGCAAGGTGGATGTATAACACTTTGAAAGCGGTTCTGACTTCTCCAATATGGCATTGCTTATTGGTTTCAGCAGTATAGCTGCAAAGGTACCCATTTATCTCAGGGAAAATCAAAACCAGATCAAAATACCCATAAACATTTACTGTTTTTTCTCTAGCTGTTCAAGTAATTACATGTATCTCTGAACTTACAATGTCCTACAATGAGATTAATTAAGCAGGCTCTACATACTCTTTTTTTTGTTGATGATCAAGTATTTCCCAGCATGGTTATGGACTAGCATTCTCCTTGGGTAAGGAGAAATTTGGGCACATGTACACAGGAGGAAAATGAATATTAAAAAGGAGAAAAGTAATTAAATAGTGTGCATTTAATGGAGATACAGCCACTGGACTATTTTGATAGGAACCTATCCTTCAGAAATTGCTGACTTACTTTTTAATATATTTAGTAATACAGATAGTTGATGACTCTGTTTGTGCCCATTGTAGATAAAGTGCTGGAAAGTCAGTTATAAAAGGAAGGGACATTTATTTTTCTTACTACGATCTGCACTGTGCTGCCATGGCTGGTGAATCTTATCACTAAAGCCATTCTTGGGAATAAAGCATTTAGCCTTTTGCAGCTGGAGCTTGTTACAAAGAGGTGAACAGTGGATTCAATTATACTTCGAGGTGGGGGGGACAAGTGAACAGCAGCAGAGCGTGTGTGCAAGTGAAAGCATGTTGAGCTGGTATCCACAGGGGGCAGACAGTCACTGGACAACTAGAAGAGACCTCGCTGTCAATAAAAGATGGAGAGTCCAAGGCAGGCATGAACTTGGGCACAGGACACTTTCAAATCTGTCATGGTGCACTTTACTTACACGTGAGCACAAGGGGTCACTCCAGAGCTGCTCCCAGCCTTGGACTCCCTGGAGGACACTCTTCTGATTTTCATTTTAAAACTAACTATTGCGCGGGCCCGTGCATTGGATAGGGAAGTGATAGTCGGACACATGCATTCTGCTCCTGGCTCGCCCACTGCCCTACCACGTAGCCAAAGACAATTCACTTCTCTCAGTGTTGTACGGAGGGTCTCTAATGCCCGGGCCCAAGCCTATATTTGCACCCACCCTGGATGTGCAGGGCAGGGGATGTCCTGATGCTGTCCCCCACCCCAGCTCCGTTGCGGAGGGGGTCTCTATCTGTAGGGGGACAGAGGCTTGGAAGATGCAAATTCAGGCTTGGCTCTGCTGCCCTCTGCTCTGACCCAGTGCCTGGTGGTCACTGCTCAGGCTGATGAGCTTTGTTTTGTATTTTTGCAGGGGACATGGTGTTAATAGAAAGAGTTTCTACTAGCCAAAAAGTGCCTGCCTGGCCTTTATTTGTTTCTCTGTTTTGTTAAGATGCAAAGTCACATCTGAGGATTCAGAAAATGCTTTTCACCTTTCTTCTTTCTCTCTTCCCTGCCAGGCAGCAGGCCCCAGCCCTGCCCCTCCTTTTTGGCTTCTTCAGGGCTGGGGAGAGCTTTAGCCCCTGCAATAGGAGACTTGGGGATTCAATTCAGCCCTTAGGTCACCGTTCTGCATCTCAGCTCCAGGAACCCCCCGGCGCCTACCCTCCCTTACCACATTGCAATGCTGAGTGAAAATCCCCATCCCAGGCAGGTAGATAAGGGAAGTTTGGCTGCGGATGGGCTGGGTTCCCCAATGCGCAGTGCTAGAGGGCTGGAAGGAGGGGGCACCGTCTGTAACCTTGCCCTCTCCAGCTCCTTCAGATCGGGAGCACAATTTCAGCCTCAGTCCCTTCAGTGGGAAGCTCTCAGGGCAGGCAGCCAGTTCCAGTGAATCCAGGTCAGCTCTTAGCCCCTGCTAACACTCACGCACCACTCAGCTGCGAGTGACAGCCCACCAAAGCAGGGTTAGGTGAGTGTCGGGAGGTGTCGTGAAAATTTTCCTCACCCCATACACCCCCAGATTGCATTAGGCAATGGAAGCTTTAAAAACTCTCTCAATGAGTCAAGCAGTGGAAAGGCTTTTGTTATAAGCTTTGAATTTATTACTGTTAACCTATTACTGTTTTGACTGTTAAGCATTGTGCCAGGGGCTGTACAAACAAAGTAATGGGCAGTCCCCACCCCAGACAGCTTACAGACTAACTATTCTGCAAGTTACACTACCGGCTGGAAAACTTGGATTCTTCCAAGCAGAACTGGCAGCTGGCTTTATTCCAAATCAACAGACTGTCCGGAGACTTTGGTTCAGTATCAGCACCGTGTTCCTGCAGTGGCAGCTCTAGTCCCTAAAAGCAAGGGGAGGAGGTACCTGCTGTTTTGTTATAAAAGGCTCATTTATTACTCATGAAAGTACACGAGGTATCAAGTGCCTCATCTTGATTAATGATACTAATTAAACTAATGGGTGCAAGTAATTTTACAGTTGATATTTTTATATAGTTTTGTTTTGTTTTGCAAACGGCAGCAGGGACATACTGCCCTGTTAGCTTCCATCAGTCATGTTGCGTTACTCCGCAGGAGTCACCGCGTAAGGTCGTATAAATAAATAAAGCTTCTCATTCTCTCTCACTCCCTCACCTCGGTTTCCAATGCATGTTGGGGTCGTGTTTTCAAACATACAGAGTGTAGAGGCCACAAGCAAAAGTACCGGTGAGAAGAAAGATGGTTTTGTGGTTAAGGCTGTAGCTTGTGTCTCTAGCACGCTGAGTTCTAGGTGTACCTTTGTCCTGAGCTTCTCAAATTACCACAGTCAACTCCTTCATCTTTCTGTGCATAAAATGGGAGCACCAATAATTCCTTTGTTTGTCTTGTCTAATTACATTATAAAGTCTTCAGAGCAGTCTTTTTTAACATGCGCATACAGTCTCTAGTGAAATTGGGCCCCAGACTGAGTTGGATTCTGTAGAACAGCAGTTCTCAGCCTTTTGCAGGTCACAACATGTTTGGCAGAGCGTGTGACTCTACAGCACACACCAGTCCACCCCCAAATCCAGCACGCCTCCCTCCTCAACTCTCTGTGACACACTGCTGTATGACAACACAGTAATGTGTCCCGACACAGTGGTCGAGAACTGCAGCTGTAGACAATGCTATGATAATCAAAGTAACATCAGGCAATTGCATACCTAATTTATACATGCAGTTTTGGTGACTAAGCTTGCAGATTAGGTAATTGCACAGTAGACAGAAGCCATTTGCATGGGGGCAGTTGTCCACAATTTGCATTGCAAAGCCGCAAGAACTGTGAGCTGCAATTAGGCATGTGCATTTGTGTGCACACTAGCCTAGGGACTGGAGGTTTCGAAAGGCTTGTCTTCTGTATTTAGTATCTGAATGCCTGCAGGTAGAATTTGTTGGGCTTGTTTTTTGTTACGGGGCACCCTCGACCACAGAGCAATGTAACTATTGACCATGTAATTACATTGTGAGGCAAGTTCCACATGGTGACAGAGTAAATAAAATACAAGGCTGTAAGGAAGAGGGTTATCATGACATCTTACTACTGCACATTGTGTGGTAATTATAAGTGCAATAACTTGGTAACTTCCAGGATTATTATCAAGTTGCAAGGAATAGGAAAGTATTCCTGTTGGGTGGGTATTTGTGCAGGGAATCATGGAAACCAAAGAAGCAACTGACCAGACTACAAGAGTCCTGTGGCACCAGTATAGACTTACAGATTTCTTCGGTCATAAGCTTTCGTGGGCTCCAACCTGCTTCTCAGATGCAAGTGGGTTGGAGCCCACGAAAGCTTATGATTGAAGAAATCTGTAAGTCTATAAGGTGCCACAGGACTCTCATAATTTTTGCTGTGCACAGATGAACACGGCTACCCAAACTGACCAGTCTGTTCCCTCCAATACATTTTTCAGTGTTTTGTCCAGTCTAAATTTCAATGTTTCTAACTGTGGCTTCCACACCTTACCTGGAGATACTATTCCACACTCTACCATCTCACTGTCAGGAATATTTTCATACTATTCAGCCTATGTTTCCCCTTTCTACATTTTATCTCACTACCCTTAGTTATATGTGTCTGCACCAGACTGGTAAGACCTCCCTTTCCTTAGTGTTTATACCCACAGTTATTTTCAATTTCTTTATTTGTCAGAATACTTCACAGATTTTATTTTCAGTACCACCCTTCCTGCACACATTTGGGAACCTGGTGTTTGGTGAATGAAATAATTTAATAACAATATTTAGATGCATTTAATGTAGATTTCTCCTTGTGAAAAGAAATGAAAAAGATTGATAGTCTACTAGTTAAAAAATAAATCCCTCCCCATGGACCATTTTTCAATTTGAAAAAAGTTTGTTTAACTGTAATTTCAGCTGGTTCTAATAGGAATGAATGATGATCAGACTTGTTGCAGTCACATATATACAGGCCTCTACAGCTCTAGGTTTCGTCTCTTTACTTTAATCACCGCACTGGACTGTGATCTTGTTTACGCTGTTTTAATTCCCTAACTTCACTGGAGTCATTGCAGATTTATAAACTGGGGTAAATGGAATCAGAATCTGGCCCATCTTCTTCGCGTGACGACCACTTGGGCCTTAAGAAGTAATTAAGCAGCAGAATTTCTTATTGATACTGGTGCTATAGGAACAATCCAGGGTTAAAAGATGCTATGGATTTGCAGCTAGAGAAAAGATTTGGTCACAGATTAACAGAGATAAATGTCTGACCTCAAGAACAAATGAGGTAGGGGTGGGATGGAGACTGGACACACAGACCTGTGCTTCAGCCTCATTCTTATGGCAGAAATGTGCAAGATTAGATGTCCTTGGCACTGCCTTTAGAAAGTGTTGCTATGTTAACTGACTAAGATGAGGGCAATCTAGCTTAGTAGTCAGAGCATGCATCAGGAACTTAGGACCAGGTTCAGATCCAGACTCAGAGTCAGTGGCCAGAAGCAGAAGCCAAGGGTCCAGCCAGAGGCCAGGAGCTGGAGCAAGGAGGATAGCAAGGAAGGAGAGGTGCACAGCGGAGGCAAGATAGAGAGGCAAAGATGGGCACAAGGCAGGGGGCAGGAGGAACAAGGTGTACACATGAGCATAGAAGAGCCAGGAAGAGACCACCACTGACTTAAAACCTGACTTACTGGCCTTTGTGGAATCAGTTAGCCAACTGCAGGCCAAGCAACGATATTAATGAAGCTGCATGGGGACAAGTTATCCTGAAGGTCCTAACTTCTGTCACGCTGCCTGTGCATGTTAAAAACTGGAACTCAGTAATAAATAAATTTGTTAGTCTTTAAGTGCCACAGGACTCCTTGTTTGTTTTAGCTAGCAAAATAGTTTCCAGGAACAATAAACTGTTTTCCCCTTGTTGAACCAAACTTGCAAAGGAGCCCTGCAAAGGCATTCATACACATGACATTTGCAAGTTTTTCTATTTTCACTAGTTTGTGCATGTAAAAAGACATTTAAAGAGGCAACTGGGCATGCAAACAGGAACACATGCAAATACTGTGCCCCTATTTAAGACACTTTCTTGAAAATGTGTCCCTGATATGTATAAAACAACATACGTTTTCTTATCCTCTCTAGCCTTTCAATTCAATTTTTAATTATTGTTCTGTGTAATCATCAATACGTTTTGCTGCACTTATGAAATGAAATGGTCCATCTCTGGTGGTTAATTTAACACCTGCAAATTCTCAAGGATGTTAACCTTAGTCTAGTGAATAAAGTCTTTGCCATATGGTTAAAAGATTACGAACTCCAATCTATTTGGGGCTGAGAGTTTGTTGCTCCATATACTGGATCTGTTTTACTTTCACTATAGAATAAACCATCATGGTCTTACTACTTAATTAGCATTATTGTCCAAGACATTCAGCAAGAGTCAAACAAATCTACCAAAACCAAAACCAAAACCATCTCACGGGTAATGTGGGGCACGTTTCTTTACCACAAGCCAATTGTGCAGTGCAACTGTTGAATAACTTCTATTATTTTAGATTATTTCTAGCCTCTGGGACAGATGTGCAGCTTATAGCAATCAAGGGAAGTTGTCCACTGACTTCGGTGAGCTTTGGATGGGGATCTAAGTGCCTAACCTTCATGCCCAGCATACGTATGATACAAAATCCTTCAAAAATCTTGCACCCTAAACCAGTATCAAGTGGTACACTCTTATCCAGATAATCAAGACTAGCAATCAACTGCCTCTTTAAACATATTATCCAATCCTTTTCTTCAAATCCATGGAGAAAAGGAAAACCTTACCATGTGACCTGAATGTCAACAGGTCCTGGGTCTCTTGGTCCAAAGGGAGGTAAGTTCCAGAGTCAAAGATACCTCAGTAAAAATACCCTATTGTCTGACCCCCTTTTAAATAAGAGGGCTGTTAGCCTGATTTTTTCATGTTAACATATGAATAGAAACATCATATTTAAGGCAGACAGGGCATAAACTTTTTAATAGCTTCCTCAATCAAATCCAACACCCTGAATTGTATTCAGAGGCAAAGTGGGAGTCAGTGGAGATCAGAGAGCCCAGATGTAATGTGCTCCCCCTGAGTACCTTGTGAGTCACTTCACCCTGCGGTGAAGTTTGTGGTCATGAGGGCTATGTCTACATTGGGCAAACTTAGTTCGGACTTGCTAGTCTGAACTAAGAAATCCAATCTTAGTTCACATTAACTGCAGGTTAGTTTGAACTAACTGTGTATTCTAGTTCAGACTAACGCTTAGTTTGAACTAGAACGTGTGGTTAGTTCAACTAACTGGCTTAGTTCGAACTAAGCATTAGTCCGAGTCTTGCCTTTGCCTAGTTCGAACTAAAGTTTGAACTAAGTACATAAGTCCAGACTAACCCCTGGTACTTACAAGTTTGAACTAAGCTTTCCTTAGTTCAGACTAAGAAATTTCTTAGTTAGGACTAGGGAAAGTCTAGCATAGCCATGGGCTAAATTAGTCTGGATTTAGCCTCCTTAGTCTGGACTAATTTGCCAGTGTAGACATAGCCCAGGTGTCTCCATGTTGAGCTCTGTGACTGAAGGGAACAAAGGAGCTCAAGAATTGCTCTAATTTCATTATTGCTAGGCTCCAGAGCCATGCCAAAAGCACCTAGTGGTCAAGGGAATTGAAAGTAAATGACTGATCTAAGAGAAACAGAGCAGAAGTTTTGATGTCATGGTGAGTATGTAAGAGCAGCAAGGCCAGGAAGGCCATTTCTCTCAGATGAAGAGCAAGTGGAAAACTAACACGACGGCACTTTATGCTGATCTCTTTGAGCAAGAAAAGAGTCCTTTAGCAAATATTCCTGGCCCTGAAAGAGCAATGGCAGGTCAAATGTCACTTAGAAACATGTATGATATTGGCATGTTCTTGGTACAGTGCTCAGAAAGAAGAAAAAGGGGCTGAGTTATTCTGGACCAGAGGCAGCTAATTCCAAACTCATAAATCGCAGGTTATGGGGAATACTGGACCCCACAGTTCATTCTTATCAGTGGTTTCCAGGTTGTTGGTTGCTGTCGATAGCTCCCTGTTGGATATGGGAAGACACACTATTCATAAATAGATGCGCACACATTATATATATTTGCAATTCTCTCACCTCTGAGAAAATACCAAAGAAGATCCCCAGCTATTATACAAGGGCATTTAAATCAGCGATCTGTGCTGATTTACCCCAGCCGAAAATCTGTACCCCAGATTTTAAAGGCACAGCTGTTAATTTACTTCAGTCCTTTTTCTGCAGTAAAGCAATATTTAAAATATATGCTTAAAGTATTTCTTATTCAGCTGGAAACAATTATGCTGCGTTTTCCCCAAGGTGCTAAAATATTCAACCAACTATATTGTGCTAAAAACACAGCATGCACCTAACTTAGGGCTATGAAGGATACACATCATAATTTGATCATATACGATCTTGCCAGTTTTGCTGTATTCTTCTTCATATAAATCAGACTCTAAAATTTAAGGTGGTATATAATAATAACTAGCTCTTGTGTAGCACTTTTTCATGCCAATGCTTTTGCAAAAGAATGCAATGTCATTTACCCCTGTTCTACAGATGGAGAAACTGAGGCAGAGCCAGACAGCAGCAATGACTTGCCTGAGGTCACCCAGCAGACTAGTGGCACATTTGGGAATAGAAACCACGATTTCCAAGTCCAACCCAGTGATTTACCTACTAGAGGCGATGCTGCCTCCCACATACCTATGATAAAATGGCTGCAGGGCTGAATTTTGGTGTTTGTAGGCCCTAGGCACTTTCACTCCGAAATGTGCAAAAAGAGGGGTAAACGCCGATTGAATTACATCGATTGACATGATGCTCTTTAATCTATTCTAATGCTAAACCACGTTGTTTTTCCTTATTTTTTCTGCTTTTTTAATTTTTTCCCTCCTTTGTAGGCCCTAAAAATTTTGTAGGCCCTAGGCACTGTGACTACAGCACCTAATGGGAAATGCGGCACTGAATGGCTGCTGACATTTACTACCAAGCAATACAGCCCAAGTCCCTCTGCAAAAGTTCTGTTCTCCTCCCACCATTTTTCAAGCATCCTTCTCAACTCTTGGTTTCCTCTTGTCCCCCTCTTAAGGCTTGGGAGCCCTGGTAGTAAAATAGCAATTGTCCAGTTTTTCAGCTCTAAGTGCACAGACCCGAGCCTAGGCCAGGGCAGTGGTCACCGACTGCTCTCCCACATCAGTGGCCACGGTTTCAGCCGAAAATCCCGCAGCTGAATGAGCTGTGAGATTTGTGTGGGAAGGCTGGAGCCATTTGGGCAGGGTGGGGGAAGAGCGCAGTGTGATATAGCACCCTCTTCTTTGGCTAAACAGAGCGCTTCTGTCTTGAGGAACATCATTGGCGCTTCTGTCACTACCACTAACAGCAAACAACTACGGGCATGTTAAAGAAAATCAGGGCTAGCCTGCTGTGTTGAGGACAACTGACAGACCACCCAGCTGCCAGTAAATGCTGGGTAACTGAAAAGTGGCATTGGAGGCCCGCCGGCAGGGAAGTTAATATCAGAAACTCTAGCTCTAAATCAGCCAATCGTCTTGGTATGGAGGCCACCCATAGTCCTTTTTGTTATCTACCCCTCCCTCCTTTGTCATGAAACCTGAGCACTTTTTAGTGATAGCAGCAAGCCTGAGAGGCCCCAGGATACCACACAGAGAAAGAGTCTGGTGGCACTTTTAAAGACTAACAAGTTTATTTATTGCACAAGTTTTGCGGGAGAAAATCCCACTTGGCAAAGTGGGATTGTCTCCCATGAAAGCCCATGTGATAAATCAATTTGTTAGTCTTTAAAAGTGCCACTAGCCTCCTTGTTTGTTTTGCTGGACCAGACTAACACGGCCACCCCTTTGGAACTTATCGCTATGTACCTTGCCTTTCTGCCACTTAATAGGCTCAAGCCTGTAAAAGCAAAGACTGATACGGGAAAGGCATTTGATTATGTTGGATCCGTGGCTTATTTGAACGAGCTCTAGCAGAGGGCTGAGGGCTGCTGTGGGGATGGTGGGAATTACACAGATCCAAGCAGAGTTGTCCAGAGAGAAAGGGCAGCTGGGGCAGGAATGACATATCAATGTCTCCATCTGTCAGGGCAGCTAAAACCAGCTCTGGATCACCGGGCTTAAGATAGAACGGCACTTAACAGGGCTTGCAATAGCAATGTGATAATGCTGAGGGAATCCAGCAGAGGTGGGCTGGAGACATGCCGTGGTGGATCTCTGACCCCCCGCACTAGTAATTATAATGAATGGGGCTAATTTGTTGGTTGGGTCAAACTTTAACAGCCACACATGGGCTGAGTTCTGCCTTCTGCCATACCCGTGTAACTTAAGTGGGAATGTGTTTGCAGATTGATCTGCAATATCCGGCATTTGGTGAGTGTGTGAAGCAAGTGTAATTCTCATGACAGCACAGGTGATTGAGGGGGTTAGGGCAGGCCACAGAAAAAGCAGCCAGCTGGAGCCTGAGGGCTCCTGTATCTCTTCTTATGTGGCTTTCTTGATACAGGCCTCCCTGGCTTCCCCCTACCATAGAAATCGCACTTGTTTCACACACCCGTGCACCCCCCCATCAGTGGGATTCAGACTGTTTCACCACATATGTCCACCTGCACCATTTTGCATGGTATCTACATGGCCTGTGTAATTCAAACTACCATGTGACACATGCAAGTTGTACCTGCTTGCATCACGGGTGGATTTGGCCCCGAGGGCCCTTGGCGTTCAAAGACAGTGACAGCCCAAATGCATCATTGTGATTTCCATCCATGCTTTATTGCAATTACGCCTTCACTAAAAGAAATTTTGCAAAACCCTCACTTTCTCATCTTTAAATGAAACAAACAAGGAGGCCTGTGGGACTTCTAAAGACTAACAAATTTATTTATTGCATGAGTTTTCATGGGAGAAAATCCCCCTTCATCAGATGCTTTGAAGAGGGGGGAACTTACAGAATGGGAGGAAATAAATGCAGGGAAGTGTAAGCCAGTCTTTAAGTGCCACAGGACTCCTTGTTTGTTTTACAGAGCTAGATTAACACAACTGCCCCTTTGGATCTTTAAACAAAACTCGTGGCCATCCAGCATCTGTATGAGTGCATTGATGGAGGTAGGAGCTCTAGCAGATACAGCCTTGGATTTGCAAACTAGTAACAGTTTTTTTAAACGTGGGTGCAGAGTTTGTAGAAAAATGGATCGAATTATTTTTTACAGATTTTTTTGAGCCAAAAAGGATATTTTTGCAAAGGAATTTCTGTTTCTCTCAAAAATGTTGAGGCTTTTGTTGGAAAACTGAAAATGGGTTTATTTTCAGCAAATGAAGATCAGCTTTCTCAGTTTTAATCTGAAAATGCTTAGCAATTCCTCCCCATGCCTCTGACACCACAATCAAATTAAAATTTTGGGAGAAACACCACCACCAAAAATGATTTCAATAAAATTTGTTGAAGTCAAAGAAACCATTTTCCAATCAGCTACACTTGTGTGTTATGTTCACTCTGTTATTATTACATCAGGAAAATTTCTTGACATCTCTTCTAATGCTTCCTGTTTGCCAGCCCCTTATCTCTTCCAAAAACTACCTCTTCAAAAAATGGCTCTTATCTTGGTCTCTCTACTAAAATTTCCCTTTTCTCCCTTCCCTGAATTGTTCTTTGTCTTTTCATAGTTTGCTTTGTCTTTTGTAGGGCTCATTCCTTTTTCAACTGAAGTCAGTGGAAAGTTTTCCCATAATTGCAACAGAGACAGAAGTTGGGCCTTGGAATTGACCAAAATTTCAAAATAAGTAGCGACTCTGAATACGTCAAGGCTGGCGTGTCTGAATTGAAGCATCACAGAGGGGCCTGATTTTCAGAAATAGCAGAGGAACCATACTTTGAAACTCAGCTGTAAGGCATCTCACTTTGAGAACTCAAAAATAGTGGCAACTGAAATCATGAGTCATTTTTCAAAATCTTGACCTCAGCTTTTCAAGGCTTTGAACACAGGCAAGCAAGGAGATGAACCCAGATCCTAATGTTGAGACTTACTGCACTTTTATGAAGGGTGAACATAGTAAAAAACCTTAAACCATTGTTGAGAAAAATATTAAAAATTCACAAGCTTTTTTCATTTTGAAGAGTTTGAAACAGACCCATTTTACATTAAAAAATTTGATTTAAAACATTAAATCTCTTTCTTGGATAGAAAAGTGTCCATGATCATTTGGGTAATGTTTCAATGACAGTATCAATAAATATATTAAAAACAATATATTGGGGGATGGAGGTACAAAACTTTTCATGAAAGAACTTCAATATGGTCAACAATTTTTTACTATTAATTTCATGTTTGAAAAAAAGGCCTTTACTAGTTGAAAACCCTTTTCTTTCAAAAAGTAAGACCAGTCCCATTGATGAAACAAAATCAGCTCCCCAGATCTGATTACCCCCTGAACTTGGTGGTTTTTAAGTCCAGCTCCAAATTTTAAGACTTGAGTCCATTTTTGGTTGGGATGGGAAGCCAATCTTGTTCTCCTTGAAGTTTTGTCATAGACCCTAAGTTTGTAAAGTGCAGTGTGAAATCCACTGGTTCTGTACATGAGAGTATAAATGATTCTTTCTGTTGAGTCCCCCCTTTCCCCCAGCTCCTGTGAATGAGCCAGAGAAATCTGAAAGGTTTTATTAAGTAAGAAGGTAGGTATCCTGAGAATGATCAGCTGTATGCATTGCGCTGATGTTGCAAGTGTTGACGTCAATGGAGCTACGATCATGTGCACCAGCTGATGATCTCCTCTTGGGTTTCCACTGGGGATTTCTAAGTTGCATCCTGCTGGAGCTGCTGCAGGTGGGGGCTGTTTTCAGGGAAAGGGTGTCCACTAACATGTCAGCTCTAGACAAAGTGAGGATTTTTTTTATTGTTGATTGCTTGATGCATGATTGCTGATTCATTGATCCCCTCCGCCTACACTACAGTGACTATTTTCTTATTTCTGGGTGTAGCGACTTGATCTGAGCAACAGATGAGAATGCACGTCGCAGGTGTAAAACCACCAACCTGCCAGCAGTGTGAGGCGGTATTGTGTTTTCATCTGTTGAAATGAAACTCATCCAGATGGCATATGGAGGTCTGCTTCTCATCTCCCTTTCGGCTGTGTAAATCAGGAGGAACTCCGGAGAGTTACACTTGTGTAAAATAAGGGAAAGTAAAATCAGAACCAGGAGCTAAACCCTGACTGTGTTTGTCAATATTATCAGCCTAAGCTTCTAACATGGTTTTTTTTTTATTTACTTTGTTGTCTTCTGTTTAATGAGCTTGTTCTTACAAAGAAAACCTCATTTTTCCCCCCAATTACATGAAAATTGCTGGCAGCCACATTCTGCTGCCTGTTGCTCTGGTGTAATTCTGGAATAACTCCCTTGCTTTTAGAGGGATTACTCCAGACTGATGCCACTGTCTCTGAGAGCAGAATTCAACCTAGAGGTTTAGAAATGATAGATTAATATACCTGATGGCACAAAGGCCATTCCCTGGGCCTCGTCTGAATTAGGGTCTTCACTCCCCCTCCCAGTCTTTCTGCTTTAGTGTGATGTAATGTGGCTATACGTAAATTAGACACTTTCTTGACTGATGCAGGTCAGAGCAGCTTTTAATTACTTACCAAAGGAGAGATCTTCTCTGCTCTCCCATCATAATGCCTGATTTCAGGTCGCTTTTCCATTGTTATCCTCTCAAATGTCTCTTTTAATTTGCATCGGCAAGATTTTATCCAGTGTTAGCTGATGAGAAGGGTTCATCCCCTGACATTCTCCATAGGCATCAGTACTTTCCCACCACAATTGCCTTTTCCTGGGGAACATCTCAATTGTTGTTGAGTGAGATCGCTCTTCCAGCATTGGCCTAGCAAAAGGCCTCTTTGCTTCCACATCAGGAATGCGATGTGGAGCTTGTGCGGGTGCTTTGGGGGAGGGGAATCTATTAACGGTTATCACTGAAGGCTGCCTCAGACAGGATAATGATTTCTCCAGAAAACATATGGTCCATTAAAAGAGACCCTCCCAGACCAAATGAGATAAGTGCAACAGCGATCACAGAATACTTGTATTTAACAACTGGATTATTAGTTTCCAAAGGGGTAGCCGTGTTAGTCTAGTCCAGCAAAAAAACAAGGAGTCGTGTGGCAATTTAAGACTAACAGATTTATTTTTCGCATGAGTTTTTGTGGGAGAAAAACTCACTTCAAGCTAAATTCTGTGAAAGCAGGACTTAATCAAAACTATGGGTTCTTTTCTTGTCACAAAAGGTAATTTGACTTCAGGCTTCCCAGGGTTTGAACCTAACAACTGCTCTGATTTGCTGTTACTGTATGACCTGATCCTATGTTTTACACCCCTTGCATTTATTTCATTCCATTCTGTACATTCACCCATCTTCAAAGCATCTGAGGAAGTGGGATTTTTTCCCATGAAAGCTCAGGCAAAAAATAAATCTGTTAGTCTTTAAGTGCCACACGACTCCTTGGATTTTTTTTCCCCTGGATTATTAGTATCCTCATGACTGCTTTCAAAGTGCTTTTCATTGGTAGATCTCAAATTTCTTTTAAAAAATTGGCAAGCAGTTTTAGCCCTATGTTTCTTATAGGGAAACTGAGGCATGGGGTGATGAAATAGCTTTCCTGAGGCTGTACAGTGAGTGAGCTGCAGAGTCAGAAACACCATTTCAGATACCATGATTATGAGCATGGCACAAGATAGAGTAGAGTAGAACCCAAGTTCCCAAACCTTAGTCTAATGTCTGTTATGCTGGACCAAACTCTTTCCTTGCCTGGGAAAGCGCCATCCAAACTCTCTTCTTGATATGTCTACCTGCCAACCACTCATATATATTTGTTTGCTGTGGTTTTTGCATTATCCCTTGCTAAAGATATTACAACATATTATTTACTTTAGTCTGCAGCTCCAAGACCTTTGTGTGGTTTTTCTTGCCACACAAATAAATCACTGGATCAAGTAGCTTTGATTGAAAAAAAAATACCAATACATAGAACACAAGCAATTTGTCATCACCATGGGTAAACAAGATGGGGAGGGAGTTTACTAAGCCAAATTTTATATATAGCTACTATGTAAAATTCCCTAATTCCCAAGCGTGGTAGTAATGTTAATAGTACTTCTAATATGGCATATTTCCAATATTTTGTCCTTAATGAGGATTTTGATCAGTGAACAGTTTTGTTTCTGTTTTGCTTTCTTTCTCTGCCTGAAACACAGCTGGCTTTTGTACAAAGAAAAGCGTGAATGACTGCTGTGTGGAGTGGCCCTGCAGTGCAGTGCTGGGGACAGACGACGTGTCTCTTGTCTTTTGTGCCACTGTTTCGTTACTGAGGTGGAATGGAAGTCATCAATATGGTGGCAGCTGATAACGTTTTACTGACCATGTCGTCAGTTCTTTTTAGGGCAAGCAATGTGTTCTTTGTATCTCTTTCATATATGACCATCACAGCAATTGTAGGTTTGCAGAAACCTACCACAATTTGTATGACTTCAGCTATGTTACGTTAACCATGAGACTTTAATTAACTGAATGCACATTACTATTTATGTGTATGTGTGTTGCACTTCTAAACAGACAAATTGTTATAGTGCAACCGGGGTGTGTGTGAGACCAAAAGAAAAAGGGAAAAGGAGAGATTTGAATTCAAATAGACCCCAGAGTTTTGAACATCCTTGAACACGACTGGGATGGATTTGAGAGATTTTTTTCTCTTACTTCTACAATAAACAGCAGAATATGTGCTCTATGCAACTGATCCATGTGAATTTCAAGTGTAAAGGTCACAGACCCAATTCTTCATTAAGATTGTGCAAAGTGCACGTGTGATGTAACTACATACTTAAAATGTATGCACAAATTACCATAATTAACTTCATATATGCATTTCCCAGTTTGCACATTCAACTGCATGCCTAACTTGTTCTTGCCCTATATGTTTTTAAAATCCGCCCCTAGGTGTCATGCATGATCTTGCTGCGGTTCAGATATGTGTCACTCTTTGTCATTGCAAATTCACAGACGCATCACATTGGAAACATGTGTGCCGATGAGACAAATGAAAACCTTATGTGAAGTCCGTGTGAGCCACATGTGGATTCCTTGTCTCCAGATGCCACATGTGGAATACAGCTGTTGCCTTTTGCACTGCGGGATACTTTCTTTTCATGGGAAACAAGCTGGCCAATGAATGTGCTCTGAGGTCAAAAGAGAGCTAAGGGCAGTAAGTCATTGGAGCAGTAAGCTGTAAGCAGCAGGCCATTGGGCAGTAACGCATTAGCTGCAGCTTTTGAAGAGTTAGAAAAGAAAAAAAGTCAGTTGGGTTTATTTAGCTGCTAGAGGGAAACAATTCAAGGAACACTGTAATATGTTATTTTTCCCCGTGGGATTTTTGTGATTAAGTTGCTGAGCTGTTAGTGGCTCTGCCACAAATTTGCTCTGTCACCTTGAGCTCTTCACTTAACCATCCATCCCTTAGTTTTCCCAAGCACAAAGAGAGGATAATAACCCACCTGCCTTTGAGCAATATGGGGAAAGAGCACGAGGCAAGAACTACTGCAGCTGTCGCTAGCACATCTTCATTCACTTCAATGGAGTGCTGATGATTTTCGCCAGCTAAGGATATGGCCCCATTTTTTCAGGTGTCATGTTCCACTCTGACGGAGATTACAGAGAGTGGGCCACTTCCTAAGCTGGTTTAAATCAGTTAAGGGGTAGATCTGGCCCAGAGCGTGTGTAAAGTGGTGCCGATGGGAGAGGGGTTAAAATCACTCCCTAGCGTAGACCAGATAAGTGTTTCTTTTCCCCATTCAAACATCCATAGTGGGAATAGATACAGAACTTTCCAGGAGGGAGGGGAGAAATATTTTCTGAGCTCCCTGCAGATGACCCACAATAAAAATAGCATTTGGGGTCTTCTGGTTGAATGGGGTGCAACATTATCATCACTATTCTGTGCAGCATCTCTCTGTCTCTTTCATGGTTCCCAGTATGCAGTAAATAAATAGCTATTTATTCTAAGTCTCTTTTTTTACGTGTTTTGTGCTTCCTTAATTAAAAACACATCAGGCCACGGATAAAGCATCGTGAAATGGCTTGTCGTGCCATCACATTTATAGCTGGCAAGCAAATTTCTAATAAAATGGTTTTTGAGGGGGAATATTGCCTTCATTCAAATCTCCTATAAAAACTACCCATCCATTAATTCCAATTAATGATCACTCCAGCATTTCCGTTAATGCTGGTAGTATTTCTTGGCTAATGGCTGATTTTCAACAAAATCAGAATCAATGTAAGTTTGGACAGGACCCTTGCAGAATTAATTTACTGCCTTGATGCTAGTAGAACCAAAGTACTTTGGTCCTTTCAAGCATGTAAATCACAGCAGTTTGAAATGTTTTCCCATAGTTATTATATGCAGCCTATCTTATGATGAGATTCTTGTGCTTTGGAGAGCAAAAAAGTATGGGGGCTTGATCCTGCAAGCCTCTCATGTATGAGTGGGCCTATCTGCACCTGAGCAGTCTCATTCAGTGGGCAAGGAAGTACAAGCCTGAAACCAGTAGCATAAGATCCTGGGAAAATAATACAAAGCAAAATGAATGAAGAAAGAAGGGGGAAATCTTGGCTCTGCTGAAGTCAGTGGAAAAACTGCTGTTAACTTTATGTGGCTGGGATGTCACTCAGTGGGTACATCTACAATGCAATTAAGAACTGACAGCTGGCCTCTCTCGGCCAACTCTTTTTGCATGGCTTGGGCTGAGGGGCTGTATTATTTTGGTGTAGCCATTCAGAGAGAGGCTGCAGCTGAATCTCTGGCACCCACCCACCGCTAGGGTCCTAGAGCCTTTATTGAAAGAAAAAATTCTCTCTAAAATCTTGGAGGACAAATCTCTGCTGAATGTATCAGTATTGTACCCTTTCTCTGTTTTCCACTCGGGTGAAATGCTTGATCCAGTGCATTTAGGAAGCAGACTGTGTGAAGGAGGTGGGAAGTGAGGGGAATCTTTCCTTTCCATTGCTCTGAATTGTCAGCCTTAACCTTGAAGTGCCTGACACCACATTTAACAGAAAACTATGACCAAACTAAGACTTACCGGTCTTTGCAACTGGGTGCCGTGAATGCTAGCAGCAGCTGCAGGAGAAAGGATCAGCCACATAGACAGTTTGCTCTGGGGATGTATGTGGCTGTTCTTTTCAGTGCGACAAAGTGAAAATTCAGTGCAGTGAAGTGCAAGGCTTGTCCCAAGTAACTGCTTTAAAGCCAAAGAGAAACATGTCTATTTTACCAGGTGCCCCATGGTCCAGACCACATACACGTGCACCATTTATAAGAAGAATGGAATTTGGTTCTACTAGAGACTTACATAAAAATAAAAGCTCTGATCACAGTGGTTCTTAAAGATCATACAGAACTTCAAGAAAGAACTGGGGTCATATGCCATGTGTCCTGGGTAAACTCCAGATGTGCATTTACATTTTACCTGCTTAAAGGCTAAAGTTTTCAAATCTGCCTCTGGGATTTAGAAGTCTAATTCTCCATTAAAATGAAAGGGATTTGGGTGTTCAGATCCCTTTAACAGCTTGGAAAATATCAGCCCAAATTCCCTGCATCATTTCATTTGCATACAGTGTCCTTCTGTGCTTCCTGGCCATTAGCTGCTCTACTAGTCCTAGCTGCAATCTTCTCGGATCTGACCTAAAAGCAGATGAAAGCAGGAAGCGGTTAAGCAAACACAACCAACTACATGCAGAGTAGCAAAAAAAATGAAACAGCAAGCTCAACATTCTTCCAGGGAAATGACTGACTCTAACTGGGGGGGCAAAGAGGTCCAGTGAAGTCAGTGGAGCTATGCTGGTTTACACCAACTGATGTTCTGGCCCTTTATTTAGTTTCCCTTCACCAGGGCTGAAGGGAGAGAACTCAGTCTGATAGAGGAAGCAGCTTCATGTTCTGGGCTGGGACCACCTAGCAGATAAAAATGAGAAAGAGGCATCATTTCTGTTTAAAGGACTCAGTGGAAGGAACACTGAAAGGGCCAATGTGTTTTTGCTCCTCCAGTTTTAGGATTTTGTTGTTCTTTTAACATTAGCTGCAATATTCACTATTCAATGGTCAATGGGAAGTAGAGAGCCAATGACACACTGAACTGGGCAGGAACTATCAAGTAAAAATGAAGTTTCTGCCAGGTAACTTGGAACAAAAAATGCACTGGGAGCAGAGAGAAGAAGCTGCCTCTATCAGGCCTGCACTGGCATAGGATGAAATGACTGCTGTCTAAAGGACCAAGTCTCCCAGCCCAATGGTAGGATGTGCAAGATCCCAGATGCTACAAAAGCAGTGTTTAGTAGTCAGGAGCTGGAAAGTCTTCTTCAGCCTTTAAATAGTCTGGGATTATGCTCTAGGAAGGCTCCGATTTTACAGCAGCATGGAGGGTTCAGATAGGTGTGGTGGAAGGGGACAGACAGTGGAAATGAAAGCACAGGGGTGCACGCTCGGAAGTCACACACAAAAGGGAAAGCACATCCTAGCAGCTGGAAAGGTTGCAACAATCCTGAGCCAGCAGCAAAGGGCTGTGCAACAAGCAGCTTCCTCGGGGAAGGGGGTTCTGCACCCTCAGCACTCAGGGGATGAGGCCTTGGCTCTTCTTGTCTTCATTGTTGTCATAGCTTCACTTATACAGGCCACAATAAAATGACATTAAGGTGCTGGCTGAAACCACAATGAACAATGGCTAAAATCCTGTCCTCATGCCACTGCAGTGCATGTACCAGGAGGGGTTGAAGGATGCAGATGAAAATCAGCCCGTGCTGTGAGTCCTCCCTG
Organism: Podocnemis expansa; assembly: GCA_007922195.1. Lineage (NCBI taxonomy): Eukaryota > Metazoa > Chordata > Testudines > Podocnemididae > Podocnemis > Podocnemis expansa. The sequence goes on along the minus strand of ML682026.1, from coordinate 3,947,564 downwards.
CACGGAAACATATCAGCGCCAGCACCAAGGCTCAAGAGTCAGAATGGAGCTTTAGCGTAACCGGTGCTGTGAACAAGCTGGGCAGTGAACACCCTGCTGGGATGACAACGTGTGGAGTGAATGTTCAGTCAAGCCAATATCTTCTTTAGCACACTGGCACATCAGACAGTCAGTAAAAGTGCAACACACCTTTAACAGGAAGCGCCAAGCGCTTTGCAACAAGTTAGAGGCTCAAGAATACAAAAGAAATTGTATTTATGTTTTCTTTCAAGTCTCTCTAGTCTAAGAAAAATGCGCAGACCGCAGCAGCACAAGAGATTTCCATCAGAGAACATGCACAAAAGACAAGCTAGCACATTTTTAGTGTCATTCTTTGCCTCCTACCCACAAAAAAATGATTCAGCCATGCGATACAGGTTCTTTTCCCCTCTGGTGACCTTCCCTTTTGTCTTGTATGTTTGGATATAAAACCCCAAAGGATGTTTATTTTGCGATGTATTAAGCAAATTGGTATTAACATTCAAGGCCACATGGCTCATGGAAGAGCTGGCATTAGTCAGTCTCACGCATGAACGCCTAGTCAGGATAGCTCAATTGGGTCCTGATGTAAAGTACAACAGAGGATGCACATCAACATCTCTGCAACCGGTAAAGGACAATAAGTCAACTCAAGAGAAATCCGTTTCCAAATCACACAGCCTTGTAACCTGTCATTTTCTGAATGGCTTTATTATAGCTTTCCCTTAGCTCTCAGTCTAGGGACAGAGACTAAGGAACTAAACTCTTTACTGACATTCCCCTGAAATCGGTTAAACAGATTATTGGCTTTATTCACTGTTGCCAAGAGAAAGCCAAGTACGAGCAGGGAAAGACTAATGATATTTTATTTCATATTATTAAAGAGACACTTGCCTCAAAGGGCCACAATTTTCTCTGTTGTATCAGGGCATCTCCAGAGTGAGATTGTTGAGGCTGCTGGATTTACACTGTTGTAACTGAGCAGTGACCAGAATTAGTCTAAATAAACAGCACTATGCACATGGCCCCTTGTTGTCTGGCAAAATGGAAACCAAGCCCATGGCAGCAACCCCTAAATTCTGTGACAACATTAATTCTACCCTTGCAAAACCACCACCCAAGTACACTACTTATGGCTCAAAGTTGAAAATACATGTAAATTCATCAATGGTTATGGATATCAGCAGCTTCTAGCTCCCCTCACACCTAGTGAGGGTCCTCACTACCAACACCCCAACCCCTTAAAACGGTCTTTGAGGGCAGAGACATATGGGAGCACCACTGTGAAGCCAGGAGGCACTGTGGGTATTCAAAGATTTCATGCGGAAGGAGTATCTTCCTGTGGTTTCAGAAATTTGACACATCAGGCCCAAATCTCCTTTCTGCTCTGTGAAGTGGGGAAAACCCAACCCCCTAATGGAGGAGCTATAACTGGTGACAGTGGGAATTAAAACTGCCAGATTTCTCAAAGCAAACAAGGAGTCCAGTGGCACTTTTAAAGACTAACAAATTTATTTATCATGTGAGCATTCATAGCAGAAAATCCTATTTCATCAGATACTTGAAGATGGGGAAAACCTTCCTGAGTCATGACAGCGTGTCCCCCAAATGTAATATTACAGCAACAGGATTTGAAATTCACACCAGAGGGAGATTAATTATTAGCTCAGCCCGGGAAGAAGCCACTTTAAGTATTTCATCTACAATTGTTTTTGCTTGTTATAAACTTCCATTGAGAACATATTATTTATTATTTTTTCTATTGTGGTGGCTGCCAGCGGGTTCCATCAGGGACCAAGGCCCCACTGAATGCTCTCCGTAAACAGATACACTTAATGAAAAGGTGTCCCATGCCTCCCAAAGAGCTTATATTGTTAATATGCTCTTTTTCCCAAAATACAAATATCACAGAATCATGAATTTTGATGGTTTTCAGTATACTATACTTTTAAACCCCAGTTCTCAAATATTTGGCTCTGGTACAGATTTGTTGGGTTTTAGGGATTGAAACTGAAAATTCAGGAGAAATCGTACTTAAGGAATCAATCTTTCACTGGCAGAGAGCTTTGGTGGCTATGTCCGGGATTCTACAGGCCAGAACTTTAGCTGGTCTCAAACGCCCACGCTCCTTTCCCTTCACAGTGGGACTACTTTGATTTGCACCAGCCAGGATTGAGCCCATATATAATTCTACATCACCCTCTATCTGATTTTTCCTTTTCTGATAATTTTGTCTCCAACTCAAGAAAGCATCTCAGTTTTCAAAGGGTGCTAACCATTAGGCACTGCAGTAAGTTTTAAGTAAAGCACGTGTTTCAGGATTAATTCCTGAATCAGAGCCAGACCCCTCTTTTTAAATTGATTGATATATTTGGAATAAATTTGTATTAATGATCACATACATTCAAACCTGGAAGAAATCCAGCTTTTTAAAAGCTTCCTCCCCCACTGTAACCATGTCCAAACTGACTTTGTGTTCCAAATGCACCTTATATGGAAATAGGTTTTCCCTCATCAATAGTTTGGATAAGGGGTTACCTCAAAGCTGAAGTAATCACTGCGATGACTTGATTGTTAGGTTCATCTGGCATTAAGACCAATTTTGAATATGTATTGTTCAAAATAATCCATGGATGATAGTCATTAAAATCACTGTTGACTTAGTAAACCCTTATTAACCACTCCGACTCCACATTCTTTAATTATTTCAACAGTTCTTCCTCTTCTTTGTAACAAAATGACATGATGCAAAACTCTGAGCAGAAGGGAGATTTTGGTCCCAGTGTGTTGCTGGAAAATTATGCAGGAAAATAGACCTGGAAGAAAAATGACATTTAAAAAAATGGGTGCCTTAAAATTTCCAACCATGTATCGATTCTCTTTGAAAAATAATCAAAAACTTTTTGCTTATTACTGTTTTATATATGAGCAAAGCACTCTTCCTTGTACAGAGAGACAGCTCTAGGAGATGAATGTCCATGTAAGCATTACCCCGGCTCTGATACAGTAGGTCAACTGCAGTTTAAGGTACCTTTTTAATCTAATTTTCTGTGTTTGGGGCTCAGTTATTTAAAGAGGAACTGTATCTCCATGCCCAGAATCGGCTTGGAAGCATCATGCTGACTGGTGCACGGCTAGGAAGCTCTGTGGTTTCCTTGCTAAGGTCCATTTCATTGCCATATTCCAGCCATGCCCAAACTGAGGCAAATCTTGGCCTTTCTCCTTGCCACATATTATAGCCACATACATTTTGTCCCAGCCGGGTATAGCAGGTGTAGTGGGGCAGTGGGAAGGCACTGAAGCCAGAGGGTATAGCTAGGAGATTAGTCTGGAAGGTACAGGAAAGTGTACTAGTGAGGGCAGGGTGCAATGAAGAGGGGGAGGCACTGGTTGTTTCGCTTACTTTTTAATGGTGATTGTAAGATCCACCAGCTCATGGCTAATGGAACGATGAATTAATTGTTCTTCTTTGATGGGTGTGGGGAAGGCTGTAGCATGCAGGTGGGTTTTCTCTACACAATGAGTAATTTCTCGGTCACCTTGTTGTCCCTAAATGGGCCTGGGCTGCTGGAGCACCTTGGTGGAAAATTTGATCCTAACTCCTTCAGCAACAGGGATTATATTTATTAATCACACAGGGACCCTCGATGCACCAAAACCATTCCAATGTATTAGATTGGGTTCATTGCTCCACCCTACACACAGATACAGAACCTCTCATGTCTTAGAATTGATATAAATTAACTAACTTTCATAAAAGCCTAAGAGTAGATCATGCAATTATCTCACCTATGCAGCAGGACTCGTATTGGATTTGTAAGCTTCTTCCAAGAATAAACCAGGGATGGTGATTTTTGTTATTCTTTATGGAATAAGTTTCCTTTAGAGCACATGTGCGGTCCAAGGTCTTGATATAATGTATTCTAGATACTTAGTTATGGGATAAAGCAATAATTGATCTAGTTCCTATTATGGAATCAGAGTGTATCCCTTATCAGTGATCCCATTGAAATTAATGCTTACTAATCCTGTTTATTAATGACAAAGAATGGATCAGGTTTCACCTTTCATCCAGTCAATGTATAGTTCGCACAGAACTAGTCAATTCATTTAGTTGGGGCTGGTCCTGCTTCGAGCAGGGGTTTGGACTAAATGACCTTCTGAGGTCCCTTTCAACCCTCATCTTCTACGATCCTATGATTCAATCAGTAACAAATTGTTAGTTCTGCCGTCTCTTTCTCCAAAAGTGAAAAACAAAATAAAAAAATACCCTGTGTTAGTCTACTTCAGCAAAACCAAGAAGGAGTCCTTTTAAAGACTAACACATTTATTAATTGCATGTGCTTCTGTGGGTAAAATCTGATGATAAAACCCAGGTGATATGGGTAATGGGCTTGCTAGCCAGATGGGATAGCCTATATGGAATGAGCCAGTGATATCTGTTCATTTTCCGGTGGAGAGGTATCATGATCATGTATTAAATAAAGAGCCCTTATTATCACAGCTGGTTCCAACTGGCCATCTTGACAGGAGTCTCAGCAGAGATGCTCAGGCCAGAGTGGATATGAGGACTGAATTACAAAGAGGAGGTCTCTCCACAATTAGACTGAGGAAAACTGGTAGGCAATGTAGACAGATTCACCCTTCTGCTACCTCTGCTGTGGGAAGATGAGGAGTGGGGACAGTGGTCATTGGTTTTAGTGGGGTGGTGGTCGGCATTTCCACTCAGGCTGTCAGCCTGACACCCTTCATTGCTTGTTCACACATTTACAGAGCTGGACCCTCACCATAGTGATTTACACCAGCTGAGAACTTGGCATATGGATTTTTTTCTGAAGACGAGAAAGTCTAAGCAAAAAAGTTGGCCTCTTATTTGAGCAGAATTGAATGGCTGCAATGTCAATATTTTGCAAGCATTAAGCATCTGAGTAGTCGTAACCTAGGTTATAAAAATAATAAGCTTCCCTTGGAAACTTTTTTACGCATGCTCTGAAATATGGTGCTGCAGGAGCTGTGATCCTTTTGACCTTCCTCACTCATGCCATGGTTGCTAAATTATAGGTTTGGGTCTCTCTTGGCTTTTTAATTTGTATTAAATGCCTGTCTTTATACACCAATGAAATACACAAAGGAAGCTAAAGGCAGGTAGAGAATATTACAAATACCCCAGCCAAGGTCAGTGACCAGGATGATTGGTGCGCGGTGGGATTTTTTAAGCACAATAAATCTTTCCTTTCAATGAACTCTGACAGTCTATTATAAACAAAGCTAAAAATGCACCCACATTCCCTTTCCACTAGGGCTGACCATAAGCCAATTATACTGACTTATTTTTATGCTAGTTTTTCATTCGGTGTGAAAAGCAAGCCATCTAAATATGTTAAAATGCCTACATGAGATCGATGCCAACCAGATCCTGTTAAGACAGGTACTTTAATTCTCCGAGGATAAGTACAAATGGTTTTCTAACACAGTGGTTCTCAACTTTTTTCAGGTTGTACCACTCTTGGTGGCATATCGTGATCCTACAGAGCACACCAGCCCATCCCACCTAGGCCAAATCCAGCCGTCTCCCTGGCTCTCCGCGACACACTTACTGTTGTGTGGCGACACAGTAATGTGTCTGGACACAGTGGTTGAGAACTACTGTGCTAATAAATGAAGAACTGCAATTCCACAGTAAGTCACTAGGTGGCACGGGGAGAGTTTGCAGCAGAAAGTTTAAGAAGGGGAAGGTCTGCAACAAAGGAGTGCAGTAGAGAAATCCATCATCAATGAACTGGACTAAAGAAGTTTTTAGAGTCAAGAAAAGCTATGTGCTGCTGTATTGCTAATCCTCTTGTTCCAATGCCACAGGTTAATTTCCAAAAGAAGCTGAATAGAAAATTAAAGATTTTCTTGGGGAGGATCGTCTGGGAAATCTGAACACAGTTGGAATGGCACAATGTAGGGCCATTTTTTGACAGTGGTTTACTGAGAGGATAATGGACTCTGGCTATTGACAGGTAGCCAGGCTGATTGTGTAGGACTGAAAGTTGTGTTAGCTTGTGTTTCAAATGCAGTAGCTGACAACTCAGGTATTTATTAATTAAACATCCTAAACCAGGCGTGGCCAAGCTGTCGCTCGGGAGCCACATGTGGCTCTTGAATGAAAAAGTGTGGCTCGCGGAGGAACGTCAGCAGATCAATTTAGTAAGTAAAAGTATATGGCTATATGTGTCAGTGTAGCTCTTGAAGGTTTAATAATCATCTTGTGTGGCTCTTGAGTTCCATGAGTTTGGCCACTCCTGTACCTAAACCAATCAGGCCCTGATTTTCATGGATGCTGGTAGGGACTGGGAGTGCTCAGCTCCTCTGAAAATCAGGCCGTAATTATGTCAGCAGAAAAAGCATCCAATGGACAAGAGGGCACAGTGGACATGCCCAGAAAACAGCCAAATAGTAGGGTTACCAGATACCAAAGCCTGGAAAGGAGAACAGAAAAGTATGAAAGGGAGGACATTGGAGGACACATGGAGAAAAAGTAGTATTAATGTAATCGTCTTCTGTTTTTAGAAAAAACAGAAAAGCTTCCCCCTAAAAATAGGGTGTTCAGGGAGTTCCAGCATACTTTAACCCCTGTAAGTAAAAAAACCAAAGAAAATGATGTATTTTTAAAATGCCTGCTGGATGGGGAACATGAAGATAAAAAGGGAGGCCATGCCCTCCTTTTGCCTCACATCTGGTAACCCAACCAAATAGCAAGGCTAGGAACAGGGTAGAGCACAATGAATCCCAGAGACGATGGCGTTGCATTGGGTAGAGATGGTGGTCCAGGATGGTGGTGCTGGAAATGGTGACCTTGTCATTGCATTTTGTCCTTTCTCCTAAAGTTTCAGATCTTTTCTCTCCCGAACCATGGCTGACTGCAACTCAGCTCTTAAAAAAGAGCCAGAACGTGATCTGTGTTACTGGATCACCAGCGATCCTGGGTTTGCCAATAGCACAACAGCGTTTTGCCTTTGGGAAATGACAGAGCTGTGTGCCAGCTCATGGGAAGCAGAACTGTGTTAAAGAGCAAAACACAATAACCAGCACCGTAAGATTCTGCATCATCTCTGTCCTTCAGTGATGTCTCCTTCATTTCAGTTAGAGAGCAACTCCAAGTAAACACTAAAAGAGAACTCAGTGCTGCTTTAAATCCTAATCTTGTAAGCACTACTCATTTTTGCCCAGGCTATCAATGTAAAATGTTTCTACAGTGAAGTACATTTATTAAAGTCCTAATGGAATTAGAGTCCTCCCACCAAAAAGCCAGATGGTTGGTGTTTTTATGTTATTAGTTAATGCAATTTAATATTAAAGTTTTGAGCTAAAAACAGGCTTGTTGTTTCCTTTATGAATCTACTTATTTTTGCCAGGGAGTTACATTTTTGTTTAAATGGAACCATTCCATTTATTACAGGAGTCACTTAAAAGAATCAGACCCCAAAAAGGGGAATTTCAGTTTTGGAAACAAGCCCCTTTTAATTACTGCAGCTCAGTCTACCTGCAAAGCCAAACATCAGAATAGACGAAGTTATCACCTTTCAGCTTGTTTAAGCTCCAGATCAACCCCCTGAAAACAAACAAAAAAATACCCAAACCCGAAAGACTTCATATTTGTAACTGTAAAATATCTTATCTCAGTGGTTTGGTCTTGCCAAGTGCTTCTGTGTGAGAATGACAGGGATTTGAAGACAGACGTCCTTGGTAAGGAACACTGTGAAAACCTTTGAGTTTGCTCAATCCTGAACGTTCCTTACTGGGTTTTTCTTAGGACACATTCCCTGAATTACCCACTGAGCTTTATAACATCTATATTACACTACACACAAAGGCAACTAAAGGAATATTTCTCAGGCACTGGGGAAAGAGATTCACAAAGATGATGTTGGGGAAGGCAGTGACTCCACAGTGCTGGATGTCCTCCTTTTGTTGTTTTTTTTTTCTTCTTCCCTTCTCCATTTGGTGTCTTATGGTCACACTGACAATGACAGGCCTCTCTGACCAAGTTTAGCACAGTACTGGGAATGAAGCAGTGTGCTAGAAGAAGACAATATCAAGACTGGACAAGCAGACTCTCTAACAATGGACAGCAACACAACCCAATAGTCTGGGTCACGAAATGAAAAAGGCTGTCTCTAGGCAAACTGCATGGGGATCTAAAGCCCACTGATGGGCACTGATAGATCAGTCCACTAACTTTAGCATAATACAGTGTAATGATTTCTTGAGGTCCCTTCCAGACCCATGTTTACAATGTTATGATTCTACGTATATTGGAATTTGGATCTTATGTAAAACCACTGCTGTTTGTTGACAATCTCTTTTATATCCAGATTCATGAACATTTCCCATTCACAGTATAGTATCACTGTTGACCTTTATCATTAACAGACGAGAAAAGAAAAATCCCCTTCTTCTTAACGTAGGTTTCCAGGTCATTTACATTGTTCTGGTACTTATGTGAAAACACACAAGAATCCTTTATAAAGAGTGTTTCCTACATATTGCCCTGAGACACAACAGACAGTATCTAAGTAGCAACAAAACTGTAGAGTTTGGTGGCTCTGCAAACGCTTGTAGCAATTAGCCAGGGTATGAAGGGTGCACAGTTTTATACTAAACCTGTTATCGTAGTGTATATGGCCAGAGGCAGTTTATGGTGAACTGGATCCTCAGTTGGTGTAACTCTGCAAAGCCCTGCTGAAATCAATGGAGCTGTCCCAGTTGAGGTAAGCTGAGGATCAGACCTTGTAACTATCTTCCAGAGTTCCAGGAAGGGACTCCACCATGAAAGGATGTTTCCTGCACATCAACTTAGCAACATTTGTAAGCTGCTCAGAAGCAAGACCTATCTACTAATTAGGAAACACAGAAAAGCCCAAGATCCACCAATGAAAATCCTAATGGAATGATGCCCGGTAAAATAAAACTTTTGCTCCTCCTTTCTCTTCATCAGTATTTGCAGTGGACCTGATACTCACAGCCCTTGAAATAAAAATGTAGGATGTCATCAGTGGAAAACTGGGAGCTATATTTATAAGACGGTTCAGAGGAATAAAACAAATTAATAAATAATCATTTAAAATAACAGCTTTCCATTTTAAATAGGTCTTTATAGCACCCTGATCACTGTCATATCTATCAGCCAGGTATCAAGTGATGTGACAGAAGGCTTGTTTACACTAGGGGGTGGGAAAGTAATTCAATTTTAGACTGTTGAATTACAGAAGGCGAAGGCAAGTAATCGCAGCAAATTGCTTGCTCAGGGTCTCATGTCCCCATTGCTCATATTATTTCTTGAAATACATTGCACCATGGGTAATAGGTGCAGGGGCTTGTGGGGAGGCAGCTGGCCTCCACTCTCTCTCTCCCCTCCCTTCTAAGGGAAAATAAAGCAGGAAAAGCTTTTGTTGCTATTTCTCTGTTGGAGGCACAACAGATAGGCACAGGGCTGCATGTGGAGAGAGGAATTAAGTGAAAACTTTTTGGGGCTGCAGACAGGGGAGGAGCTATATTGCTATGGTAAAGCTGATAGGAAAAACTGGAAAAGCTGCTCTTTTGCTACATGGAATTGGAATTGTAGATTTCCACCTCAGTGCTATGCCACTTGCAGCGGTGGTGTTAGCGGGTTGAATTACAGCTCCATTTTTTTTAAATTTACTGCTCTGACAGTGGAGACACAGGATGCAGAAAGCCAAGGCAAGCAGCGTTATGTCAGACTTTACAGTCAGTGTAGACCAGGGTTAACATGTCATATGTAGGTCATTCACTCTCTCATCCACCACTTTTGGGGTGACATAGGGGATCTCAAAGCACTTTATTCCATTAAGCCACATGATTCCCTAATGGGGGGGGGCAACAAAACTGAAATTATCATCATCTGCAGACTATAACAATCTTGCCTGATTTCCTTGCATGTTTCCATATTCTGCAATGACTTTGTTAGTAAATGTTTCTGTGCAGCAAGGCTCTGAGACTTGCAACTCACAGAATGACCAGCATGCTTTCCTGGGAAGCTGGTCTACGTTGTGCTGAAACAGGGCATCATCTGTTAGTAATGAGCGTGTTAAAGGGCCATCAAGAATTAGGCTATACTTGAACATTCCTGAGAATCTAGCCAATAAGTAGAGTTCATTGCTCTCTTCATTTTAGGACCTGATCCAATGCCCTGTAAAGTTGATGCAAAGATTCCCGTTGACTTCAGTGCATGCTGGCTCAGGCCATTACTGACAAAATGATTTGATCTGGATCCTCAGGCTTCCTGGACTGCTGTGCTCCCAGTATTAACCCTAAGACTCATCCCAATAATTGAGCACTTCTGTGGCACTCACCTGTGGCCTTTGAAAAGCTCACAGAAAGCTGTTTGAGGCTCAGAAACTTGTTGACCAGGCTTGGTGCAGCAAGGATCTCAGGATTTGTCTTTTGGTATATGTCCCAGTAGAAAACAGTGTGACAGATGTGAGACCCAGAAACTGTAAAGAGTTCAGATGATCATACCAAAATGTGCCAAAGATGCATGGACTTGTGTGACACTACATGTTAAATGGATTTCCTGGGAATCCCAGGGGAAAGGGTAATGCCACAAATCTAGTTATGAATAAATCCAGCCATTTGAAGTTATCTGTAGAGAATAGGGTCATCAGCTAGGGAATACCCATTCCCTGCGACTGGAGGTCAAAGGCCTGAGCTATATAAAGAAATGGCTGATGTGCCCAGCCTTTATTGTGGTTCCGGATCTAAAGACTGCTATGAACTTGTAACCACAGGGACAAGCCAGTTGTGGGATTTGAAGGACAGATACCCACCAGAGCCATATGTTTGATCCCCAGGGGGATCTCCAGGAAGCTTTTAACATACATGTAGGTTCTTTCGTTGTTTTAAGATGCTTTCTCTGTAATGCTTTTACCTTAAGAATAAAAATTCTTGCTTAGAAGGAGCTGTGTTGTAACTTATAACTGTAGGCGATATAGTGGTCATACCCTTCGGAGTGAAACAAAAGGCACGCACTGGCCTTTTAGGTAGATTTGCTTGTTGGGGATATCACAGTGTAAGAGAGAGAGTTGTGTAGCCTTAAAAACCTGAGCCAGAAGGGTGGGAAATGCATGTCTCCACCAAGGATAGATGACAGTTGGGAGCTGAAACCTTTATGAGAGTGCTCTTGAGAGATCCTGGAGGGGAAATATAGGTGCAGTTACACTGAAACTGTAACCAGCAGCTTCTCAACCACAACTCCCAGACCTAAACTGTGGCTCATTTAAGGAGCTGTTAGTCAAAACAGAACCTGGCCCAGACACAGGGCATCGAGATAAATCATTCTCCTCTTCACAGCTTTGCTCTGAGGAAAAATTACTCCTAAGAATTTTTTTTTATCTTCACTTGAAGCACTTCCTGTAAACCAGAAAATATATGTCTGATTCAAAGAGTCTTAATACTTTGCCCAGTAACTCTTCGGCACAGTCATGAAGAAGTGTGGCAGTGTGGGTGAAGAAGTGCATGGCCATTTAGAAGATTTAATAGAAGTTGGTTTTACACTTACAGACATTAACATTCACATGAGCGTGGTTAGAGAAATGCACTATTCAGTGCTCTCCCAGATCTATGCTGCTGTTTGCCAAAGCCTTTCGTTATAATTAGTCAGATTAAACTCTATCCATAGATAGCTTCAACTCAATTCAGAAAAGCTACCTCACTTTCTATTTTTATGAACCACACTGACAATAAGTATTCTCATGTCTAACAGGATATATGGTCTTTGCCCATTGCCACTTATAACATGACAATGAAAAATGAACACTTCACCATTCAAGGAATAATTTGTTACCTCTCCACTTCCCTCTAATTAATGAAAACATAAGGGAAGAAACAATAACTAGATCTACCGTTCAGACAGAAAATTATTGCTGAGATGAAATAAAAAAAAATTCTTTGGCAACTGATTGACTCGGCAATGACATAATCAGCAGGGATTTTTACTGACTGTGCAATAAAACTACACATAACTATAAATACAAAATATTTAAAGCCCCACACCCTTCCCGGCATGCTGTTAGAGTTTCCATAAAGGTGATCTTAAAGATCACAGAACAGAGGTTCCAAAGGGATAGCTGTAGAGAGGTATTCCTTGTAGACAAAGGGTATTATAGAAACTAAATGCATAAGGTTGAACCCAAAAATGCTTTCCACACTGGCAAAGATATGTTCTCTGGAACAAAGTTTTCCCAAGCCAATGGCTCATCAGGCTGACTTGGCTAAAGCTCATCACTTTCATAACCAACAATACAGAGGGAAGTGATGGGGCCAGCATCACATCTGACTGTCTCAACCCAGCTGGGTGAACTGGAGGTGACCCAGGATGAGATGAAGCAAGGCATGAATGCATATCCTTGTAGGAAAAGAAACACCCTTTCTTATCCTAAGGTTTGACACCAGAGGGGTCCAAATGGAATCGCAGCGAAGATGGAACGGGGGGAGTTAACTGAAAGCATGCAACTTACACAGGCTATGTCTCCACAATGATCTAGGGGTGTTATTCTTCCCGCTCGTGTACACAGACTTTCACTAGCTCTCATCGAACTAGCACAAAAATAACAGTAGTGTAGTCACTGTTGCACAGGTAGGAGCAAGGGAGGCACAGCTTAGTCATTCTAAGAAAAAACCCAGTGTATGTACCCAGCATGTCTAAGCCATGCTGCTGTTGCTGGTACCGCAGCTGTATTGCTATTTATGCTCATACAAGCTTGATGAGAGCTAGCAAAAGTATGTGTATGCAAGAGGAGGACTCACAATCCCCCTAAGGATGTCATATGGACATAGCCACAATCCTGGTTTGGTTGAAATGCTATGAAGTGGATTTCAGCGAAGCCATGATTTCACTCAGGCATACTTGGGGGCCTACAAAGCTACTTTGGTATCCATGACAGACTTTCTCCAAGTGCTGCCATTTTTATTTTCATTAGCCTCAGTCCTTATGGGACAATTTTCCTTGATAATCCCCAAATATTGTGAAAGGTCTGTGTCTTAAATGGCTGCCCCTTTGGAACTCGGCAAAATCCACTTTGTTTGCCATTGCCCATCACTGAAGTGAATAGCACAGGAGCTCCTTAACATTATTTTAGTGTTTGTTGGAGCTGGAGACACATTTTAACAGCAGTTGTTATTTGTGGCTGTTGATCCTGCACTGAACAACTTCCCCACACAGTAAATAGGGTTATGTCCAGCAATCAAATGTGGCATTTGGAAATGTTTGCCACTTTAAAGTGTGACAACAAATAATATATAAAGTACTATGTCATGCCACCAAGCCCATCATACAGTCCTACATAGGATCTGCAAGAGTAGGTTTTGGGTTGGTCAAGACCACTGATGATGCAATTCTATCTCCCAGGACCCAAACTCTATAGGGCTTTATGGATCAAAGCCAACACTTTGAACAATTCCCAAAAGCAAAGTGGATGCAATTGTAATCTATGGGAAAGAGAAGAATGATCTCCCAGAGCCTTAGCCTTTTCATCTCTGTGTATTTCTCTTGATTTCAATGGGACTAGTCAGAGACCGAAGTATTTTTCAACATGAGGGAAGGTGACAGAATCTGACCCAGAGCAAGACATTGGCTATCTTTGATGCTAGTCTTTTTCACTGCACTTAGTTTAATCCAGTAGTAAATAAATGGAAAAGTGCCATTATTTATTAGTTGCTGTGACTTCCAAGTGGGAATATGTGGCTACATGTGAGTGCCTTATCCATAAAGGGCTGAATGCCTTTCATTCTATTATAGAAAGGGTGGGAGTCTTGGGTTAATAATTGCACTACACAGCCACAAATAATTAGAGACTTTAGGACTGGCAATCATAAATTACTTCTTTTTAAACAACATACTGAATGCAGAAGTTGCAGAGGTAATAGAAAAGTGCAGCTCCGCTGAGAAGTTCACATGAAAGAATCAAGGCCTAATCCATTTCTTCAATTCCTTTTCTGCAAAAGGGACCATATAATATTCAGGGTTTCCAAGGGACTGGCTTAATTGTGTGTGATTTCCTCCCGTTAACCCCTTTAAGAGAGAAGGAGAAGTAAGGAACCCTGAAGAGGATCTCTACTGTGTGCATAGGGGCGAGAAAATACACTCAGCCATTTGGGGGCTGTGTGCCAGGGGAAGGGGGCACTATTCTGGTCTGGTGGCAGTTAGGGGATGCCAAAGGACTGCACTCCAGGAGATACTTTGGCTGAAAGTCAGATAGGCTGAAAGAAATTCTGCTAGGCAGAATTCCTCCTAGGAATGCAGAATGCAGGTACCAAAAGACCAGCTCTGCCACTGCTGATCCAAGCCCATCCAGCTCCATAGGCTGGTGAAGCACAAGGTGCCCTAGATTTCCCTCCTTGCAAATTGTTCCTCCCTTCCTTCAGACGGTACCAACATCGGGTGGCTAGAAGCTGGACTTATAGTCATTGTGACAGACTGCCAGTATCCTAAACAAATTGTATGGAATTAAGGTAAACTTTACTGAACCAAATTAAACCTCACTGAATGAGAGTTACTACCCTCAGCGTCCATTGTATTAAAAATACAGCTGTGCACGTTATCGCTGCGTTGTGTGTACTTTCTTTAGTAAGGAAGGGGATGCAAAAATACTTCCTTCATGAACAGCCTTGAGGACACCTCCCCTCTTCCCAAACATGCTCATAGACAGCCTCAAAATGGATTCTCCAGCGACCAATGGGTAGTGAAAAGACTTTTGGATAAACAGCCTGTGCTTAAACTGACTTGTGGTTTTTGTTCTGCTCTACCTTTTAGTCAGTTACTGATCTGTGAGAAGACCTATCTTCTTATCCCATGACTCTTTACTTCGCTTAAAAGTCTTCGCTGAGAGACCTCATCAAAGGCTTTCTGAAAGACCACGTCCACTGAATCAATCACGTCCACGTTCGTTGACACTGTCAAAGAATTCTAACAGATTAGTGAGGCATGATTTTACTTTGCAAAAACTGTATTGACTCTTTTGCATTGTATTGTCTTCATATATGTGTCTGAGGCCTAGTCTACACCTACCTTGATTTTTGGAAGCAGTCAACAGCAGATATGCAAGGCATGTAAAATACCTTGCATATCTGCCACTGACACTCTAAGCCACTGGGACACATTGGGGGAAGTTGACCACAAATGGCTTGCAGTTGGCTTTCAGCAACTCCTGTTAGGGGGCAGGAGTTGCTATGATGATTTCCATAGTGCAGCAGCGAGTTCATTCTCGCCGTAAATCGTGCCTGGAAGATCACGCTGATGGCAGCGATTTTGCTGCCATCAGTCTAGACATATCCTGATAAATCTGTTCGTTACTACAGTTTCAACCAATCTGCTTAGAACTGAAGTTAGGCTTGCCAGTCTGTAATTGAAAGGATTGACTCTGGAGCCTTTTTGAAAATCACCTTCACAGTAGCTAGCTGCCAGTCATCTGGTACACAAGGTGATTTAAGTGACAGGTTACGTATCAAAGTTAGTACCTCTGCAATTTGACATCTGAGTTCTTTAGAACTGCTGGGTGGATCCCATCTGGTGCTGGTGACTTATTCCTGTTTAATTTATCAATTTGCTCCAAAACCTCCTTTACTGACACCTCAGTCTGGGACAATTCCTCAGATCTGTCAACTAAAATAATGGCTTGTGTGTGTGTGAATCTCCCTCACACTACCACTTTTGTCAGTATAACTTATGCCATTCAGGGGTGTGAAAAATGCCTTCCTGAACAACACAGGTTGCATCAATGGAAGTGCTGATGTGGACAGTGCTACATCAGTGGGAGAGTTTCTCCTGCCAACTTGGCTACCACTGCTCGTGGTGCACAGTGTGGAGCACAAAGGTGGCTACATGGGAGATGTTAAGCAGTGCAAGTACATCCATACACCTGTGCCACCATAAGCTCCCTAGTGTGGATATGGCGGCCTTGGTTTCTCCGCAACAGTTTTGTCTTCCTTGCATGTTCCTTTAGCACCTTGATTGTCCAGTGACTCCACTGATTGCTTGGCAGACTTCCTGCTTTTGAGGCACTTAAAGAAAATTTGCTGTTCATTTGTGTATCTTTCGCTAGTTGCTCTTCAAATTCTTTTTTAGCTTGCCTAATTATATTTTTACACTTGACTTGCCCGAGTCTATGTCCCTTTCTATTTTCCTCAGGTGTTTCTCTTTACAATGATTTCTTGTAATTACTATTGACTGTAGTGAGTCTGACTATCCTTTCACTTGTATGGTATGGTGTCTTTGTTACAATGCCTAACAAAACTTGAAATGAAATGTAATAAAGGGAAGCAAAGAGGGAAACATGTTTCCTAATTCTGAACGACCCTATTGCAAAGAAGAAAGAACATTCTCCACACACCCATACTTCAGAGTCCCGGAAAAAAAACATTACTGTGAGCATATTTGTATCACAGGAGCATCGATAAGCAGAGTTTACATATTGATGGACAAGACAGACAAAAGCTGAGGAAAGTATTATCCCTATGAATAAGAAACTGAGGCACAGAGACATTAAGGGATGTTCCCCAGGTCATGCTGGGGATGTCTGACCGAACCAGGCATAGATCTACTGCATCCCAATTCACTATTTTAACCACTGGACCAGTCTTAACCCTCAAAAGGCAATGCATATAGCAGTACCAGCTTGTAATTGCTTCTTATCTTGGATATTTATTTCATAAAATGCCAGATTGTGGCACTGACACTCTCTTTTCTGTAATATATTTTCCAGTCAGGATGTAAACATGTGTAGCGTACAATACTTGGCTCCAGTGCCACAGCCCTGCGGTATAGGTTGGAGACTCATCAGAGAGCTTTAGGTAAGAATCCAGAGTTAGTTTTACTTTAATTTTGCCTCATCAGTTAAATATTCAGTCCTTTAGTGTGAACCCAGAACATTCTAGTTATAGGTGAAGAACCGATCAGAAAATCCCATGTTGAAAAGGATATATCTGTTGAAATGACATAACCTAATGCAGTCAAATGTTTTACCTGCTGAACGTATTACACCTAGCTATCGATGATGTAATGGATTAATCATCAATTTAAGAAAAGGGAAATAACCATTTTGAAAAAAACAGCTCCACTGCTGAGCCAGAGAAATATCACCTCTCCTCCACAACGTGCCGCTTGCCAAACCGGACTGAAGCAATTCTGTCTGGCATCATAGTAAAGGTGACTGACGCCCACAGCGTATGTTAGCCAAAGTCATTCACCAGCACCACTCCATGGATTGTCCCATAGCACGTGGTCTGACAATGAAAGGCATCTCTTTCACAACGCTCTGGGCTGTCGCAGACCTGGAGGAACAACTCGCACACTTCACAACCGTGCCACAGGTGCCCTTTGAACCTCCTCTAGTGGGGAGTTGTCAGATCCTCTGGGTGGTTTTTAGTCATTCTTCCTGCATGACAGTTTCCAAAGGAGAGAGGGGTGCTGAGATTGCTTTATGCACTTCCACATACCGTTAATGTGGGCCTCCTCATATAGAAGTGACTGGCGAGGGGTATGCTAGGATGAGGGGAAAGGAAACAAGTGAGGCACTGAAAAGTGTGCGAGTACAGGGAGGCAGGCAGGGAAACAACAAATGACTCTCTGCAATTCCATCTCCACCGCCTCCTGCCACCAGGCTGCCCAAACACCTGCAGACATGCTAGTCTCAGTTTCAGAGGGGGACTGTCTAGCGGCTAGAACAGTGGGTTCTCAGCCTTTTGTGGGTCGTGACATACTTTGTGGCACGTCGCAACCCTACAGGACATACCAGACCTCTCCACCCAGGACAAATCCAGCCATCTCATCAGCTTTCCATGACACACTTACCGCTGTGTGACGACACAAGAATGTGTCATGACACGGTGGTTGAGAACCGTTGGGCTAGAACAAGACGGGGCTCAAGGTTAGCACTCCAGACTAGGTGAACATAGACTTGGTATTGTGGGATTAGAGCGTGGCGTCGAACGTTGAGGGGCTCTGTCTCATCTCATATCTCCCTCTGACCTTTAATGGCTATTGTTCAGTTGGATAAAGAAACAATTTTGAATTTCCTTGCAGGTCCATCCCCTATCTTACTCCTGTACCTGGAAAATGACTTGCTTTTCTAGATCCTGGCCTGCACACGTTAGTATTCTGCAAGACGTAAAACCAGAAGTCAAGTGTGGGGTGAGGTCCCCAAAGAGTCGGTATTTATTTATGGGTAACTGGCAGTTTACCACTAGGCATTTTGTGACCCTTGGCCTTCTAGCTTTATCCAGCAGCAACCAGCAAGGGCCAGCTTTATTTTTCTTTTTAAAAGAGCTCTTTTGAAAACCTGGTTGCTTTGATGTCAACATTGGGACCTGCATGCCTCCAAAAGTCAGGGTCCACATTACTGGCGACCTTGGGTCTGACTCAAGGCCCATCGAACCAATGGAAAGACCGTTGCTAACTTCTGCTGTCTTGGGAATAGGCTCATTAGATAGACTGGAAAGTGCACTGTAGGCATAGTCCAAGCAGCTGGAGCAACTAACTGACCACACGTGTACAGGTTTCAAATAATTAGCAATGCCTTTCTGCCCACCAAGCACTCGTTGATTGTGCTTAAGCCGCTATTGTACAAATTCAAAATCACATTGTATCAGATATTCCATTCCATGCTGCTTCTAAGCGGCAGGCCCACTTCAGAGCATTTCAACTCAATGTTTCAACCTCTAGCTAAAGGTAATGCGACAGAAGTCCTTCAACAAAACAAGATTATCAGCTGTCAGAATCCAGTTTGCTTTTTTAAAAGATATATGTCAGTTTACATCAAACCTTTTGTTGGGTAATAGAATATATTAAAGGGACACTGTCAAGGTTTTTAGGCCACAATTTGACCTACCTTAAAATAGTTATTATTAAATGGGGCATTTATTTGGTGTTTACAGACTTTATAATTTTAAAAAGAAAAAAGAACCTTTGACTCTTGCAGAGAAATCTTGAAAATTACAATTAAAGAAAAAAAGACAAAACAGCCTTTTATTTTTATAGGACCTACCCAAACATAATTGTTTTCCGCATTCTCTATAGTTTCTTGCCATAGCTCACTAACGAATTCTGTGGCAAGAGCTGTGTTGTCATCATTGATGATGTTGAAGAGCACACAAAGACGTTTTGTCATGCAACACCACTGCATAATATGTTTTAACATTTTTTTCCTGTAAAAGTTATTGAATGTCACTGAGAATGGAGTCTTCTTTTCACAGAACATCATGGTCAGGACCAGTACTGCATGAAAAATAATCTAGAAGAACCAATGTTAAGGGAACTAAGGGAATTTATTCCTTATGGCTCATTCAGTCTTTGGATTTTCCACTGAGACTGTCAACAAGTTTGACTTTCTTTGCCAGCATAAGTGCTGATACTTGTGATAAGGGGAACTGTCCAGAGACAATGCTGTAGAATTTGAAGTTGTTATTAAAACCTGTCACCTTTCAGAATAGAAGGAGCTAAAATAACTATACTTGCTAAATGACAGAGGACAAAATCATTCAGTTAAAAAAAATGCACCAGGGAGTTCTGACAAAATATATCTCACCTGCACTGACTGATTTGGAAAGCAAGGACGGTAACAAGTATGACTGCCCACAAACTTACAGACATTAGCTCCGAGTCCTAGCCTTCTCTTTGATGGATGTAATTTGCACCCTGCAAAATTGTTACCTCCATTTTTGTGCCTGTAAAACAACTTGCTTGGCAAATGCTAGGACTAGCAATTAGGACAGTGCAGTCCTGTGATATAGGCCAGCAACAAGGCAGGCAAGTGTAAATGGTCAAGGCTGCGCCCACAACTGTATTCAGACCAAAACTGTCATAGTAAAAGGAAGCCTTTGTTCTGAAAATACACCTTAAAGGGGAGGAACTGAAGCCTCAAGCTGTAATTTCAAAAAGCAACCTTTCTCATGTCTATGCAGTAATCCTGAGTTCACTAACGGACACTGAATCAAGACACAAAATCCAGGATGTTCCAGCAAACAGACTTCTATTTTAACTTGATCTGCTTGCATTACTCCGGGGTCCAGCCAGTTTCACTTTCTAGAATATGTCACTACCACACACCATACAGTCACAGCTCAATACAGTGTAGCAATGGTTTATTCCGTGATAATTTTTTCCTTTTAATTTGGGTCCCTTGATTACACCCACTCAAGTCTTCTGGAACAATTTCACAGTGGAAGAACTGGCTTCCATTTCATTCCTTCTTTGGGTGGGGACAAATTACCTAGCAGGATGGCCGCCTTTTATTGTTTGAATGAGTCCATTTCAATTTCCCATCCTTTGTCCTACGGCCAGGGGTACCAACTATAGATGCTGGAAAGGTGGTGGGGGTTGCCATCATCCCTGGCTTGAAGTGGTTTCCAACATATACAGACTTTGCAGTTTGGTTCAGTGACTTTTGTTCCAGCATCTCTGACAACAAATGCATTTGCATGATACAAATATCTAATAATCCTGTGTACTCTTTTAATTTCAAATACATTAACAGCATACACAAAAGTTCCATTTCAGAATGCAGCCAATAAAAATGAATTAACTGAAGTCAGTAGGATATAATGAGGTAATGTTAAGGTGAGCCCTAATATAATTGCCATTATTTCTAATGAAGTCACCATACAGTTACTGCAGAACAACACATATAGCCCACGTTTCCAATCAGGGGCATGCTTCATTGCACATGCACTTTTGTGTACACTCAGCTTCAGTACAAAAGTGATTGCTTGATCCAGTGCATGCTTGCATTGTAGAAGTGAAGACCTAACTCAGATGTGTGCGAAAGCACTTGGATACTTAGGCTATGTCTACACCTAAAAGTTTAGTTTGGACTTTCTAGTCTGAACTAAGTAGTTCAAAGTTAGTTTGAACTAAGTGCAGTTTTTTAGTTCAAACTAACTTTTTGGTTTGAACTAAAAAAGCACAGCTAGTTCGAACTAAAAGTTCGCTCAAACTAAAAAAAAAAGTGTGCTTAGTTCCAAGTATGACTACATCGTGCTAGTTTGAACTAAATTTTAAAAATCAGTTTGGACTAACCAGCCAAACTAACTAGTTCGAACTAAGCCAGTGTAGACAAGGCTCCTTAATTTGAACTAATTTGCTAGTGTTGATGTACCCTTAGCGGTGGAACATGTTTGAAAGTCTGGACCTATGCTCCTGGCCCTGATCCAAAGCTCATTGAATAGACAAGCATTTCCATTGAGTCATGCAGGCTTTGGAGCAGGCCTTATAGGCCAACCAGTTAACCTTGACTAGCCTCATTTTCAGTTGGGCTATGAGGCAGTCTGATAAGACCTGCAAGGTTCTCCTACAGAGATGTTTGAGGACATATAAAGGGATGTGACATAAATATATTCTGAGAATGCTGTAAATTAGTCATCTCAAATATACGTTTAATGTCATATTTAAAAGACAGCTGCTTTATGTAAAATGGAACTGATGACATTTATAATGAGGGTTAGGACACATGCACGTTCTACAAGCTTATTAAACTTCATAAAATATTTGTTACAGTCAATTAGTTTTGCAGTAACAATTTAATAAATCAGCTAATGCTAAATAACCAAAAGATGGAAGATAGGAATGGGATGAAGTCCACCAATGACTGCCCCTTCATCGTCTAGCAACTGACCTTATGGGATATGCTCTAACAGAAAATGCCTCTTTAGGGTTGCAGTCAAAGCCCACTGATTTTAATCAGCCTTGGATCAGCACTTCAAGCACAATGAAGAAGGTTGTTGAAGATGTTTGCTCCAGGAGGAAATTCCTTCCTGACCTCACATCTGGTGATTATTTTCCCTCATTTCCCTCACCATTAGTTGTTACGTCTATAATCCTTATTGGGTATCCTCACGTTTAGCAATTCTGGTGGCATATCAGTGCTTCCTATTGCACTACAAGAAAAACAAGTGGTTTCTTTCCTATATACGGTCTCATTGCCCTTTAGGCAGAGAGAAGAGGGGCCACATTTTCAAAGATAGCAAGTTGCCTATAGATGCAGCTGATCACCTAGCAGGATTCTCAGAAGTGCTTACAGAGACTAAGTCCCCAATTCTTTCTTTTGGAAAACCTTCCAAGCTCATAGCTAAAAATCTGGGGTGACATGTGGGGTGACATCTCTTTCAGGATAGCTTTTAGTGGCAACTGTGACAAAGAGAAACTACAATAGAAATGTAATGTGTTGTAGACAAACAGCTCTGTGATTAAAAATGGAACCAATCAAAAGTATCACAGAGAGTATCAGGACAAATCAAACATCCTTCCTCCAAGTGGATCCCATAGCTAGCGGCTAGAAGTCGATTGGGTTATAAATAAAATTCAATAAAATTCATGCATACAAGTAAGAATTACAATATAAGGTGCTTAAGGAAAGGTCTTTATCTCTTCTGGATGATTTCTAACTTTACTGCAAACCAATTTTAACCAATCTGATTTTTCACCATTATGACTGTCCAATATGCTCGTTGCTTTCTATATCCTCATGGGACTCACAGTTTAGCTATCCTATGAGTCTAGGTCAATGCATCCAAGTCACAGCTATGCATGTGGGAGGTAACTGTCTCACTCTATTCAGTGCTGGAGGGGTCTCAGCAGGAGTACGGTGTCCTATTTTGGGTACTACACTTACAATTAAGTACTAGAGCAGGCTTTTGAAGATGGTTTTGATACTGATATCATTGGAGGATTTTAAAACAGGTTAGATGAACGCCTGTAGGGAATGGTCTGTTTACTTGGTCCTGCTGCAGCACAGGTAGCTACACTAGATGACTTCTTGAGGTTCCTCCCAGCCCTGCATTTCTATGAGTCCTCCTCAGGTGCCTTGTTTATGATGTTAGAGTGCATGGCTAAGGATAACAGAGCACTAGCAAACATACTGGAGGAAACAATCAGACATTGGCAGAAAAGGAACATCTCCACTGTCTATGTAACACCATGATAATAGGTAAGTAGGGTTTTCCCTGTCTGTGGTTTCTTCTGATCAAGAAAGGTGAGATTCCATTGCCTGGGAATAGCTGCGGAGAGCTGATTCTCCCCTAGTGAAAAAGCGAGTGCTAGCAGCAGGGATGAGTTCCTATTGCCAGGAGTTGTGTGATTGCATTAAAGAGTCTTCAAACATTTATGCCAGGGGCAATATCAAAATCCTTCATTTGTAGCTATGATTTTGACAGCAAATTTTAGCGTGTGTGCAAAATTAAAGACAGGAATAAGAGCTTTCTTTTCTGTGGTTCATCGTACTAGGAAGCACACATTTTATTTCATTAAATCATTTTTTTCATCTGCAAAAGATTCTTCTTCTGGCTTTTTCTTTATATTATCAAAGACTTTACAGATCTTTAAAGAGACCTTTTACCCATATCAAATGATAAATTGCATTCTGCTATAAGTGCTATGCAGTGCATATACTGTTGGCTTGCACTGCTGTTCATTCCCATCTTTCATGGATCATATTGTTGGCTTCCTTTACCACCATCTCCTCTTTGCCCTTGATAACCTCCTTGACACTGGCTTACTGATATTTTCTTAGCCCTTCTGGACCCTTTCCTGCTGCTGTCATGCACAAGGCTCACCATGAATATTTCTCTGAGCCCATGTGATGGATAATAATGTTTCTCTTAATTGCTAATCACGTCTATAAGTGAGTTACTTGCAAGAGAACAGTTCATTTCAGAGCACTTAAAAGTTCTGCAGAATGGCTTAAGGGACGTGTGGAACTTTTTGCAATTCCACACAGTATACTGCAGGTGAGCTGGCAATCAAAGAGAATTGCAAAATTGGAGCAAAGATTCAAAATTAAATTAATAAGTTTTGTTGCCCGTCTTGGACAGAAGATACATAAAGGGCAATGGCCAAATGTTTATGTAAATATACTGACTGATGCTGGATCTGGGATTTTTGTCCACAGGTCCATTTTAAAACTTTATATTTCAGAGATCTAGATCTTTAAAACATGGGTGAATTTGGTTGGCCCGAATGAGCTCAGCACCACTCAGAATCCTACACAGCAGCATGTTCACAACACTCCTTCAATGCAACTTTGTCTGGGAATGTTCATATTGCTGCCAAAGGAGCAAAGGGGAGATTTCTCATTGACTTCAGGGGGTGCGGTGTCAGATTGCTCGCCTGAAGTGGTCGTGGCATTCCTATGCGTTTTCGATCAGAGTTTGACAGACTCATCAAACCATTTAACGGCTTTGGTGGTGGGAGATGATAAATTCCATCTTCAAAATCAAGCAGTTCCGTTGACTTCAACAAGGTTGCAAGCACTTGGATGAGGCCAGAAGGTGACCCAGTGAGTTGGTTGTCTGAATGGGATAGGGAAGACTGAGACAGTGCATGTTGCTTACAGTAGTGGGGCTTTGCCTTGGAAATACTGAAGACATTCATGTTGACTCTGTTGATTCATGTTGAGAACATATTGAAATTCCAGGAAAGAAAAGAATTAAAAAGATGGGCTAAACAAAAGAGATAGTATTTGGGGGAGGAGGGGAGAAAATGACTCTATGGGTATTTTGTTTGTACATGGAAGACCATGGGAATTGAATACAACCTTCTAAAATATCCCTCACTTCCTTTGAACAGCTGCTTTCTCTGTGGTAAATAAATCACTCTTCTTGTTACCTTGTACTGTACGTGCAGAAAAGACGTGTCAGAGCAAAAAATGCCCATAGTCCCTTCTAGTGCTTAGTCTTTTCCTTCATGCACTCCATCTGTTATTTCAGTTCATGGACAGAGCAGGGCCTCTTTATCTCCAAGAAAGAAAGAAAGAAAGAAAGAAAGAAAGAAGATCTTTGCTGTGGTCAGCTATCGGCTCTGACCCCAAACGTTTCCTTCTTGAGATTTACAGTATAGAAGCCTGTCAGTACGTTAGTGCTCAGTGGAGCAGCGCAGAAGGACCCAAGGGGAGCTCTCGGTGCCTGCTATCTCCACCGATCTTCCTGACGCAGTGGTGTAATTGACCACAAGGATACCAAGTGCTTTCTCATTGTTCTTAGAAACATTGTTAGGGCCTTGTATTCTATATCTGGCTGCATTTAGAAGGTGGAAAGGGCATCACTGAATTTCTGATATGAATTTATTCGAGGTAGTTGATCTTTGCAGTGAAACACTGCAGTGCTCCATTAACTACAGAGGATATTTCTGTACCATTCGCTAAGGCATGAGCATCAGCTTGCTGTTTACAGCTCCAGCATTAAAGTGAATGGAAAGAACCCTTTCTGAGTGAAGACACAAGAAGCCAATTAAGAGTTCTTGTATAAATCCAAATGCATCTTCCCAAACACACGTCCGTTCAAAACAAGGCAGAGATTTAGCTTGCACAATGTGTCTGAACCCTGAACTTTTTAATTTGCTTGTGATTTAAGAACAGTTAACTAGCTGTATTGGGGAAATGGATGCTTTTTAAAAATTGCTCTTTGCTTGTTTCTTTATTCCAACACCAAAGTAATTTATGTACTCTACCACAAACAACAGCCACAATATATAATGTGGTCTCTATTGCTGGAATGCTTATTGTTGGAAGGGCATTGGAAAAGAGATAAATATTTCACGACAAAAAAAGATTCAGGTTTTAGAAAGATCACACAGATTAGAAAATACTTTTTTCAGTTACATTTATGAAGTGGTCCTGTGTTTGTTCACATTTTAATACTAGGACAGTGTAATATTTTAAACTTATAGTAAGAGGTAGTTTGATTGGTACCTTATAAATACCTAAATCGATAGACTGCTGTGAAAATCTTTTATGTTAAATTTTTGCCCATAGTTAAAACTGCTTGCATAATGCAGAACTCCAAGAAAGGAGGCAGCCAAAGAACTCTAAAAAAAAAATTCTATTCAAATTTGAGGTGATTAGTGTCCTAGGAGAAATATTTTCTAAAGAAAAGAAAACTGTATCATATATGCAGAAACAGCATGCTATTGGTGTATATACATAGACGCACAGACATTGAAAATCTCTCTTCCAGACAGATAGTGAGAAAGGCTGATTCCATCTTTATGAGATCATCAGAAGACTGAAATTTCTGACTTTTGAATTGCAAAGAAAAAACTAAGAATACCTTTTTCAACATATTAACTAAAATGAGTGCAAAGTGTGAATGAACTGAAGTCAGCTGTTCAGTGATAGACTCAGTTATCTCTAATGTCACAATTCCATCAGCCAACAGCAGGCTGCTACTGACTGGCTTGAAAATCTGTAAAACATGTTTTTAAAAGATTTCGGGGGGTGGGGGGACAGCATGGTCCAATGGTCTGAACACTGACTTGAAAGCCAGAAGCAGTCAAATTCTAATCCCAGTGTTGACACTGGTTAAGTGTGATGTCTTGCACAAAACAATCACTTCTATGGCCCCTGTTTCTTCAGCTGTAAAAAAATACTATAAAATCATTATTTATTGCCCCATGTTTCTGTGAGGATGAGTTGGTGTTTGTGCAGCCCTTTGAAGTACTAAGTATCATTACTATGATTAGCAATAAGTGTTATTAATTAACAAATGTTTAACTCTTATTTTGTCCTCTTTGAAATACACCAAGGTCAGGCTAATCCAAAAGGGTGTGCTAAATAGCTCTGGCTCTCCTGCTCCATGTGATTCAAACCCGAAGACTTCCACACAGCCCTGAGAGATGCGCACACATTTGTAGGGGCATCCTGAAGGGAAGAGAAACTTCCAAGATCTTTTTTATTGGTATAGCTGTATTTCAGTATGGTCATGGACCCCTTTGTTTTCACTTGGGGGCAGGAGGGATGTCCTGAGAGAGTCAGCATGCACCTGTCTTTGGTCCAGTTCCAGATGTTATCCCTATGGACAGGGAGCTTAGGATATTTCTAAATGGCAGTCATGATCAACAGGGCTAAAATTTTCAAAAGTGCCTGTGTGATTTAGAGCCTAAATCCCATTTTCAAAGTGATTAAAACATTTAGGAGCATTTAAGCATCGTTCAAAATCAATCTTAGGCTCTTCAGTCACATCTGAAAATATTACCTGAAAACTTACTGTTACACACACACCTGTCATGTCTCAGTGCATTAGTTCAAGATCCTGTGCAATACGACAGAATCAATGGTGTTCAGTGACCATTCAGCACTTGAGGAGCTTGCAGGAGATCAGTTTTATTCTGAGCCTGGTTCCAACTGACTGTGCACAAGTACTTTGCAGCACCTTGCCCAGAAATGTCTGTCTGGAAATGTCAGCCCTTAAAAGCACAGTCCCCAATACAGTATTTTCTTTCCATGTCAAAACTTAATAACAGTAGCCCTTAAGAATCAACATTAACATAGCACACAATTCCAAAAACTTATAACAAATCAATAACTGAACAAACTGACAATGTTCCATTAGTCTTTGCAGTGATCTGTGCTGTCACTTGGACTTGCAAAGCCCACAGTTAGAGTCTAGAAAAAACAGCAGATGGAGGTGCATGTGCTCAGCAACTGACCCAAACCATGGCAATGTCTGACACATGGGAGAAGATGCAAGAAATGCAATGGATTACCTCATGTTTGCAAGCCCCAGTAGTATTTGCATAGCAGGGACAAACAGCGCTGCCACTGCCTCACTAAATACTGCAAAGTCTAATTAGAAAAGCTGATTCCTTCTCAACTTAATAAACCAGGCAGGCACTTTTGATTCTCTTTTCTCTATGTTCTTGTTCACACATCTTTGGATGGACATGGATTGTGTTCCAGGCAATTGAAGAAGAGAGTAGACTAGAAGACCAGGTCCCAATTTGTCCCTCAGTGTCAAATGTTTTGACTATACCCGTTATATATCATAGTCTTGAATGGCTTCTGCCTGTGCAGGAAAAGAGCATGGGTTCACATCTGGGGCACCAGTGCCGGGGGCAATATTAGAAGCAATTACATTTGGAAATCTAGAGGCTTAACTCAGCAGGAAAGCTGTAGCTGCAGTTCCCAACTGATGACACCCTTCTGCATCAGATAGCAATCCAGAGCTGGCAGTGAGCAGGTAGTCCTATTGCCATTTTGCCACCAAAGATGGGAGCTACATTGCAGAATGATGACAGTTTGTTGTGGAATGAAGTAACAAAGCAATCATTTGATTGTGTAATAACCATTGTCAAATCCACAACGCCACAGTAAAGCCATTAGCTATGTAGTTTTGCGCTAACTTGCACTTGCAGTTATTGTGACTCTACCTACAAACTGACAAGGCATATACAATGCCTGGATTATGCATGTAAACTGAAAACACAAATTAGATGTTCATTTTGCATACAACTGTACCCCTAAACCTGGCTGATATTGTTTAAGGAGACCTCTGTGCATGAGTCCAAAGCCAAAACATTGCACTTCTTCATTAAAAACGAACAACACCAATATGTTTCGCTCTTTCATAACATGAAGAACAATTCATCTTTTCTCTACTTTGGCTGATGTTAAAATTTTGGCCCATAGATTTCATAGTCAGAAATGTTTGGTTCCATTGGGTTAACTACCTGCATTTTTAGATGATTATCATTAAGAATGTTAAGTAGCTTACTGTAGTCTAATATGATTTTTATATGATCAGCAATTTAAAAAGTCTATAAACATCCACCACATCCGCCTAATGTATTATAAAAGCTTCCAGAGGAGCTGTTATTACCTGACTTGCCACTTCAGACATGCTTCAAAGAGAAATTTCTTTTATTTTTGTCTTTTTTTCCAATCTGCCATTAATAAAAGGAAGCAAACCATTAACAGTTTTGGAGCAGCAGGGAGAACTGAAGAGCTTTGTAAATTTGGATTCCAAAGGAAATGTCTGCAGCTCTTTCAGATGCTCCACACCCAGCCACCATCTTAACTAGACAAAATCAGTTTAGGTAACATCCATTCAAAAGTGGCAATCTCTGCTTCTTAAAAAAATTACATCTTGCACTTTGTTTAGAATACGGCAATGTCTCACATAAGGTACTGAATTTGTTCACTTTTATAGTCTGACAAATATATCTCACTCACACTTCTTTGGTTAGAGAAGTTTTAATGCATGTACAAAATGTGGAAGTGTTTGGTTCTTTTACAACATATGATAGTGACCGTATATTGCACACTCAGGTCCTGTCTCTAGCAGCACTCTGTTCACAACACTTATTATTATTAGCCATGAGTGGAACAGGTGTATGATCAGGACCTCATGAAACAAGATGGTCTCATACTGCCAATTTTGGGTTCGAATCCAGATGTCAAACACTTTAATGATCTGGTTGATTGGATCTGTGATTTTTGATTGTATCCATTACAGAAAATGAGAGGGTTATGGGCAACAGAGAATCATAGGGCTGGAAGGGATCTCATGAGGTCACCTAGTCCAACCCCTTGCTAAAAGCAGGAGTACTCCCACTAAATCATCCCAGCCAGGCTTTTGTCTGACTGGGCCTTAAATGTTTCCAAAGATGGAGATTTCACCATCTCTCTAGGCAGCCCATTCCAGTGCTTCACCACCCTCCTAGTGAGAAAGTTTTTCCTAATATCCAACCTTGACCGCCCCAGCTGAAGCTTGAAACCATTGCTCCTTGTTCTGTCCTCCGTTACTACTGAGAACAGCCTGGCTCCCTCCTCTCTGGAGCACCCCTTCAAGTAGTTGAAGGTTGCTATCAAATCCTCCCTCAGTCTTCTGTTCTGCAGACTAAATAAGCCTAGTTCCTTCAGTCCCTCCTCATAAGTCATGTGCCCCAACCCCCTAATCATTTTTGTTGCCCTTCGCTGGACTCTTTCTGATTTGTCAATATTCTTTTTGTAGTGCAGATCCCAAAACTGGACACAGTATTCCAGATGTGGCCTCACCAGTGCTGAATAGAGGGGAATAATCACATCCCTTGATCTGCTGGCAACACTCCTACTGATGCAGCCCAATATGCCATTGGCCTCTTTGGCAACAAGAGCACACTGTTGACTCATATCCAGCTTCCCATCCACCATCACCCCAGGTCCTTTTCTACAGTGCTGCTATTTAGCCAATCTGTCTCCAGTTTGTAGCAGTCCATGGGATTTTTCCACCCTAGGTGCAGGACTTTGCACTTGTTGTTGAACTTCATGAGATTTCATTTGGTCCAGTACTCCAATTTGTCAAGGTCTCCCTGAATCCTATCCCTGCCCTGCAGTGTGTTTACTATTCCCCACAGCTTGTTGTTGTCCGCAAATTTACTGAGCGTACAATCTATCCCATCATCCAGATCATTAACACTAGATCCTGAATAAGATTTGGATTTTGTGTACTCCAAGAGCTCATGCTTCTTTTTCACTCTGTCAAAAAAGTGCTGTGGTTCATGGGATGAGGGTGGGTTCTCAATTTCAGAAGCTCATTAGTGGCATGCCCACAGCTCATTTACACCAAGAGATGGCATTACTGGGCCTCAGGCACTAAGCAAGCACTAGTCTTCTAGAAAACTCAACAGTTCAACTTTTCTCTTTTAGTGGAGAATACACCAAACTAGTACTAAACAGGGCTGCAAGATTAGGATGATAAGTGAAAGCAGTCTTTCTCATGAGATGTTGATTATTTTATGCTTCAGAACTGGGCTAAAAACAGGATGAGAACAGCTGTTCTCGTCACATCTATCGGAGCTCCCGAAGCAGCAGAGTTGCACAGAAGGGAATGATAATAGGTGGCAAAAAAGACCTGAGTGTTTACAATTTGGGCTATTTGGAGACTGTTGCAATTTTGGGTTGGAGATTTGGACAAAAGTCTCTTAGGTTTTGGTATTTATAATTGTGAATTACAAGGAATCCTGAAAAGTTTGTAGGAAAAGTTTTTATTTTTATAAGGTCATGGAGCAGCTTCTCAAAGAATCCATCCTGAAACACTTGGAAGAACGTAGAGTAATCAGGAATAGTCAGCATGGATTTACCAAGGGTAAATCATGCCTGACCAACCTCATCGCCTTCTATGATGAGATGACTGGATTTGTGGATGCGGGAAGAGCCGTTGATGTGATATACCTTGACTTTAGCAAGGCTTTTGATACGGTTTCCCACAGCATTCTCATTGGCAAATTAAGGAAGTATGGGTTAGATGCATGGACTGTAAGGTGGATAGAAAACTGGCTAGAACAACGGTTTCAGCGTGTAGGAATCAATGGCTCCATGTCAAGTTGGCAGGCAGTAACAAGTGGTGTGCCCCAGGGGTCGGTCCTGGGGCCAGTTCTGTTCAATGTTTTCATTAATGATCTGGATGATGGGATAGATTGCACACTTAGTAAGTTTGCAGATGATACCAAACTGGGGGGAACGGTAGACACCCTAGAGGGCAGAGACAGGATTCAGGGAGACCTAGACAAACTGGAGCAGTGGGCCAAGAGGAATCTCATGAGGTTCAACAAGGATAAGTGTAAAATCCTGCACTTGGGACGAAAAAACCCCATGTACTGCTACAGGCTGGGGAGTGATCAGCTAAATAGCAGCACTGGAGAAAAGGACCTGGGAGTCATGGTGGATGGGAAGCTGGATATGAGTCAGCAGTGTGCTCTTGCTGCCAAAAAGGCCAATGGCATACTGGGCTGCATCAGAAGAAGTGTTACCAGCAGATCGAGGGATGTGATCATTCCCCTCTATTCTGCACTAGTGAGGCCACATCTGGAATACTGTGTCCAGTTTTGGGCTCCCCACTACAAAAAGGACATGGACAAATTAGAGAGAGTCCAGAGGAGGGCAACCAAAATGATCAAAGGGCTGGAGCACAAGCCCTATGAAGAAAGACTGAAGGAACTAGGCTTATTTAGCCTGCAGAAGAGAAGACTGAGGGGGGATTTGATAGCAACCTTCAACTACTTGAAGGGTTGCTCCAAGGAGGAGGGAGCTCGACTGTTCTCGGTAGTAACAGAGGGCAGAACGAGAAGCAATGGTTTCAAGTTACAGCTGGGGCAGTCCAGGCTGGATATTAGGAAAAACTTCCTTACTAGGCGAGTGGTGAAGCAGTGGAATAAGTTGCCTAGGGAGGTGGTGGAATCTCCATCTCTGGAGGTGTTCAAGTCCCAGCTGGACAAAACACTGACTGGGATGATCTAATGGGAGTGGTCCTGCTTTTTTTGGCAGGGGGTTGGACTAGATGACCTCGTGGGGTCCCTTCCAACCCTATGATTCTATGATTCTATGACTAGGAAAATGTTCTCTAGATCCAGCTGGTCAATGATATGCTGCAAGGCTGTGGATGCTCCTACGTGGCAATGGAAAGGGCAAGAGAAAGCACAACAGCATTAATTCTTTTCCTCCCATCTCCTGCCAAACCCATATGGTGTCCATTTCCTGGACTGTCCATATCCTCTCTCCCTACCAACCTATGGAGACGTGCCAGGAGATTTCTACAACTCACAGAGCAGTGTTGGGTCCTCCCTTGCAGAGCCTGCACTGGTTTTGCACCTCAGAACAGACACCATACAGCTCTTAAGAGGCTTTTGAACCTTGTGTACAGCAGGGGGGTCATCTACAAATGTATTTCAAATTAAGATCTACCTGTAGACTACTGGTATGTGTGTGTGTGTTTGGGTATACGGGTGTGTTAAGTGGGGTATGGAGCATTTGGGAATCTCTCATCTCTCTGGATTGTTAGCCATTCTTAACGGAAAAGAGCACTCTCTTGAGACGGGAGGAATCTTTAATAGACATACAGAGAATTTAGACTTCTGAGATCAAATCCTCACATCTCGCTGAGCTCTTTGATCAAAACCTTCAAGGAAGGGCAGGAGGAAGGTACTGCTAAACTACCTTTCTACTCTGCCAATCCTATGACTGGCTTGGAGCAGGTCTGGCCCTGGTATAACTTAGAGCCACCTCAGGGATGTTCTACCTCCTGGTAGAAGTGGCTTTGGTCATCTCTGGATCATCAGCATGCTGTGATCAGGTTCCTTTCCTTCTCTGTCTTGAAGAGCAGGTGGTGATGAGCTGTCAATGCAAGCTTTATACCATGCAAGGATAGTCTAATGCCAGAGCAATCCCTAGCTGACCCATAAGGGTGTGGGCCTTAGGATCTGAAGAAAGAGAGACCAAAGTCATCTGTGATTTGTCAGCCACACACATTAGTTTTGGGCTCTCTCACCTTCATGGCACAAGATATTTGAAGTCAATGAGGCTGCATTAATGTGACTTAGAGAAGAATTTGACCTTGTATAACTCATCACTGAAATTTAAACTAGGACTTCATTGCTGAATGACATGTGCTAGGTTCCTCAGGAAGAAATGCTTTGGAGCCTGATTGTGAAAGTTACCAAATGCGGAGGTCAATAAAAAGGGAGGCCTGCTCTGGATCACAGAGGAGATGCTCAAGACATCTAATCAGTTCTTGTGAGTACAGACTAACATATTATATCATCAGATAAAAGGTGTCATCTACCAACAAGCTGGACAACCTCTAAATAAAATTTTCCTATAGCCTCACATCAATAACATCAATTGGAGATATCCATTAGGATCAGTAATATAAAACATTATACCATTGCTATGTCACCTTATGGGTTTCTGATACTTCTATTAAATGGGTTATTAAACAACCTGATTTAGGGGGCACTATTAATTGGGCCTATTTTTATTTCCTGACCAGTTAGAGATCTCCACTGATACCATTATGATAATGAATAAAAGGTGGTATAAGTCGCCTGACTTTTATTCCCTGGTTTCCTTGGCAGGATATGGAGCCTGACATTGCACGGGGCCAGCCATCTCACTGCCCTGGGAACTGAGGGAGTCCAGCACCTTGCAGGATGGAGCCTATCATACTGCATGCACATCTTTCTTTCTAGATTGTTTTCAGAATCAGCCCACAGGCTCCCATCAGGGTTCAATGCATGTGAGATGCTATCTGTTTCTATCCCAAGTCACGCAAAGTAGAGCGATCCCCTAGGAACCTTTATCATCCATTCTGGGTGTGAAGAAGCAGCATTTTCTTTATAGCCAAGTCCAAATTATATGGAGCTGCTAAGTGAAATGTAATTGTCTACAGGGAGGAGAAGATGGAGATCATTAGATGAGTGAGAAGCCCAGATTTGGGCCTTTGCTTGTGAGCAAACAAGGCAGATTCATCAGGAGCTGGCAGAGTCACATTTATCATTATTTATATTCCCCCCACAAAGTGACCTGGTGCTATCCTCACTCTGGGCTTTTTTTAAACTGTATCTTGTAAGAGGCCCTGAAATCTAAGATCAATCACTTGCTTCTTTCATTTCAAGAGTGCAAGTCAATGCAGTGTGTTCACATTTTTTGTAAGTAACTCACGTTAAATTAATGAGGCTGGTGACTTTTCGTTGGGAGCAAAAACCTAGCCTAAACAGAGACCCTGAAAAATAGTTGCACATTCAGTTATTATATGCATTAATAGGGAACCCAGCAGAGGATGAGTTTCCATGGCTGCAAACAGGCCTTACTTATGCCAAAAAGAAAAGACAGCGCATGCTCCTGGTGAGCCAGCAACTTGGGAAGATGCAGGATGGAGAGCAACTCAGGTAGTCAGCGAAGCACCTTGAACCTAGGGTGATCAGATAGCAAGTGAGAAAAACTGTGTGTGTGTATGGGGAGGGAGGGAAAAGGCGCTTATACAAAACAAAGCCCCAAATACCAGGACTGTCCTGATAAACTCTGGGCATCTTGTCACCCTACTGACGTCTCACAGTTAGGGAAATTGTCACAATGTGGTGCTTTTGAATCATGACTCTGCTCTGTCTTTTAAGTAAAAATCAATAACCTTTCAACTTCTTTTCCTCACCTCCAGCTACATTTCCATCAGAGGGGAAGAAAAGAAACCAAAAGAGAGATAGGTAACGCCTCCCTGCTCCCCTGGAAAAAAACCACCACCACCAAAAAGTCTCGGGGAAACAAAGGTCTTCCGGAACGGACAGGGTCCCTGTCTCTGTCTCTCAACAACAGCGCTTACCATACATAGCCTGGGCCTGGTGAAACCTTGGGACAGGCAGAGAGTGGTAAGATGAGATGGCTCTCTGTGCGGCCTGGCTAAAAATAGCTAAGGGTGAAAAAAAAAAAAAAAAAAGGCAGAGTCAGGACCCTGCAGGACTAGTAGTCAATGGGCTGAGAGAAGTGATTGAACTCCAAATACTCCCTGCTCGGCCAACTCCAGCTGACAGGCTATTTTTTGCCATGGTTGACTAAATATGGTCAGGGAGGCGATGGCATGAAAAGGGGCCACTTGCCTGGGAGTGCATGTTTCAGATGCTTAGCTGGGTATATAAGCACTGGAAAGGTGAACTCGTTTTCTGATCAGAGGTTTCCCCCAGCCCCCCAGAGTCTGTGCAGCCCCCCCTTCTTTTTTTCTGCATGCATCCTCTTTGTTGTATCCTGACCTCTGTCTCAGGCTGACCCTTTGGGGGGGTGTTGGAGAGGGAGAGACGCGAGGAAGGGCGGGAGATGGGAGTCGTCTGCAGACCCAGCCCTTATGCATCAAGGTGTGCGGCAATCCCAGTATGGCAGGTTGCCTCTCCTTAACTCCTGCTTCACCCTTCTCTTCTGCCGCTGCTTCTCTCGCTCTCTCTCTTCGCCTCAGCTGTAAGCTTTAAAGCTCTCCCTGCTTTCCTGCTCTGCTCCCACCCCACTAAGCTGCGATGCAGCAGGAAGGATTGAGTTGTAGTGATGCTTGTTAGTGGGGGTGGGGGTGGGGGGTTGCCTCCTATTTTTTTCTCCAAGTGAGGACTAATACTATTACTGGGCCTGCTCTCTTTTTCCCTTCCTGCATTAGAGATTGGCTATAAGGAGAAGGCTGACGGCTGCAGCATGAAGTGCATTATTATTACCTTGTGATTCCATGACCCTCCTCTATGCATCCCTAACTCTCGAAAGCTGATTCAGCTTTCAGCTAGCGCTCTGGTGACTCCACTGCTGCAAGAGAATCTTCTAACTGGTATGTCTTTTTTCCCCCTCTCCTATCTGTCTTTCTTTTAACTGCACCAGCTTGGCTTGTTTTTCAACACTCCCCTGACTAATGCAGGACTCAAACTTGCCTGGGGACTTACATGTGTGCCTCTGCTCTGTTGACTGTGTATAGATTGTGTGTTTTAATATGTGGGTGGGTTGGGAGACCTTTTTTTTCTTTCTTGTTCTGCTGTAGCATACTCTGCATTAAAAAACCCCCCACAAAACTGCAGAGCAAGCATTGGACTAGAATAATCTGAACTGAAATGTCAGAACTTTGACATGGAATCATTTTGCAAGGTTAAACCAGCCTTTAAATGCCTAATACTGATAGGGGCTGGCTAATGACACCTGGGAGATTGTTGGGTTTTTGAATAACTGGGAGCTGCGAGATGAAATAATACAACAAGAGCAAAGGCTAAAATGTGGTTAAACTTAGCCTAACTTGCAATGATCTCAACACTGCGGTGATTAACCATTGAAATGCTGAGAAGTGAGTATTAATTACAGGCGGGTGGTTTAAGGACAATCAAAAAAGGAGCATCAGAAGGAGCAGAAGTTATATTTTTCACTGCCAGGAATGCAAAATGCAGGCTACACTTCATATGCCAACTGACTATTCCTGCTTCTGAAGCACAGAGCTGACTATACGTTACATTTTTTATTACAGTGGTGTACACATACACACGTATAATGATAGATACTGGGATATATATACAACCACAGTAGAAATACATTGCATAATGCATATATCACACACACACACAAATTATATAAACATATAATACATATTATGTTGATAATATATTTTACATCTCTGTGTATGTCATATAACTATATGTATATGTGTGTATATTAGAAACTGTACACTCATCAGTCATGTGTAATTGCATAGTCAGAAATCTTTGATTTGCGCTGTCATTTTAACTGCTCTGGGTTTCTCCAGAACGGGTGATGTCATCCCTGGCTCAGAAATTTTTTGTAAAGTGACTCAACTAAATCTAACCGGTACAGAACAGGTTGGGCAGGCTTGGTCAGAACTAGCCCAAACTTCCACCTCACGTCAACTTCCTTTCTTACTTCTCCTGACTGTCCCCAGGACTACAGGCCTTCCCTTGCACTTCCCATTCTTTGCAGCTCCAAAAAGTTTTTTGCTGTCCAGCTGCAGTTAGAATTCTCTAAAATGACTAGGCAAATGCATAGGGTTTGAGGTGAAAGAGGAAAGCCCCAGGAACAGGGACAAATGTCATTCCCACCCCCTGCTTCTTATTCCCTCCTTCTTGTCCATTTGCCCAGCCCGTCTTGCTTGCTTCATCTGCTCCTCATCTCTGCACTCCTCATTTGTCAAATGACACTGACAATTTAGGATTTCCCTTCCCCAAGATTTCTGTACCCTCAATTATCATGCAACATTTTTTACTCTGGGCAAATCTTCAGACATCTAAGCCAGCCCAGATGAATGAGGGAAAGCAGAGTAAAATTGTAACACCGCACAAGCTGATGAAATGTAAAATAGGGCTGCCTTTTACTCTGACAAAAAAATTAAAAAGGGACAGTTTTGGAAAACATGTATTTCCATGCAGACCCTCAAAGTAAATTAATGAAAATTAAATTACATTTCTACCCAGATGTTACAAGGATAAAACCAACTGGCACGTGCTGTATTGAGCCATACTGGATAAACTTTCTGAGACTTTTACAAATGGTGAAATAGAGGTTCTTCGCCTAATCTTTAGTTTTAATAAAATTTAAACTCCTCAGTTTGAAAAAAACCTCATGGAACAGTCTCCTTATAACCCTTTAGTTGATGTCCCATACATCTGCAAAAGTTTGGTACTACACAGGGGAGCAGACATCAAAGTTTATTTAGGGAAGGCTAATGCTGTGTTGGTTACAAATGTTTTAAAGGTCAAAGAAATAAAGTAACCTTCTTTCTTCCTACACTTACATTTACTGTTCTTTGGACAAGAGGAAACAAAATTTAGTTGAATCTCTCAGCCATTCAAAATTTTTCCTCCATGCCTGATTTTCCCTGAAATCAGAGCAATCGGAGTTCTGTTCAGAAAATTGGTTGTCTGTTTAAAACCTGTTTTCTGTCTCTTGCCTTAATTTCACTGCAGTCTGTGCATTTTGATGGTGTCATAGCTCCACCTCTGCTATCTTTAAGCCCAAAAGACTGAAATTAGGCCTTAAATTAGACAAATAATAAGAGGCGATAAAATCAAAGAGAGAACAAAAAGGAATAAAAAGAGATGCTGAACAAAAATGGGCTGAAACCTCTGAGCAGTGCAACATGGCTGGAGTAAAGTCACTTTCAGGGCTTCGTAGTAACTAACCTGCTGAAAGACCAGCATCCTGAGGCCTCTCTTTTTCTTTCTGCTGGTGATAGAAGTTGAGTGGTAACTGGGAAATATTTACTTCTCTGTTTGCAGTTATATTTTAAAATGCAGCGTAAAAAACATCGATACAATTAAGTATTCCAAAGTGCTTAGTTTGCCACTTGCTAAGTTTACTTAAACCCTCTTTAAAGGGTTCATTAGAAGACTGTGAGAAACGGTAAAATTCATTAACACTAAGGCAGTCTTTCTGCATTTGCCTGTAAATTGGTATTGATCTGCAGGCTCGGGCTTGGGGTAGCAGTCAAATGAAGCAGGTGAGTGGACAAGCTAAGCATACCATTACAGCATTGCTGAATGAGCATTAAGCGCCCCGTGTGACCTCCTGGTTTGCTTGATGCCTAAATCCTGCCCATAATAGTCTCGTATTCACTATGATCATCATTTTCAGCAGTGCCACTCGGACCACATTGTTAGGGGAGCTTTAAAGCTCAGAGTGGCTGTGAGGCAATGAGTGAGAAGAGAGAGAGAGGGAGGGAGGGAGAGGGGAAGAAAAAAAGAGAGACTGACAAATGGAAACAGGAGAAAAAGCCTGGTACCCACATGCATCCCACACCCATGCAAAGGGGTGCTTGAGGAGTAACTCCCAGACTTCCCCTCTGGCCTGTGCTTGCCGGCATCTATCTTTGCCTGCCCCGTTCTGTCTTTTATTTTGCATATCTGCAGGTATGTCACAGGCATCCTCGGCTGTCATGAAGTTCCACTGGATGACATTTAAAAAATAATAATAATAAAAAAACCAACCTCCCAAAGGCATGTCTTTTCTTTTTGGGGTTTCGGCTCTGCAAGGTAGCGTTTCTGTCACGATGACCTGCAAAGGAAAAATCTCTGGACTCACTAGGTAAGATCCTTTCTTCTTCTAGTGCTTTAACTCCAGCTAATTGATAAAAGCAATTCTTTGTCTGGAACTGATGACTTTTCTAACCCTGGTGTATGGAACAGTCAAGCTTGGTGCTGATTTGTGAGTTACCCACTGGACATTTGATTTTTTGGGGGGTTGAATATACCCCAAATTTTTAGAAAAGTGTTGACTATGTTTCTAAACCATGGGGTGGAAACAGTTCAGGTATCTTTCTTTCCTCTAGTGGCTTCAGAGGCAAAAGAAATTACTCCAGTAATATCTATATATATTTATATTTGTCCAATATTTTTCATTATTAAAAGTTTCAGATTTCAATTGTAGTAATCTACTCTGCAGGTACACTGGATGGGGCGGGTTTTTTTTGTCTTCTTTTGCTTCCCCCTTCCCCACATCCCATTTAAGTGAAAATGAGGCATTGTCAGGGGCATATTGCCAGACTGCTCAGACTTTTTGTCCAGTGTAGTGTCCATTTCTATTCTTGGTGACAAAAATCAGAAACCTGCAGAGGAGCAGCTATGGATTATTGGAGATTAGTCAGAGGTGGGGTGTGTGGATGTGTGCATGTTGCTGTGTAGGGGCTAGAGGAAAGAGAAACTCTGCTATTTTAAATTGAGCCTTAGCCGAACATGCTTGGGATGTGAATTCTGAATCAGCGCTCTTTTCTCCTGTGAACATATAAATGCACATATTGAAACTACCTGCTTGAGAGACATACTTCTTTATATGCCCATATGAACCTGGCAAGCTATGGAATGTAAAGAAGTATGTATTTCAGGTGGGGCTCATTCTCAGTGGAGCAATGTGTGACCCAATGTAAAAAAGGGGAGAAAGACAGACAGAAATTTTTAAACGCCTGACATGGCAGACTGACCGGGGAGTCAATTGATGATCTTGTTCCAGTGCGTGTATTGTTCTGTCACTTTGCCTGTGTCAGCAGGTGGAAATGCTCATCAGGACATTAAATATTCAATATACTGACTGCGGCATGGACTCTGAAAGGGAATGCCAGAAGAAAGCTTGCTGTCCACTTGTGCTTTTTAACAAGGGCACAGGCCAATCGTTCTTTTTTGTTTGTTTTTTCTGCCCCCCCACCCCCCAAAGTAGACTAGATGGAAGCAAAGGAGATCAGGGTTTAAGTCAAGAAAAAAGAGAGGGGGACTGGGTAGGAGAATGGAGGGGAGTGGGACGTGGGGGAGGGAGGAGAGTGAGAAAATAAAATGATTCTGTCTTAGCTGTGCAGTATTTTAGCTCTAAATTAATACACACTCAGGCTTTTTGAACCTTTCCCATGTTAAAAGTTCTCATGTTTCACAGAAACGAGAAAAGATACCCTAATTGTTTTACAATGAGTCCGATTAACAGCCATCGAAACAATTTAAACATAGCTAAAGCACTAGAAACCCTAAATATGTCTATATATATTTTCCCTAAAGAATAATGAAATTAGCATTCTTGAATTCAGAAGTCTTATTAGGGTTTTGAACATTGGTTTGGTCTTTTGCCCCCATACTATACAACAAAAATGCATCTGGTTATTTTTCTGCTCTTCCAAAATAATGGCTTACAAAGTGAATCAGGATGAAAGAAAATAGTGCTACATGTTGGATGTTTTACACCTGTAGAAGTAATCCCTTATTTGTTTAGAGACTTCATTCTGGAAATGTCTTCACACTCCCAAAACCAGCCCCCGCCCCCAAAGTGCTAAAACACTTTTTTATTTAAACTTCATCAGAGATGGTGTTACTCCCCAAAAGTTAAACAAATCTCAACTTTTTCAGGAATTAACCTGACAGCTTTTGCTTTAATCGAATGATCTGCCTGCACTTTAACATCACCATTTAATTGGTTTGCGAAAAGTTCTGCTAACATGTTATTTGATAGAGTCCTGCCAACTTGCTATCCATTGCTGAGGCTAATCAAGCAACCAACAGAGAGTCAGTTTTGGAAAGTAGGAGACCATCACTTGTTCTAATGATCCAAAAGGGTAAGCAAGATATTCAATGTAGATTTTGCAAAAGTTCTTCTCGTCTATTCGAGGCAAGCACTGCTGTCACTTGTTACGTGTATGCCAAAGGAGTTTTAACTATATGTAGGAGCTCATGAATAACTGTTTAGAAAAGGCAGGTTGAATAGCACTGAGGTTTTATACCTTATTATTCATCAGACA
The DNA here is from genome assembly GCA_007922195.1 of Podocnemis expansa. Lineage (NCBI taxonomy): Eukaryota > Metazoa > Chordata > Testudines > Podocnemididae > Podocnemis > Podocnemis expansa. The sequence continues at coordinate 3,906,239 of ML682026.1, read as the reverse complement.
CTATTAATACTTTTAGAAAGCAAATAATATTGCTGATATAAAGACAGGAAGGGTTTAGCTGTAGCTGACTAGAACAAATGGGCCCCTTTGTATTGACCAAATTGCATTAAAAAAGGACTTTACCCTGAATGAAAGTGAAACTAAGTTAACTTCAATACCACTGTGGAAGGCTGTATGTGCAATGAAGGGAACAGAAAAAGTGTCTGTTATAGTTCAAGGGGGTGTGGGGCTTCTGACCCTGGTATTTTTTTTTTTAAAAAAAATCATGTGATCTTTGCTCTTTAGGAGAATCCCACTCATGACAGGCCCTTGAGAGGCTGCAACAGGTGCAAGTCCCCACAATAAACTGTTATGGTTTTTCAGCCAAAAGGGATGACCTTTTGGCATGAATGACAGATTCTCTGTATGAGGAGTGAGGTGACTCATGTTCTTCACCTGCTGATATGCATTTAACTAGCTCATGTGAGCTTTCTCTGCTCTGGGGCCCCTAAGATGTAGTGTGCCATTTAAAATGCATTTTAAAAAGTGTTTCCCTTGTTGCAGTAGATGGGGAGGGGTGGAAATAAACCAACCCCACATGCTCCAACCACCCGGGAAGCAATGTCTTAAACAAAGCTTGTCTGCTCTTCATGACACTAGTGTCTGTGGATGAAACTAAACAAGGAAGACACCAAAACTCACTAAGCCTTCTCCTAGAGGCAGCGCTTTCTTCTCCAGAAGAAGCCCGTGTTTGACGCTAAAGTTTTATGGCAAAATGTCATGTTGAAAGAAAGAGACAAGGTGGGTGAGGTAATATCTTTTATTGGCCCAATGTCCATTGGTCCAGTAAAAGATATTACCTCACTCCCCTTCTCTCTCTGGTATCCTGGAACTGACACGGCCACAACCACTTTATGGGTTTAAATAAAAGAAGCAAAAAGTTTTGAAATTAGCTTTGACTGGGCAGTAAAACTTCAGTCCATAGACTGGGTTACAGCTTCGCCTTTCAGTGAATCTCCTACATTGGCTGAGCCACTGAATTTAAAATGGGAGTCTCAGTATTCTAGACAGAAAACACATTTTGCGCATTTTGTTATTAATGTTTTCTTCCCAGATCAGGTTGCACTGAAACGTTCCTGATATTTTGTGTTGCTCTTGCTCAGGGACACAGATTCTGATTTACAATAGGTACCTGCATTCCTAATGCCATTTTTTATCTATTTCCCCCACCTCTGAATTAATACGCTTGTTAATCAAATGGAATTGTTAACATGAGGATGTAACTGCATTCAGATTTATTTTTATGTAAATATTTTGGAAGCTATAATTTTCAGTGCTGAGTTGTGATATTTTGCTAAGTGAGCAAAAGCAAAATGAGTGGAGGGGAGATAAAAGCAAGGGGTGATGTGCTTTAGTGAGTGGCACATAGTAGAGTAGAGCTCAGCGTTGAGGTCTTCTGCTGAAACTGCTAGATGCCCAAGCCTGGATCTTAGCTTTGCCGACCTCCATTATGCTCCTCTTTTGCACCCACTCACTTCCCTTAACGATGCGTATCTCCGTCCTCCTTCAAACAGCTTCATGGAGAGTACATGCTAGGATGAGAATGAGAAGTGTATGGTACAGTGAGAACTTGCAGATTTGAGGTCTGGTTCTGTTCCTATCCATGTTAAAGCAAGGGGGAGCCAGCCATCAATTTCAATGGAAGATGGACTGGGCCCTAGGTCTTTGTAAAAAAAAAAAAAAGGCTACTTTTACTGCTGAATGGATAGTTAATTCTTTAAAATTGCAACCAGCCCCATCCCTGCAGACCTCATCAATTGAAGTGAAGATTCAAGATTTTTCCGTTTTGCTTTCCATACAAGTTGGATTTGCTCTGGCTTACCAGCCCAATCACAATTTGTTCCTCAGGAATTCCTCCAAGCTCATGTAATGCAAGTAATTCTACTGGAATACATTGGGAAATTCAGGCATTGTCATGCAAAGAGCAAACTGAGGATTGTGAAATGCTCATTGCGGAAACAGTAGCTTTGAGAATTATAAAAGCCATAAATCCAGTGGACCAAATTAGTTAAAATTTTCCTATATTATGCCTCACAAAATCTAGCCGTTTTAAAAATGAATTTTCCACATGTAAGCAAAACCATCCCCATGTATAAATTAGCTATTTTGCACACATTCAAGATAGCACAAGGCGATTTGTGACGTGCAATTTTCCCAGTCGATGTTCAATTTTTATTGGTTTATTCATGTTGATGGCAAGTTATTATGTAATTATTATTATTGTGTATATTTAGAGCAGGTGGCCAAATAAATTTCAGTACCCCCTTCTAAAAAGTCTGTTTGCAATTCAAGTTTAATAGTGCCTTCATCAAGAGCAATAAAACATTTTACTGCACAAGTATTTCAAAGCATGAGCTAGCCCTGGTAAAAGCATTAGTAAAGGGGTGCATCAGCAATCTCATTTAAAACTGTCGACCCAATGTGAAAAATGTTGCGTTGAAGAATAAACTGCTATTAAGCATGATTAGATTGACCTGCAGGACAGATATTTTAGCTACTGCAGCACAAGTCGATCAAAGTGAGCATCGCTTGGATTGCAAATTTTTTTTTAATGCCCTAAATTAAAAATGAAAGAGCCTTAGAATATTTAGGACCAGAGAGTGACTTTGGGGCTGAGATTTGTGTGTTTGATTCACAGGTTTTTTTGCAAGGCAGTAAGGGGACTGGGGGGGTAGGGAAATGTATTAATTGCTGCCATTTTAGCATAAATTGAAAATATGTTACTCAGATCAACCAATCAAAAAAGAAATTGTGCTGACTCAGGGTTTGGACTAGTCTGCACGTCTGATTGCAGAAAAGATCGGTACTGCACTGCAGTATCTCTCTCTGCCTTTGACACCAGCCTTGCTGGGCAGGGCTTCCCTTGTGTTTCCCAGGACTGGTTTAGGCCCAGAGCAAGAGAAGGCCCGGGAAAGAAAGAAAAGAAAGAAAGAAAGAAAGAAAGAAAGAACCAAGCCTTTGTGACTTCCACGCTAATGATTCTTTTCAGGCAGTTAGCACGACCTCCCATCATAGGTATGAAGACAAATGCAAATAGCATGAACTACTTAGGATATATATATATTTAAAAAAAATAGTTCCACCACATTATGTATCTAATGGTGACCAAGGGCGCTATGTCAGGATAGATACATTTGCTTATTATTTGACCCCCCTGAGAGCTTAGAATCTTTTTAAAATACATCAGCTGCTGTTCACTTTTGGTGAATGATAATAGGGTTTGTCTTTGCAGTCTGGTGTTCATTCTCAAAGTGGAATTACATTTAGTAAAAGTATTACTGTTGGAATGTACAAAGTTATTGAGAAACAGAGTCTAACAGTTAGTGGAGAGCACTGGAAATCTAAAAGTTTTGACTTCTATTATTATCATCTCTGACACTGACATGCACATGTGGTCTTTGTCAAGGAATTTAAACTCTCTGCCTCAGTTTCCCCTTATGCAAAACTTACTTAAGGAGGAGAGTAATATTTATGCACTTTTCTCTGTAGAATGGTTCAAAGTGTTATTCAGATAACTCATTGAGAATGAAAAGTGTATGGTACACAGTGAACATTCAAAGCTGAGCTCTGGTTCTGTTCCTGTCCATGTTAAACCACAGGGGAACCTGCCATCAGTAGAAGATGGACTGGGGCCTAGGTCTTTGTAAAAAAAATTAGGCTACTCTTACTGGCGATAAAAACCATTTGAATAAATGAAGTTGTACCAAGGATATGTTTGATCCCCTGTTAGCAAAGTGCTAAAAATGCCAGCTTCACGTTAGAGATACAAGGTGAGTGAGGTAATCTCTTTCATTGGACCAATTTCAGCTGGTAAGAGAGAAAATTGGTCCAATAAAAGATATTATCTTGCCTGCTTTGTCTCTCAAATATCGTGGTACTGACATATCTGCAACACTGCTCAAGTATTATGTAAAATATCACTCATTGCTACTGCAAATCTATGTGTATGAATGTGTCCCCCATATAGACGATATATTGATTTATGTTTCAGTTTGCAGTTTACCATTGTATTAAACAGGGAGTGAAATCCTGGCACCATCTGAAATCAACAGCAAAACTCCCATCAACTTCAGCAAGGCCAGGATATTATCCAGCATAGCGTTAGCTATACATTGGCATTACAGGACAATAGGTTTTTTAAAAGGGAAGTCCAAAACCTAGCCTGTAATGATTTTACCAAGCTATTTACAGAACATCTGACTTACCTCTACCTGTATCCACTGTAGGCCAGGCATGAAGTCTGACATGTCCCATAGAAATGGGTCAGCCTGCACAGGAAACAGAGAAGGTCCCAACGTTGCGTGGGTTGTTCAAAATGATTCAGAGCCTGGCATGACTTAGGCAGAAAAACTCTATCAGTGAAAGAGAAAGAGGACAAAAAGAGCACCGCTGACTTTGTAAGGCCGCTTGGCTATTCAGATAATGAGAGATGATTTTGCCATGAAGCTTGTGTATTAGGAGTTGTGGCATTATCTGTCCCCAGTTTTTAGACTCTCAAGACTCACTCTTGCCAGTTGATGTGCAACAGAGCAAAGTGGCATTTGTCCCATGACTTTTCTGAAGCTAAGGAGTCTGTGTAATGTGAGTGGTTTTTTTTCCATGACTGTGCAGTACATAACTTATAGTGTGTGCATACAGACAAGATGCATATGCAGATCGATTCACGTCATCTTTTATCTTGCATTCAATTGAATGATCTGTTGTTTTAAAATAGCATACTTTTAACATGTTTTTGCAAGTTCTTGCAAACCTAGTCCTGTCATTAGTAGTATTTACTATGTAGAGCTTCAATACTCACTGGGATATATACATTTATAGTACGCATAGATCCATTATAAATGATAGGTGTGTGTTGGGTATATAACTTTTATACGTAAACACAAATGGAGCCTATTCAGAGAAAACATATTTTTTATAATGAAGAAATTGCTACTTTCAAGGGGAACTCAATAGCAGAAGTTTTCAGCAAACAGATCATTCATCCGCAGCGTCCTGAAGAGGGAGATAATATTTTGTCAGGCCAATTGACATCCTGAACAGATGCAGGGATTTTTATTGTTGTTGAGGGTTTTGTTTTTTTTTTTTGATAAAGCACGGTGTTGTGTTTGCAAGTTGTTTGCCATGCCCAGATATGGCCCGCATTTGAAAGTGTGCCGCTCGCTAAAAAAGCCCAGAGGCAGTCTGATGAGTCCAAGGGGACTACAGAACAGCTGATATAAATAGTCCTCATTCTCAGCTGCCCTTCTGGTGAAACCGTATGCAGATGGCATCTCGGCAGTCAAGTAGTGCAGGCCTCCTCATGATAACCAAGCACAGAAGTGCAACGCGATCAGTGACCAAACAGCTGTAAGAACTTGAGCTAGTCCTGTGAAGGCCTTACATAGGCAAGGAAACACAGGCATTTCAGGAGCCGGAATCTCGTGACCTGACAGCAACCAAGAATCAAGTTCATTTCAAAGGCCAGGACACCACCGTCCGAACTCAAAAAGTCGCTCTACTTCAGAGGCATGACTTTGCCTTTCCCTGGTTATCCCATTAAGTTCAGGGAGAGAGCAAAGGCCAAGCCTCGCAGAGCACAAACAGAAGCTGTGCAACTAACTGATTACTGAAGGGAATAAAATAAATCAACTGATCCCCGCAAAAGGCTGAGTCCTGCTCCCTTTAAAGTTTATGGGAGTTTTTAATTAAATCTTAAAGTTAGTCCTGGTAGGCAAAATTTTGAAACTCCTCACCCCAAAGAAGAAATAATAATCTTATTGTTACCATTATTAATGATAATGTAGAGATGTCCAAGTGGTCAAGATAAATGCAAACTAGTGAATAGCATCTGTTGATTTGATTGCTAATAATCAATTCATATCTTGATCTAGCTCTATACAGTGTATAAATACAAGGCAGACAGATTGCTTTGCATATATCTTGGTGGTAACGTCCTTTTCTAGCTCCCTTAACATCAGTGGGGTTGTTGCCTTGTGCAGGAATAGGGCTTGGATTGGACTCCATCACCATGTTCGTCTGAATGGAGTAGGGAACATGGAATTTATATGGCTACACAGAGGGCTGGCGAAGAGAATGAGATTTTCTTGTAGATGATGTATATGAGGGATGCAACTGAAATGTACTGAAGTCTGTATGTGAATACTTCTGTCAAAGGATGAGCTCTGGAAAAGTCAGGGCAGAAAAAGGCTAGAGAGAGAGATTTCCCTTCTTTTGTTCAGCTATATAATTATGTCAATGGTGTAACCAGCAAAGAAAATAATGGCCTTGGTTTTTTTATGAAATATTTAGTACATGAAAAAAGACTGTCAGAGAGTGCACGGGTGATAATAGACCAAAATTAACAGCTCTTAACAGAACACATTGCATAACACTAAGCAGCCAGTAAGAGAAAGGGGAAAAAATAATCCCTGCATGCCCATAAGATGTGAAATGGTATTTTCTTATCTAGGAATGTGTTAGTCATTAATACATTGCGTTTGTCCCTTCTCTTTTTATTCATTGCTGAAGTGCTCTCTGATGCACTTGTGAGCAGAAACATCTTTCTTACTTTCTTTAAACGGAACCAGCTTTTCACTGATGTGCTGTCTTTGTGGTACTAAAACACAAAAAATATCTAGTGTGCCATTTTTTGCAAAGAACAGCAAAAGTAGCCGTTGCTTGGCTGTTCTTGCCGCACCCAGTCCCCCATGTTCATTTGGTCTATTTGAACCGAATTTATTCCTAGGAAAGTCCCCATCAATTTCTTTTACTCTTTTGTTGACAACTTTATTAAAAACCTGGGCAACTATGTATTAAACTTTTATCAGTGTTGAGAAAGAATGCATTCTTCGAACAGACACTAACGTTATGGATTGACCCTTAGCATTTCTTGTTCTAGAGTTTGGCTGAGTCAGCACAGAAAATGCAAGCTACTATCTATTTATTCTTTCTGAAGAGACCTTTTTTGAAATGACATAAGGAACAGAGTCTGATGATGGCAAAAGGTGAAGGGGGTGGATAAACATAAACCTATTTCCTTGATGGCTGTAATTCTTTGCTATTTATTTCAATAGTTACCTAAAAGTTTGAATTAAATATCCATTTTGCAATGAATGATTACTTCCTGGCAGTTGAAGCAATACTGTTGGGACAAGAAATCTTAAGTTATTAATATGTTTAAACAATTAAAGCAAATGAGTAAAAGGATAATTGTAATAACCCATGAGATCTGAATTGGGTCTCTGTTAAAGGCAGTAGTAAATGCGATGAAACTTCCTAGACCAATTTCACCACGTTTGGCTTGAGGTCTCTGTTGTGTTGGATATGGATGTATGTTACAGGGGTATGAACCTGTGTGATATAGGAGCTTTTCTTTAGTCATAAGGTTAAAAGAGGAAGGACCCAATCTGTTGTAAAAATAAAACACTAGAGTCAAAAAACCTAGTTTCTGTTTGATCATGCTCCTGAGCTTTTAAATGTGGAGAAAGCCCTGAAAAAATGGTTGGTGTAAAGGTTTTTGAACAGACAAAGCAAAAGACATGAGGAAAAGAGGCAAATGGGTAGTCTAAAACCAGAATTTTTGAACCCACACATAATCCCTCCACTCTCACAGACAACACATTTTTTTTATTTGTCACACCGTTCAAGGTTTTTTAGTTCTTAAACAGGTTTGCTGGCATAATTTGTCAAGTACAACAGGGAGTTTTCTGTGTGGTGGAGAATCATTTTTCACAACACACAGAAGCGCACCAAAACAATCCTAAAAGCTCTGTGCAACTCCATAATTCGATAAGAGTTAACACGTGTATTAGATCAGAACAGCGGATTGCCAACATTGTGCTGTGCCTGAAGTAGGCAGTGAATATTCTGGGCAAATATATCTTACTCTAGGAGTTTATCTACATCACCATTTGCTCCAATTATAACTAATTGGACACATATTGCATTTTCATAGCATCTAATTTTCTATTGATTTTAACAGGACTGCTGGTGTTTTGTAGTATACAGCAGGATGTGGTATCAGTTACTGTTTAAAAATGCTGAGTGCACTCCCCTAGATGGGATTATGCAATCAGCAGATGTTTTAAAACCTATTTAATTGTTTGGTTCATAAAATGCACAAACTGTATCAGGGAACAACTTCATTCTCTTTTAGTAGCCTAGCTTAAAAATAGTATTGCAATTGTGGCATTCACAAGACACAGCCTCAGAAAACATACTTATTTCTGCATTTCAAATCAATGGCTTTACAGCTTTTTCCATTACCTTTCTAGGATCTACGTATTTAGGCACAAGACTAGCTCAGAGACATATGGCCTTTGTGGAAAGGGTGCTGCCGCTAATCTCTCTCTTATATTAGAAATGTATCATTGCTTTAGCATTTAATACACAGCCAGATTGTGAACACCATGCCTTTATGGGGTGGATTAGCTCTGCGTTTGAATTTGGACCTTTATCTACATAGGACCCCATAGCAAAATTTGGATCCAGATCCGGAATTTCGAATCCAAGATTTTAATTCGGGGCTGTCTCTGTCTTAAATATTAATAAGGGACAAACTGGATAACAATTTTGCCACTGTAGGTTTTGTTTGCTTTATTCTTCATTGTAGAAATTGATACATACCAGAGTAACAAAGTGTGACACCCAAATCAACTTGGACTCTCAAATTATTAATTGCATTTAAGCAAATAACCACTGCGGCAAGACTGAAGCAATTGTCCTCTCTTTGGCGTCTTTGCAGAAACAGGCTTTAAACTCTATGTCTAGCCCAAAGAATGAAAAAAGAAGGGAGCTGGTATCTCAGTTCATATTTTCAGCATTGTAAATTATGGTCACAAATCATGTTTGAAGCATGTTTGTATACTGGTATCAATTAATGGGACATACAGCAGCTTGGATTTGATGGTGATTGTGTTTTAGAGCTACAGTGTACACAGGGAGTTGTCGCAGGTATGCTACTGGTTGGCTGTCTTTGTTAGCCATAAGCAGAAACCTCATGGGAGACTGGTGAGCTCTAGAAAGATGTTCCAAAGGGCTAGCCATGTTAGTCCAGTCCAGCAAAACAAACAAGGAGTCCTGTGCTGCTTTTAAATTGGTTAGTCTTTAAAAGTGCCACAGGATTCCTTGTTTGTTTTGCTAGAGAGGTGTGTAAGTTTAATGTACATGTTCCTAACTTCAGGTAATAATTTTGGTTTGAAAGATTCAGGAGCCAGTGAAATGTCTGCAACTACTTTAGTCCCTACTGCATACTAAAGAAAGCAAGTGCTTTCTAATAAGGACAAATAAAATCAAGTGAAAGATGCGTGTGCCCTGGCTGGGATGTAATGTTGGGGTTGAATACCCACAATTTTAAACAGCTGTTAAGAAATTGCAGTACAATCTTTCTATTATATCTAAATCAATTATAACATGATTAATGTGTGACAGCTCTACCAAAAAATAGACCAGTTAGTTTATATTTTATGGCTTACAAATGATACTTTGTGCAGAATACAACAACTGGGGCATAGATTTAAACACGAAGCAATCAAACTAAATCATCTGCAGTAGAGGTATGGGCCCTTTGGTGAATAACCAACGAAGTGAGAGAGAAGAGGCTTTCTGTGTTAAAGGGGCATGTCATTTTGGGGATATTCCTTTAAATTTATCAATATTCCGCTGGAACTCAAAAAACATTAGCCTGTGGGAGGGAAAAAAGGGTGCTGAAGCTAATTACTAAGGGAACGTGCACTTCATTAAGATAAAGCTGAAGGAAATCAATGTTCTATATTGTTGTGTTTTCCTCTTGATTGGATTTTAGAATGATAAATTGTTAATACATCTGATCCAAAAATGATTTGTTTATTTAGATGACGACCAAGAGTACTTTGTCTCTTTTGGCCCTTTAACTTGTAAGGATAAGGGCTTCAACAGTTGTTCATTTTTCAAATGGGTTTTGGCCTGGAATATCCAGTACTGTAGGCAGGCCCATTCCTAGATCCAGAAGGAAGGGCCCAGTGCAATGGTTCAATGCAAGTTAATTCTATTGCGTGTCGAATCTTCTGCTTCATTAGGAATATTGACAATTTGTGATAAATTCTTTGGCTTCCCCGTGCTGTCAATAACACGTCTTTATTAGAATACCGAGACAAAGGCAGAAAGCTCTTCAAGATAGAAGAGTCCCTTGTATTACATTCTAGCAACACTCATTTCAATAGCTAAGATTCTGTAACTTGGCACATTTGTCTATCTTCATGAGCATAGTATTAACCAAGGTGCCGATGCTTGGGATTACGAAATGGATTCATTATCCAGAGGTCTAAAGAGAGAGAAAAGGGTTGCTTTCTGTGTGTGCATGCTGCTCATTGAACACTGTCTGGTCAGCTGGATGCCATGTCCACTGAAGTCTTGTCTATACTTGAAATTTTATCTGACAAAGGAGGGGCCAATACCCTAGACGGGCCCGTAAAGTTGGGGTAACTGTTGGAGCAAGGCAGTGAATGTCATGCTAGCCCAGGAAATGGCATACTTCCCAGCCCAAGGAAAGAAAGGGTTAATCTTTGGTTGCTCAGAAATATGGTAATTCCTAATGCAAGTACCTACTCTAAGAAGCACTGTGATGAAATTATTAGCGCTCGGCTGCAATGTGGATGACAAATCATGATTTTGATATAGTTTGGCAATTTTGGATTCAGCTAAGCAGTACATTAAAACATCTCACACATCTAGTTGGATCTTGTGCATTAGTACATCCATTAAAGTCACGTGGGGCAAGTTTATCCAAAATTGTGATATTTCACCTGAAAATTGCACAGGTGAGCTCTGGATCAGAGGAAACAAAATGAAAAAGAGAACATTTTTACCAGAAAATTGATACACTGCTGTGTTGCACACCTGATGCCAACAACATGCCAGGTGCTTCACACAGCATATTGATGTGAGGCCACAAAAGTCACTGAAGTCCCAGGTGACATCGAGAAGTAAAAGCTCAGATATCACCATATCAACCCTGATCCTGGGCAGTACAAAGTAATTCCAGCAGGCACTGTCTCAGTGCCTTTATCTTTTCCTGACTTCTAAGCAACTCAAGAAAGCTAAGTGTCCCAGATGATAAACTGAACCCCTGTAATTCTTCAGTCTAACATATATCATGTAGGTCTGGAATCATCTCCATAAACAGAGTGGATAAGCTTTCCCCAGGCTACCAGCCCCACAGTGCATTCAGAAATGCCCAGCCATGCAGTCAATGAGACTTGTTGCTGAGTAACCCTGTTTTGGGGTCCTCCATGCCTTAGATGGCTGTTTCTTGGTTGCTGCTGCGATCTCTGCACTAGAAAAGCATCATTATTTTTGATTAATGGCATTCGGAAGAGAAAAACTAATTTTCTACAAAGGAAACCTCCAACCATAACTCACTGCCGATTATTTAAACAAATGTTACAACAAGCGCGCGCGCGCACACACACACACACACACACACACACACACACACACATACCGATTTCAAATATTTTACGTGGGCTCCTCCCAAAGCAAAGCATAAGAGCTCAAACAGCCCTCCTCTTAGAAGAGGTGATGTTGGATTAACCCCTTTCTTGCTGGCATTGCCTCCTGCCTCCCTCTGCTGCAGCTGTCAGGTGACATTCGCCTAAAATCAATGGAACGTCAGGATGGACCAGGTGCATCCGGCAGAACAGCAGGTCTTAAATGCGCTGACATCAACGATTCACATAGCTTGTTGCATGCTGAAACAAAACCCATGTATCTATTACGATTTAGATTGCATGCTTCATGCAGAATTGTTAACTGAAGGTACTTCCTACCCCCAGCACCAGTAAATAAATACAACTAGCCAAAGGATGAATTTAATACTTCCAGGTCTTCTCTGTCTATATTTCTATCTATCTCCTTGACTTGATTGTCTCTCGAGATGGTATCTAGAGATAACTTGATTAAATTAATGATAGAGCTCTTCTTTAAAAGCTATTCTCTCTCTCTCCTCTGCCCCCTCTCTCTCCCCCATCCCCATTTATTTATAGGAAGCTTACAGTAATGGTTTTGAGTAGTTAAGTGATCTGTGATGCTTACAGAAACAAACCAAAGCCTGTATTGGTGAGCTGTAATGCTGGCCTATTTATTATATTTCTACATGCAGCATCTAAGCACAGGTGTTATTTCCTGTTATCACTTTGCACAGTGGGCAGACTGCTGCAAAAAGGGAAATGTCACCTTTCTGTTACTGAGCTGAAAATTTTTTGTATATGTTATGCTTAAAGACATATGCAATATTCATGCGGGGCTCCAAATAAAACAGGCTTTTATTCAACAGCACAGCACAAATGATCAAACCTGATATTTTATATAATTTATATAAACCTATTTCCAGCAACAGACTTAATTCTGCAGGGCCTTGTGAGCAAAATCTTTCTCAGGGAGCTGAAATATAACTGCCATGTTTGCAGTTTGAGCAAACAGAGTTTATTGCATACAGAGTATCGTACAGACCTCAGAACAGATTGTGCTTGCTTTATTTGTGGTTCCCATCCCGATCCTCTTCCCATTTTTCAACAACAAATCAAAGCAAAGAGGAGGTTGCCATGAAACAATAGCCATTTTCCTTTTTACTCCCTTTTTACTTCACTTTTCATTGCTCTCCTTTGGTTGGTTGCAAGTGGCAACTCCCCGCCACCCCCAATTCCCAAAAGCACTTGTTCAAGCAGATATTAAAGGTGTTGAAAATCGTGGCTTTAATGCCAGATTAGAAGCTGATGTGGGTGAGTGAGTATGGAAACATAGCTTGCCAACCTCTAAAAATGTTTAAGTTGATATTACTTGTTCCATCCTGTCTGCTGAGGAAAACTGCAGAGAGAAGACGTCCTATACAACCCTGAATCGTTCACTCAGGGATGTCTTACAATAGTGAGCCATATCACACATGGTCTAGAGAGTGCCTTTTATAGCAAGTCTTTATAGGTAATCCTTGTGAGCAGCAAAACATAAGGGAGAACAGCAAACAATACAACATTTAAAGGAAGAGAGTGCAAAGTGGGGGATTAAAGTACCCAAATTAGGCCCAGGGCCTTTACTTATGTTGGATTCTGATAGTATTTTAGCTTGAAGTAGAAGAACGTAAATGAATTTAACAGTGCTATGGCCCAGAGGTTACTATGGCAGGGTAGGAAGTCCACTGCTCTAAACGATCTATTAAATTCCACCCCACTGTTCAGATCTGGCAGCTAAGAAGCTTAAATAAATCCTGACTGCCTGAAAATGAAGCCGTTTGAACCAGGGCACCATGAAGCAGCAAGACCAGGAGAGGCCAAGGTTGCTGTGAAGGGAAGAACCTTGAGGAATCACTCTTTTGCTTTCCATGAGCCATGAGACCAAATGCTTTGCTAAAGCTGGTAAAATGGAACCAAATCAACTGTTCAATGGATTTGGTCCCCTTCAACCAGCTGTAGCTGTGCATTGATCACTCAGACACAGCTTGAAGGATTAAGTGCTTGAACTGGACCAAGACGGCTAAGGTAGCAGAAGACAAATGGCCCACATGGATGCTGTCGATATGATGACTGGCACCTGCAGATCTGTCACCCTGACTCTAAACTGGTGGGCTGAACTGGAGTCATTATGTGGTTGCCAGTCAATTCCGGGTAACTGAGACCATTCAAGATTGATAATCTCAATCTTCCTACGGTATTGATCTGAGTTGTAATTCAGAACTGTGTATTTTAACTGCAAATGCCGCATTTTCGTATGTACGCACTGAAGCCTTTCAAGAAGCCCCATGCCTCAATGTTCCGTCTATTGTGATGACGAATAAACATTTTCATGCCAAATTCCCTTCTCGGTATTTGTGCTATATGATAACATGATCATTCAGTAGGCGTGTGTGGAAAATGTATGTTGTATGGCTAATGCAGCTACATGCAAAAAATGAGCTACAAATAAAAGATTCTTTCTAAATGTCCACAGACTGGTAAATACTCACAGCTTGAACACTCACTACAGCAATGGATAGGTTAAGTTTGGGAATATGTGGAGTGCAGCAAACAACATGCTCCAGAAATGGGCCTTTGTTTTCCTTTGTTCTTTATGTTGATGTCACGGTCTTAAGGATTTGGTGCAAGATATAAAGCCCAGTCGGGCAGGGGCCACAGTGACATTGATAAAAGATCACTTAAAGGACATCGCTCTCTTTTTCGTGTAATGATGGGTAGGAAGGTAAACTGAGTGTCATTTTTTCCTAACTTTATCACAAATCTATAGGACTATCACAAGCTATAGGTACTGCTGGTGCAATGGGCCATTCGGACTCAAATTCTGATGTGAGATCATATGTTTCCATCATTTTGTCAAATTCTTTATTGGTCTGATTGAATGCATTGCTGTTGATTTAACTGGGGTTCTGATCATTTTAGCCAAGAGAGAATTTGGCTCTCTAGAGCCCACAGTTAGAGTCAGGGACTGGAACTTACAGGAATGATCTCACAGAAACCAGTGCGATTACCTACATGCATAGAGACAAACAAGGGATTGATGTTTGCTGAGTCTCGCCTTAATTTGTAAATTATGGTCAAGCGAATGTGTGTTTTGATAAGATAAGAAATTAGGGAGCAATGTTATTAAGTTGGAGCCCCACCTCCAGTGAAAAAGCAAAAGTATGGTTCTGTCATTATTAAAGGACCCCCCCCCTTGTTAGCATTTTGGAGGTGTTCAAAGATACTGGGGGAAATCCTGACCCTGCTGAACTCAGTGAGATTTTTGCACTTGACTTCAATAGGGTCAGGATTTTACCCACTGTTTCCTCTTTGACAACCAGTTAAACTTAAGTACCATTCACAGAAGGCAGAGAAAAGAAAAACCTTCCAACTAAGCTTCTTGGAGAACACCGGCCAGATTGACTTGCCTTCTGAAAAACCTGTTCAAAAGGCAAACTAACAAATTTCGCTGAACGTGAATAGTGACATTACAGCTGGTATGCAGAGAAAACATGCTTTGAGATACAGAAAGCTTTTGTTAGAGATAGTTTCTGTATAATGAAAATTACTGTGGTGTCAGCGGATCTTGAGAGACTAAATTCCTGTGAAAGCCCTTTGAAAATTTTAGGTATTAGGTGTTTATTCCTCCCTACCCCCTAGCAATTATCTGGTAATTATTAGTAAATATGCCATCAGGCATAACACATTACATCAGAACTGATTAGAACTATTTAAATTTATTTTTCAGACATGAAAAAGTATAAAGGAATGCATCAAAAATAGGGACCATTTTTATCCTTAGGAAATGAGCTAATTTTTTTAAAGAGCTTGGGGGGGGGGGAAGAGGCAGGCTTTTTCATTGTGCAACAAATTGCAGAACACCAAGATCACATACCATGAAAATGCTTCAGAGAAGGATTTCCCTAGGGACTAATGAAAAACAACCAACCCCTTATGCATCCTAATGCTGGTGGCTGGAGATATCACATGTATGCCACTAGGAAAGCAAGACACAAAGGGATAGCCGTGTTAGTCCAGCTCAGTAAAACAAACAAGGAGTCCTGTGGCACTTAAAGACTAACAAATTTATTTAGTGCATGAGCTGTTGTGGGAGAAAATCCTACTTCATCAGACACTTTGAAGATGAAGGAAATTACAGAATGAGGAGAAAATAAATACAGGGAAGTGTAAGTCATGGGAACAGGTTACACTGCAACAGCAAATAGCATCTGATGAAGTGGGATTTTCTCCCACAAAAGCTCATGCACTAAATAAATTTGTTAGTTTTTAAGTGCCACAGAAGTCCTTGTTTGTTTTACTAGGAAAGCAGTTTACTGCAATGTGGAGAGACCAGGCTATATCAGATTGCAAAATGATCTAAGCAATTTCCAAAGGGATAGCCGTGTTAGTCTAGTCCAGCAAAAAAACCCAAGGAGTCGTGTGGCATTTTAAGACTAACAGACGTCTTAAAGGGCCACACAACTCCTTGGTTTTTTTTGCTGATCTAAGCAATTCCAGCTTGACCCGAGGCAAAACATTCAAACAGTGGCTTTCTTTCTCCCATCAGTTTGCAGACACAAACAATTGTGAACACAGATTTTCCACCAGTAATTGTTTGTCTTGCCACATATAACAATGTCAATCTCCAAGCATCTGAGTGAGCCCTTATATTGGGGCTCAGATAATTGTGCAGGTGCAGCGCTGAAACCTAGTTAAAGCTGGTTGAAAACACAGCTCTCTGAATTCGCTATGTCCTAGCCACTAAGTGATGGTATCCACTGAAACAGTAATTTAACCCTGCTTCAAAGTTGACTAGCACCATCACCTCAAGGCTGTATTGCTCTCGAGGAAGAATCAGAGATGCCTAACAAGGAGGGATGGGAAGAAAATCAGCAAAGAATATTGAAGGGAAATGGAATCCTCAAAACTAGTCTCTGTTTGCTGGCAGTCTAGGCTGTGAATGATATCAAGCCTCTAGGAAGAAAAAAAGAGTAAAAACAGATGCTTCCAGCAAAGAATGGACTGGACTTTCAAAATATTACTCCCCCCTTTTCAAACTGCATAATTCTTTCTAATTCCCAAAGGTTGCATCCAATGGAAACAACACTGTTATTAAAATTCTTTGTGGGTATTGATAATTAAGTTGCTAAAATATTTCAAAAGGGAAAGCTGGAGGCTGTATAATTTAAACAAAACACAGAATGTAAATAAATTTAAGTGGTTTTCTTCTTAAAGGTGCCATGTTGAGTAACAGTACACCTACTGCAGCTGGTTCGGTTGACTTTTCTTTTAACTTTTCTGACAGATTTCTTGTAATTAATAAATGAAAACGCATGCAGCAGGTGACACATGGCAGGGTTGTACAAGTGTATTTGCACAGACAATCTGTAAAGTCATTTATTCCGAGGTATTATTTCCCTAGGAATTGTACTGTGCATGTGCATATATTTAGTGTATCCACAGTAGACACATTAAATTACACACGGTATCTTAGTTTTTTAAAAGGTATTTAGCAAATAGAGAGAGAGCTTTTTTTTAATAAGCCCTTAGGCCAAGGTTTGCAAACGTGAGCGTCTAAAGTCAGGCATATAAATTCATATAAGTAATCCAATTTTCAAAGGTGCTTGGAACCTGCAGCTCCTACTAACATTTGTGCAGCTGGCTGAGTTCAATACCTTTGAAAATTAAGTTCCAAAGGGGTAGGCGTGTTAGTTTAGTTCAGCAAAACAAACAAGGGTCCCGTGGCACTTAAAGACTAACACGTTTATTTATTGCATGAGCTTTGTGTCACAAAGTGGTAAGCATGTCACAGAGAGCCAGGGAGATGGCTGGATTTGGCCAGGGGGAAAGGAGTTGGTATGCCTGTGGGGGTCGTGACACACCACCAAGTGTGTTGCAACCCAGAAAAGGTTGAGGGCTGATGACATGACAGTCTGTTACAGGAAACACCAGGTTCAAGAGTAAAGCTGAACCACTGTAGATTACTACATAGAGATTACAGCATCTTGGGCCAGATCACCCAACCAGGACAAGCTACAAACAGAGCAAAACTGGGAAGGACAAGGGTGGGAAAAGTAGATTTAAGCCCCTGATTTGTGTTGGTCTGACTTGGAAGAGCCTGTAGAGTTCAATTACTTATGCAGCCTGCCTATGGTTTCCAAGGGACCTTTCTTGCAGCTGATGAGTGCTGTGCATAGGGATGTCTGTTTCCTAACTCATCCAGCAAGTGGAAAGGAGTGAGGTGCAGGAGCAGCTAAAACTGTCTCATGCCACCAAACAATGTGGAGGACATTCTCCAGGGCCCTCTTGTGTAAGCAAACCCAATAAATAATAAACCAAAAGTGCCTGGATGCAATTCTCTTGCAATTCTGTCTATCGCTGTACTTTTTCTAAACCTAGACAGTGCTCCACAATTAACTGGAATTGGCCTGTAAGCAGCCAGCCAGTACGGAGGCCAGGGATCAAACAGGCCACAGCGAATTAAGCGTCCTTTTATCCCCAACCGATGACTCCACTTGATGAGAGCTCAGGCTCACCTGCACCCCACTGCAGTTCAGATGGTGTCTGCTGCAGGCAAACAAAACCAGGTACTGTCAGCCTTCCCTCCTGAAAAGGAAATACAGTTGTTCAATGAGATATAATAAGAGTTTGACTCCACTTCAGAATGACAATATGCTTTCCAGAGAGTCTCTCTGGGTGCTTCTGTGTCCTATCAGCTCCAAATGAAGTCCATCTCAGGTTTGGCTTTGATGCTAGCAGGGACAGAGGAGGTGCAGCGTGGAGCATGGGTCAAGCAATCTGCCACGGATGAGCCGTAAGCCCTGCAAGAGCCACAGAATCCACAGGGACCTTATTTCTTATTTATTTCTTAACAAACCTTTGTGGTCTAAGGCCCTCAGTGGTGTCACTTGCCCTTGTTAGTTCATCTCCCTTTTCCTAAGAGGATGAGGCCATCTCCAAGAAGAAAGCCTGGCTCCTCAGCAGACAGATATCATTTCCTAGCACTGTGAGAGGGAAGAATTGTCTCTGCTCCAGGCACAGATTAAAACCCACAAAGAAATTTCAACATGAGTTGAGCAGAACAGCCCAGAGTGACTTTTCCAGAGGGAGTGCCCGTCTGTGGAAACTTCTCTTCTTCCATCTCAACTGCACCACCTCGGCAGCCATTACTTAGGGTAAAATTGCATACCCCACTCCTCCTGCAGGCGCCAGCGTGATTCAGATATGATGGGTGCGGGAAGGGGAGGATTCCCTTATAAAGCAGCCTGCGAATCATCGTGGGCTATAGCTACAGTGGCCAAGGGAATTTTACCAGTGTGCTGGGATGTAAGGGATGGAGACAAAAAGCTCTGCAGAGCCTGATGCCTATATGGCTCATGGATAACATAGCCCTTTCCACCTATTGGTTTCCATAGGAGAAGCTCAACATCAGCAGTTCGTAGAACCACCTGCTTTATGGACAGGTAGTTGCTTAGTCAGCCCAAGAAGAGGAGCCCTCATACGATGGCCTTAAAAAAAGAAACCATAGAGAAGAATGGGGGGAAGAAGATCTGTCACAGTGAAGTCCCTGCAACAAGAGGACTTGGGCAGAAAACTCTGGTGGTGGGAGAGGATCAGGGCAGCTTAACACAGCCCATAATGATGGTAGGCACTGAGCAGGGGGTTTATTGCCACTAGAATAGGAGATCTAAGTGACTCACAGAGGGGAGGCAACCACCAGGGGCACAAAAGGGAAGAATTTTTGGAAGGGGGGGACAGAATTATCCAGGCTGGCATTTGGCCTGGAGATGTGGGTTCACACCCCAACCCTTGCAGAGACTAGGCTCCTTAAAGTCTTCATCTCCTCCACGGGTGTGAGCAATATGCCTCGTTCAGCAGGATGGACTTTTTGTTTTTTAAATGAACCTAAAAACTTGATCCATTTCATTGGGTTTTGCATATGCCTCAGGGTAAAGGGTAATTTTGCCACTGGTTTAAAGGAAGTGGGACTGGAACCCATTAAAGTCATTATTAAACTCCCGGCCAAGAGGCCTCTAAATATATCAAATACAACTGTAATCCATATCCAAACCACAGGATCCTTACACGTGCAACCAGAAGATGCTCATTTCCTGGAAACCTGTTAGCTTCTCAAACAAGATGATTCTGAGGACTCAGCCTTGCAAGCCTTTTGTGTAAATATTAAATAATTAGTAAGGATTATCCTCTTTCATTTGACCTCTGCTGTAATAAAGACCCTTGTCTGGAAGTGCAAGTGTGATTTTGAGCAGCGATTCATAATCTAAATCTGCTAAACAGCTCACCCTAATGCTCAAATATCCACAATATTTATATAGGACTTAAAAGAGATAAAAAAACAGACACATTCTACATCCCGAAGACCTCCCAGTGTGTATCAGTCAAACTTAGGAAAGGAAGGTAGAAGTTGAAGGGATGGAGACAGGGAGGACAAAATTGAGCCAAAAAATTAATTTTGTATGTTGCTAGATTTTATTTAGGGCCTTCAGGGTGCCCCTGACATAACTTGAAAACCAATGCTAAGAGCAGCAATACAATTTAAGATGACCCACCACTAGGCAACTGAAAATCTTGAATCCTTCTTCCTGCAATGCCTCATTCTTCCAACTCTCCTCCCTCATTTACGCATATCAGGGGGAAATTGAAAATGAGTTTTGCAGTGTGCTCAGAGGGTCACCAGCTTCTAGCTACTTTAGATTATTTTGAATTGTGCCTTGAATTTTGGCAGCTGGGCCTGATCTACAGCCATATATATTTGAGCTCTATATTTTTACTATTTCACATGGTATCAGCAACAAATCCCAAACAGGAAGCCTAGACCCCACACCTGAGCAGTGAGGAGAAATGGGATCTGAATTAGGCTGTGCATTTTTAGGCTGGACCCATCTCTACCACTCACATTGGGCTTGGTTTGTTTCTACCTGGGGTGACTGAATCTATGCCATCACAGCTTGGCACAGGGAGCCTTTTGGCAGATTTTGTGGATGGATTTTTATTATGTTTGTCCTTTTCTTACATAGTTCTTCTGAGAAAAAGAGAAGTATGGGTAGAAGAGGGAAAGACAAGAAAATAAACACACTTAGATGTTCAAGTGACGGAAGCCCATTTTCAGCCAGGAATGCTAGAGTACAGTAGTACCTAAACAGAAGTTAGTCCTTCTTTGCTCACAGCTGGCACCGACATATAGCTTGAGGGGGCCATCAAAGCTAAAGATGATTTACGACATTAAAAAGTATACAAATGTGAGCACCATCTACACCAGGAACGTCATTTGCGAGGACGATGTATTTTGATGTACCGGCAAAAGAAAGAATGCAGATTACAGCTCTCTAGCCAAAGAGATTTTAAAGATATATGAAATATATATGATTACATAACTAACATGCCTTTTCTTGTTGGTCTTTATTGACTCTCTTTTTTAAAAAAAATATTACCAGTAAATATAATGGTCTGCCCACATCTTTCTTTCTGGATAAGTTATGGCTCCAGTGGGGATATTTATCACTGAGCACAGTGATTGGGTTGATCATACAAGTGATCTGTTCAGTGCTTGACTTCCCTTCCCAGCAGGCTATTGAACATCCTTCTTGTCTAAGGCCACCCGGCATCTGCAAGGTCCTGACATAGGTTCTGTTAAGCTAAATAATAAATATCCCACTTAGAAAAGGGATGTAAATCTTTCCACTGGACTGGAAAGAATTTGCATTTCTGCATTCGCTGAGAGTGGTGTTGCATAAGTCTTTCCAATGTACTTGTGTCGAGACAGCAAATGGACCCAGTACTAAACTAAGAACTTCTTTTTAATAAGACTTGCAGATGTTTTGTACGTCATACGTGCTGGAGTCAGATCATAGAAAAGAGAAGTAGAAGGAACATACTTAGTGAAGTGAAAAATACACCTCCCCCTGCCAAAAAAAAAAAAAAGCAATTAAAAAGTCAATAATATTGACACAAGCTGTAAGTAAAAATTGATGCAAAGATAATACATAAACTGGTTATATATCAATAGTAAGAAGCTTTGGAATGTTTGTTGTTTTTGCAGTTTGTTCAGGGCCAATGTCCTGCACTTTAATGCAAGGACATACGGGGCTGCAAGGCATTCATTTACTTCCATGTGCAGGGGGGAGGCAGCATCCTCCAAGGAACCTTGGTTTGATTGCATATGGATGGGAAAGGACAGCGCCAAGGTGGTGTCATCTTATTAAGCCATGTGCACTGTACTAAGTTTCGGGCTCAAATGAGCTATGCTTCCCTCTTCCATCCCCTGAAGCAGGTGGGATCCAGGAGACAGATAAGATTCATGACTCTCAGCCTGCTTCTCTCTCTGGTCTTAGGGCAGTACTGCGAACTCATGGCAAGGCTACAATTCACCCCTAAACTGTAATATGTAAACAGGATCAAGCACCTCCTTTAGGCCCCCTGATTTTTCAGGGATAGATTCTACTAGCCTTATCCTCCAACAGGACTACATGGGACCAAGGTGCTACACCAAGGGTATATCTACAGGTCCCCACGACCACACGGGGCTTTTATTTAAGCATTTCCTTAAATCGACCTTATAACATCACCTCTTAAGGTTGATTAATGCTTAAGTTACCCTTATTAAGTCAACTTAAGCCAGTGTAGATGGGGAATAGCCATTAAGTTGACTTAATTGGCCTCCATGCCCCCTCCGAGACTTCCTTGTCACCAGGAAGTGTCGCACTAGCACCTGCCAGTGTGGACACAGGCAGTCGACAGGAGTTTCCAATGTGGACCCTCTATGTTGACGTAACAAGGTTGACTTTAAGTCAACTTAAAGTCAACCTTCAACCTTGTTAAGTTGACTTAACAGAGCCTCCAGTGCAGACATACCCCAAGTGAGGAAGGCTGTCCAGATTTGTCCTTACCTAATTGTGGATCAATTTTCAAAGAGCTCAACACTCAGCAGTTACCATGTGAGTAAAGCCCTTTGGCAAATTTGGCCCTATATGACTATGATAGGAGAAGAACATGATAAAACAGCATTTTCATCCCAGTTCTGCAAAATCAAATCCCTGTTTTAGGGGTTAGATAACAAAAATATAATGGTAGAATAGCAAGCATCCTCTCAAACCAAGATTTGTGGGACTTTTCTGGACTAAACTGGGCACCAGGGAACATGGCTTGTTCTTGGGCTTGCAAATCTGACATGAGAAAGGAACCAAACTTGAAATGGTGAGCAAGATAAAAGCCTTAAATCTTGATAGTTTGAATGGCCTGTTCCCATTCTCATTTACACTGGTTTTACATGGATGTACCTCCATTGACTTCACTGTGGTTCACCCTTATTTACCCCACTAAACAACCATAATATATGTGTTCTGATTTCTTGGTGCTCATAATCACCCTATCACAAAATCTTATTCAGGGATCTGAAATCTGATTCCACAGGGCTATGAAAGGACTCACAGGCTCAGTATGAAGGTGCAGCATGAGCTAGTATACAATAGGATGACTAAAGACCCATTGTGATTTTTTGAAATGTTAATCTCTATCCACTCGACGACGAGTAGAGATCAACCAGATTCGTATTTTATTACCACAAGATCAGCTTAGTTAATGGGCTCGCAACTTGCGACCTGCCTATTTGGGAGTCTCTCTTTCACTCTGCAGTTCCACCTTCCATATGCTCAGCAGAGGTGCTGGAGGCAGAGTCCTCACCACATAGGCTATGTCTATACTGATGGCAGCAAATTTGCTGCTGTCAGTTCGGCCTTCCAAGAGTAGATTGCGATGAGTATGAACTCACCATGCTGCTTCTGGAAGCTGACCTTGGAAGTCCTGGGGGTTCAGGGGCATAGGAGAAAGCCGACCACAAGCAATTTGCAGTTGGCTTTCCCCTAATGTGTAATGGCAGCTTACAAATTCACTGCCATTTACGCAAGGAATTTTGCATTCCTTACGTAAATGGCGGTTGACTGCTGTTGAAAAAGCCCTAAGTGTAGACTAGGGCATAGATGGATGGGAACCCTACTTGTGGGAAGCTTTCCTTGACTCTGGACTTCCCTGCCTTGGTCTCAGATAGCACCAATCTAGTGACTGTCTGAGTATGCTATTCATCTGCTTTTTTAGCTATCTGGGGAGTGTGAGGGTGCTGGGCAAGGAGGACTCTTTGGTATTATGGGGCATTATTTGCTCTGTTTATGGGCTTGATTTAAAGCCCACTGAAGTCAGTTAAAAGCCTTCCATTAATGTGGACTGATTGGACTAGCTGGACTTTTTCTATTAATATTTTCATGTACTCTTACTTTACATCAGATGGGGGATCTGGTCCACTACCAACCACAGGCATTAGCTGGTGTGATGTGCATGAGTGCTAGAACCTTGTCCAGGTTTTCCATAAGATAGGTAAAGGAAATCTCTTTGGCAGGCTGCAAAGGCATTTCTATTCCTTCTGTATGTAACATTTTATAGGGGCTTCTTCCCACCATCCAGGCTATTACAGATGCAGAAATCCCACGTGTGTGTGCGCGCGCATGCATGCGCATGCGCACATGAGCATCTGCCTTTGCAGTTCATATGTATGTGAAACTCCCATTGAGTTTGGTGGAGATACAGCCAGGGAATAATGGCTGCAGGACAATGGCACCATTTTGAATTAAAATGAAGGAATTTTTAAATATCTCATTAGAACTTAAATGGTCAGTGGAGATGGGCCAAACCGTACAAACCTATGTATTTATGAAGATCTTCACTGGAACGAACATAGCATGAGAGTATGCTGGATTGGCCCCTTGTTGTTTTCTGAAGGCTCAACTAACCAAAAGAGAATTAATATGCTGCAAATATCAGAAGAGTTTGATTTGTGACAGATTGTTTTTAAGTAAAATCCTCTCTCACTTCCATCCCCTTTTCATGTTGCTGCTCATTTTGCATTCCTTTTGTTTAATGCTGCTTGCTGTTCTTTATCCAACACTTGAGGAAGGCAACACAGACAAAACTCTGAGGCCTCCCAGATGCTATTTTTAATAGATGTTTTTCACTGAGGGTGAAATGCACCAAGCAGCTTAGGTCCCTTACACTGTGGCTCTGCCGTTGTCACCAAACAAAACTGGGCAGCTCTAAGGAATCTACATCCCCTACTCATAGGAAGATCCGACTGCCCACAAACCTTTGGAGAAATTTGATCTGAATCCAGAACCAAACATCACAGTTCTTTTACATCTCTGGTAATTTCAAAGGATTTATTTGGTAACTGTAATGAGTCTGATGTTGCACTTTTCATGCTGGCAAATGCCTTCACTCACGTCAATGGGAGTCTTACCTACGTCACAGTTGCAGCGAAGGTCTGATGTTAATAAAAAAAGCTGAACCTTCCACATCAATCTGCATGCAGAATGATTGCAGGATATGGCTAATATTAATTACTGTCACTTTGCCAGATAGTCTGCTTCAGGCATAGATTTGAAATCTTGTCATATTACGCAGCACAATTAATGGGAAATTGGCCTACACCTTAAGAAGTGCTGACACCTATAACTCGACTTCAGATGGAATTGAGTGTTTTCAGCACTTCTGAAAAGTCAGGCTGTGCCTGGACAAAAGACAGCCTGAGTCTCATTGCATTTGCACCAGACCTACATGAATTCCAGTGATTTCGGTATAGTAACACCTCATTTACACTAGTCTTAGAGATGTCAGAATCAAGCCCAGAGTTGCCCACTTCACTGATCATGACATAAGATGCTTAATTCCCCAGCGGTGGTAGAAATTCAAAGTACTGCCCAGCTGCATATTTCCTTCATTTCTTTAGCTTTGCTCCTTAAGCCCAGTTCTCTGGTATTAAACTTGACATTGGAAATATTTAAGTGGTGTGTTAGTAGGTTTCAAGCATGAATAAATTGATTCAATAACTGAATAAACCTGATGCATCTTTTAAATGGAAAACTGACATAATTTCCCAAAAGGTATCCGCTAATAAAGCATATTTAATCTACTAATCCATTCTTTCTTTGCTAAGTGCCCCTTAAAATGTATAAAAATATCAAATCAATAGCAAAATTGTATATAAAAATGAGGATCAGCTATTAGAAAGTGCGAGAGCAATCTCCTTAAATGGCTTTTTACTGGATTCGGATTTCTTTTTCTAAAAACCTCAACTCAAAGTTGAGCCAGCAGGGTGAGCTAGCAGAAATGCAGATATCCTCATAATCTCATAAGGGAAACAGGTGTAACTAGCCACCTGGTTTTGAGGTGTTTCTTGTGTCGACCCTCCTGCCATCATTTCTAGTTTTAGAAAGGAGCAGGAGGCTCTCCTGCCCACAACCCTACCTCCTTTACCCCGCCAATAGTGCAGAAGTAAAAAGGCACCAGAAATGTATGTGCAGACTAGAATCATGTTTTAATTCTCTCATTCCAAGAAATCACTGGAAGTTTTGTTTTGGAAGCTACACAGATTCCCTTTTTATTTTTCATTTGAGGTACAGCAGCATTATTTCAAAAGAAGCTTGCCCTGTTCTCCGTCCCAAAACACTGCAATCATCATTTGATCAATGCAGCTCTCTCATGACAGCCAATTTAACAAACAGTTGCATTGCAGGCTGTGGAGAATTGGCTCTTTTCCTAATAAGTCTGCTAATTTGCTTAACTTTTCCAGATTGCAAACAGCCCTGCTCTCAACATACAGTTTTCTAAATGAACCCCTGAACACGTTCATGCGTAAGAAGAATAAGGAAGGCGAATGACTTGAAAGGAATAAAGCACCTGGTCTTTAATTTTTGACCTTTGGGCCAGCATTCAGATTTGCTTGTAAGTAAAACAAGCATCTGAAGTATATTTTCCCCAGTGATCTACATTACCCTTTTGCCTTTAATTATTTTGAGTTGATGCCTTCCGTAAATTAATTTACAGTGCTTCTATTACTGAGTTTCAGTCCCTTTAACAGATGTGCTACAATCCTTTCTATATATAACCGATGTCACTGGTACAAAAATTGTGATCTGGACAAGTACTCAAGAACTAGCAAAAGGAATAAAGAAATAAGAATGAGGATGAATAAGACAAACATTTACTCAACTAGGAGAAAAAGTGGCAATCATGTTAAAGGTAAATGTCAGACTATTTAAAGACAATGCTAATGATTGATTTTTAGAGGATACTATCTCTTTAAAGGATTGGAAGCATTTCTCTAGATACGAATGAAAAACAGATGAGGGACGAATATCAAAATTAAGCTCCTTTAGAATTAAAGAGGTTGATTATATCTTTTAGCTAAGGACTCTCTTACAACTTATTTAGCCAAAAAATCTCTCTTGAAGTAAAAGAAGGGCCCGGTGGTATTTTAAATAACGCTGAGCTATGAAGAGAGAAGCAACACAGCGTTTGCTTCACTGGTGTCCTTCAGTGAAAAATGAACGCTCATGCATCCTGGTGATTTGTGGTATAAATGTGAAAGCTTGCCTAAGTTTTTGATTGTTCACTGTTGTGCACATGTACAAGTCAAGCTCATTAAGTAGCCCTGCAGGCTGTACCATAAATCTGAAATGTACCCTTCCTTGGCACACAGTAGACCGGATCTGCCTAGAAACATAATGAGACTAAGGTGAGGAGGGTGCTAATGAGAACTAACACAGGGCAACCAGGCATGTAGCATATAGCCTCGAAAAAGAACGACGCAAGCCCCCAGTATTTAAATAGCTAAGACTAAGAGCACGTGGGGAATTCCAGTGAACTTGCCAATGGTTTGGTGTTGTTTATTTGGGGTATGATTTTATATTATATATATATAAACCTTGAATAAAAATGTTTGCTAAGACAACAGGAATGTTTCTTTTGAACTTTCCTTGTTCTTGGTGGTTCCTCCGATGAAATCTGCCCAGAATCCTTTAAGTACAATCCTAGAGGCAGATATTGCAACGTTCCAGTTAGAGTGCATATTGGGAATTGCTCCTTCCAGATTCTGGCATTTATTTGTCACAAAGCTAGCAATAACAGTCCATGCAAAATGAAAATTGAGGTATACTTTTAGGTCATGCAGCGGACCCAACCCTGTAGATTTACCCAGTGTATTATGCAGACAAATGTCTCATCTCAATGAGCATTAGCCAGCATTACGAATGAAAGATCAAATCCAATGTAATGTAGTGTCAGTTAGTACAAATGAAATTTGCCTTTGAACACACTGATTTTTTTTAAAAAAGTCTAATTAGGGACTTTGAGGGAGAATTATTACACACAGATAATGTCCTCACAGAGCAAATACCCAGTTCCTCTGCCAATCAATTCTCTTTCAATATCCTAACTAAGCAATCAGCCAAATGAACATTTGAGGTTTGAATTTTAATATGGCTGGGCACATTAAAATTACAGTCTGACCATACAGATCAGATAACTGTGTACAACAGTTCCTGATTTCTGTGCCCAGCCATGATAAAGGGCACACCACGGCACATTTTTTGCATCAGCAAATTGCATAGCCAACATGTTATACTTTTATAAAGCCCTGTAATACTTTCCTTGTGTCAATGGATTTATTGAGATCTACTGTGTGTGGAAACAGCATTATTTCATATCATACCAGTGTATCTGACTTTGTTGTATGTAAGTTTTTAAGATATGTAACTAAATCCAGAAGGAATCATAAGTCCATTACTCATAAATGAATACAGTTAGGATCCGGCTACTGAATAAAACAAAAATTCTTCATGTATGTTGGAACTTAGAGACTGTAGGTACCACTTCAGGGCTTTATACAATTGTTGAATTTAGTGTTGGTGGAAAGATCTGGAAAGAATAACTCTTGCTGCTTATTTTTGAATTACAATATGCCCTCACTCTCGCAATCTAAGCCACGTAAAACATTCTAGGATACTACTCTAAACGGTGATTTGAACACCCAAGAATATCATTCAAAATAATGAAGAAACAACTTGTTTCACATAAGCTGCTTATTATCATCATATAATAATGTTGCAAGGTCATTACCAACCAAGGCTGGATTTGAACAGGGGCATAAGAAAAAGGGTTCTAAACATCCCGTGCTATATCTCTTGTGTTTTCCAGCTATGGAATAATTCAAGACCATTGTGGACTTCTATTTTTGATCACTGAGAGATTAAAAAAGTTAGTTACCATTCTCCTTTGGCAGCAAACTCAAGTTGCAGAATTTTGTGACTATTCATGTGTTCTGAATGCAGTAGAATATGGTATTGATGCCTCTGGTTGCTTCATGATTAGATGCATTATTTCAATAAGAAGGATTTAAGGCAGTAGTGAGTGACAGATTATATAATTTTTTAATGTGATGTTCATCTGAATTTTATTTTTTGGTGTCTTGACTCATTGACTTGATGCACCTCTATTATGCACACACCTCAGAAGATGTTTCTGGCAATGATTATAGATAGCACTGAGGCAGTGAATAAAACCACTGCAGAAACTGCATTACAGATTGCAGTACCGTTTTCTTTATAATTGTCTCACAAAAGGTGGAAGTTATATGGAAAATATAGTGTATAGTGACAGGTTGCACATTTTTATAAGATACAGTCACAGATCTTGTTAAGGATATCTGGAGTTATAGCTGATGGTTCTTAGGGATTTCATTTTAGGACCAACGCAGTTTAGTATACCTACATGATCCCCCACTTGCGTTTTCCAACAGCAGGACATTGATGAGCTGTCTCTTTAACACAGACAACACACAGATTCCTCAAAGTTTTCTCTTCACAATCTCTCATGCCTCTTTTTTGTTAACTGCTGTGTTTCTGACATCCAGCGCTAACCTATCAACAACTTCTTCCAGTTCAACTGAAAACCGAGATAATTTTTGGCTAGCAATTCTTGTTATGAATATCATGGATTCCTCATGTCCCAGCTGGAATTCAGTGATCAGACGATCAAATCAGGGCTCTGGACATCTCATTTTAAACCCAGAACATACCCTACAGTAAATAAATCAAAAGTCAGGATACTTTGTGACTATCTGAAAATATATGAACAAATTATGCTGTCCCATGCTTACTTGGAAATATACTAAAACCTGATCCATGCATTTGGCTGCAGTGTCAGCATTTCTTTCCCTCTTACTAATGCCTTCCAAAATCTGCAAAAGTTTGCCCTATTCCTTGTATTCTCTTTACAGAAGCTCCCTGTGGTCTTATGTATCACATAAAGGTCTCGTTACATAGTTTCTGTACTCATCTTGACATTATTCTCATTTATCATCCTGTTTGTAAAGCTTGCTCTATAAGCCATTAGGACTGCCGCACTTTCAACCCCTCAATTAGGAATTCACTCGCCTGCAATTCCCTATTGCCGCAAAATGCTAACTTTCTTCTCTTTACAAACTCCAGCAAAAGGATGATCTGCTGAAGGTGTCAAAACCACTAACAGATGTTCCAGTGGCAGAATTTCAGACTTTAGTGTCTGCTACTTTCAACCTTTTCAATAACGCGGCACTCTTCAATGAGACAAACAATTCCACAGCACATCCACTTTTTTCAGCTGAATTGATTGCTTATAAACATCACTTTTACTATGGTTACGGTCTTACTAGAGAGGTTTGCAACATAGTGCATATAGCAAGCTAAAGAAAGATGAAATGCATTAATGTTTCAAATCCACTAGAAAAAAATACACATCATCTCAATTTTGCCCTTTGGCCACCTGCGTTTAGAATGTTCACATTTTAGAATCGAAAGCCCGATACATCGCTTTTAACTTGATGGTTAATTTTTATGAGTTTTATGAGTTGTGATTTTGGTTGGATAGAATATTGTTTAAGGTGGAACAATGTTCGTTTTACATTGATTTTCATTTGTATAAAAGTTCACAGCACACTTGGACAGTTCTTCAGGGCGTCTGATGAAGTGGGATCTTCTCCCATGAAAGCTCATGTGATAAATAAATCTGTTAGTCTTTAAGTGCCACAAGACTCCTTGCCTTTTTTTTTTTTTTTTTTTAACTCCCATGGTGGTGGGAGACACTACCTAAGAGGAAAGCCAAATTCTGCAGCTGAGTACTGCCAAGCAGGCTGGTGCAATTTGATGCAGTTGCCCCCAAAAGCAATTGACCTAATTACAGTGAAGGTGGTACTGTCTGTTTCTGAGTTTGTCCCATTGCATATGTTTGTGTTATTTCCAATATGCTCTGAAATGCCTGTATGATAATCACCTTAATCAGCTAAATTATTTGAGTTATCACTTTGAAAGAGAAACAATAATCCAAGATTTACATTCACCTTCACATTAGTTACAGAGCTGTGCCTATGCAATTCTTTTTGTACCCCACGGTGCACGCAATTCGCTACTTTAACCTAGGTACAGCATTTTTTAAGGAACATAAGTGACTCAGTCGAGGCAATGGAGTCTAATTTTTCCTGGGCTGTGTATAACCTCCATTACTGACCCGAGGAGCAGGGCAAGAGTAGATCCTCTTACACATGCACAGATTTTTTGACTTTGATTGTTTATTCATTTTAATTAGCCTTGGAATTCTGTTATATAATTATGTAGAATTCATTTACAGTTTGACATTTCTGCCCAGGTAATTAAGATGTTGCACTTTTGATTAATCACAGGCAAAATAAATTATTAGCAATGTCATGGTTAGCATTGATTATTATTATTACAATTTGGAGAAATTAAGGCAGCTCACTTACATTAAATTAAACAGGAAAGCACGGAGGTAATGTACTTTAGACAATACCTATTTACTCAGAGAGCATATCTGATGCATGCATTACCGTACATTTGTTGGGTCATACATCACTGGAACTGCTGTTCATGCCTGCTGCAGAAACCTAGCGCTAATACATATAATATTCCTATCCGGTTCCTAAGTAAAGTTTGTCGGATTTTATTGCTCCTCTCAATGTGTAAACTTCTTACAAATCTGGTATTGCTCATCAGTTGATCCTGAATGAATTCAGGCTTAAAAATCAAATACTAAATGTTGACACTAAATCCCCAAGAAAGGGCCAACTTCTTATAGCAAAACCACTATTTATGCCATTTAGGACCAGATTTCACAAGGTGTTGAAGTTCTTGCTAGCAAAGCACCTAAATATGTGCTTAATTTAAATACACTAAACTTCATTTCAATGGGACTTAAGGACATGCTTCAGTGCTTTACTGGATTAGGGTCTGAGTGCCTACCGTGTGAAATAAGTGCCCTCAAACTCCATCATTTTCATTTCAGGAGAGTCCAGACTAGACTTTACAAAGGTGTGAACCAGCTTGAGTAAACTGACAATCCATTACCTCCAGGTAAAAAGTCACCAGTGAGGACAAGTGCTGACAGTGAAGGATCCGCAGTACTGCACAGCAGGTTCTCAGGATTTAGCCCTTAATGATTTTGCAAGTGTAGGGGGAAAAGTAATCTATAACGAAGTGTGTAAAATAGCTCTCCAGATCTCTTTGCATCTAGCTGGTAAGACAGTCTTAAATTATAGCTGCTGGAAAGATAATCAGAAGTACATAGTAAGACAAGTAACTCATGGTGTGACTTAATGGGGATTGTTGCCTCATTACTGAGTGGAGAAGCAACCTGAGGCTGGAAGTGTTTTCCTTAATTTCCACATAGAAGGCATATTATGAAGAGAACTCTTTCCTCTGATAACAGAGGCATTGGAGTCTCAGGGAACACTGCTAAGTAGCATGCTAAAGTTTGCAATCAGAGAGGTCGCTAAGGCACTTGGCAGGCACTGAATTAAAAATGATAGTTCAGGGCAAAGCCACAAGTAAAAAGCTTCAGTCAGAACATCCAATATCCCCCTGAAATCCTCACTCTGTGACAAGAAGCTGTCTCTCCAGGCGGACATACCACCATTGATATACACCTCACCATACTCGGATTTCTAAATTTCTTCAGCAGAAGCTTCAGCAAAAGCAAACAATTAGCACCTAATGCTGCTCCCAGTAAATAAGAGCTTTGAAATTGAATTTCATGGGTGCAGAATCCAGCCCTTTATGGATGTTTTTAATTTTAAAAAATATCTTCGCAAAGTTGTGCAATATTTACAAAAATACTCCTTCCGCTACAGCTTAGTTTTACTGAGTCCTATATTAATTATGGGCATTAGGACCTGCAAAAGAATACACTGTTATCTAACAGCCATCAGTTTATTTTTCTGAAGCTCCCAGCATGGAGTTACTTTAGCCCTGAGATAGATATTGCCTCTGACCATCTTTCCAAAGTGGATTCGAGATCTTTTAACAATTTAATATGGCAAGGGCCAACTACCCCTTTGTTTTCACCCTTTCTATATTCCACTGCACGCCTGTGTCCTTGAGCCAACAATGTTAACCTCTAGGGAAATGTGACCTGGAATGATATGAATAGCAGGAAGAGAAAAGCTTTTAAAAATTTCATATTCCAGTCAGATGACTTATCCAGCAACCAGTGAAATTATATCTGAACAGCATACTCTTCAATGTAATCTCAACAAGATCAAAGGGGTGAGTGCAGTTTCATGGAAAGGTTCATTTCTGTTCCATAATACGTTTTCTTTAAACTTTAGCAAGGGTTGTATAACCGAGTTGTGCTGCTGTGTTTATTCTTAACACAAAGCTAAATTTGTTTTAAAAAGCCAAACAACAGTGCTTTCAAGTTTTCCCCATAATCTTAATGCCACTATAAAAAATTTTACCGAGTAGATTTTAACAACTTGGCTTGACAAAGCCTTGGTTACGATGATTCATTTGGGGTTGCCCCAGCTTTGAGCAGGGGGTTGGACTAGATGACCCCTGAGGCCCTTTCTTCCAGCCTTCATCTTTTATGATTCCATTCAATAAAATTATGCAGCATGCCCACGCTGCAGAATCCCATTTGGGATCATTTTTCTGCTTGTTTTAATTCACTCAGTCATGCCTTTTTCAACACTTGTTCCATAGGTCTCAGATAGATTGTTATTTTGTATATGCTGGAAAATTCCATGTTATTTCTTTTATTTTTTCACATTACAGGCATGCGACAATACTATTAACTACATTAAGTCTACAGCATAAGATAGGCCGGTGCAATAGGCAGTGGATTGGGAGCTGAGAGATTTTGTCTCTGTTCACAACTCTGCCAAGGGCCTGTTGTGTGACTTCGGGTGAGTCACTTTTCATATCTTCTGTTTATCTATAAGCTCTTTGTGACTGGGGCTCTCTCTTGCTGTATGGTTCCTAGGACAACTGGATTTTGACTCAGGCTACTAAGCTCTACCATAATAATAACCTGTGTCTTCATGGCTATAGGGGAAACATCTCCCCATTTCTTTTGTTTTTAAGTCACTGACCATCACACACTATCATAATAAATAAATTAGGGATAGTCTGTCCCACGCATCAGTAGACCAAGAAAGCTCACTCATTATCCCTTTCTGCTCACATCTGTTTCTTTCATGAGGGGTTCAGATGGATTTTTCATTTCCAGCACTTTTAAAGTAATAGAAATCCTCTTTCATTTGCTGCCATATTGTTGTGAGGACGGCTAGGTCAGAGACTGGGCTAAATTCATGAGAAATGAGGCCAAGCAGATTCAGAGGGCTTAAAAGCATTGGCACTAGAGAAGATGTCACTTTAATTGGAACTATAGTGTTACAGGATATGAGTCTGATCTCAGCTGCACTTGTGCAAATCCGCTGAAATCTATGGAGTAGTACTGGTGCAAAACTAATGTAATAAAGCAATTGGGCGCACCTACTTTAAAGCAGTGGTACCCAGCTTGTGTTCCAGGGGCTGAAAGTGGCCTTCGGGGGCTTTCAAAGTGGCCCTCGTCTCCCCTCCTCCTGGCTGCAGGATGGAGACACTGCCTAAGGCCCCAGGTGGAATGACTTTCTGGAGGGCTAAAAGACCAATGCAGGCTCCTTGGTGTAGTCAAAGGGATAGGAGATAAGCATTCCCGTCCCACTGGCTGTAGCAGGGAGCACAGCAATGCACTCTACCTGGGTCTGTAAGTGCTGGCGTCCTTGGAGGCAGAGGGAGGGGAGGGAAACCTCCCTGGCTGCAAAAGGGAACCACTGCCTTGGGACCCAGATAGAGTGCACAGAGCTACAGGACGCATGTGGGTTCC
The DNA here is from genome assembly GCA_007922195.1 of Podocnemis expansa. Classification (NCBI taxonomy): domain Eukaryota; kingdom Metazoa; phylum Chordata; order Testudines; family Podocnemididae; genus Podocnemis; species Podocnemis expansa. The sequence goes on along the minus strand of ML682026.1, from coordinate 3,871,722 downwards.
CTGCAGCAACCAGGGAGATGGCAGATCAATGAGTAAGAAGGCAAACTGATTGATCTTCTGGAGTGGGCTGGGTGACTGGCAGAGGCTGGAGCATCTTCAGGGCAGTAAAAATGATATCAGAGGCTTTGAGCCAAAAAGGCTGGGAACCACTGCTTTAAGGTGTCATTAGTTTTCACTGAAGATACACTCTTTTTTTTCTCCAGAATAAACAATCCGCCCATTTTTCAGATTAAATAGAGAGATGCGGCAAATTCACATCTTGTGGGGCCAAATTCAACTGTATTCAGTGAGGTTGCACAGGGCTGAAAATGACCCAAACAATCTACAAAATTACAGTATGTCCCCTTCAAATAGATAGCCTTTATATTTGAAAGCTTTTAAGTTTTATAATTAATTAGATATATGTTGTGCTATTATACTCAGATGCTGCAATTATTCTAAGGGTTTAATTTTTCTAATGAAAGCACCAAATTTTTTTTGGCAATCAATTTGTTAAATCTAGATGATGGAATATATGAATGGATTTGGCTGTGTGTCCTGTATCCCCTGAAAAAAATGAGACAGAACATCTCAAGAGATTACCCCCATGAACAAAAAAATATTTAATAAAAACATCAACTATAAATAGTCATTGCCATCAGTGTGATGTAAAGATATGCGGGTCTTCCTTTTGGATTCTGGCTCTCATGTTGCTAAAAGAGACACACATTTTTCAGGTCTTTGCACATTAACAGACGCATCTGACTCAAAATACATGCAGTGAACCTACAGTAAGTGGAATTAAATGGTACATGTCTGTACTGAAGATGGCAATCCAGTGATTTTTTTTTCTTGTTTGAATTATCTCCTGCATGGTTGAGCACAATTATAATTGAAACGATGAAGTTTCATCCCTTTTAGGCTATTATTTGTCTGAAAAGTTCATCCACTCCTATTCTAAATTCATTCCAGAAATCATTCACTTTACTTTTGTTCCACTCATGTTGGATCCATCCTCTCCTGTATCAAAGTGGTCCTTGATTTTGACCTGGCTGAGGTTTCTATTGGATGGCAATTCTGACACTTTAGTAAATACAACACTAACTTGCTTAAAGAAATCTGTTATGTATAATAACCCCGTACATGACTGAACAGGGATTTTACTATGACAAAGATAAATGCAGAGCTTAGTTATTTGCTTCACAGGGGGTTTTGTGTGAGTATTTTTTCCAGTTTTAATCCATGTGAGATTTACTCTCTCAGTGGTTTGCTTTTAGTTTACATAGTGAAGTTTAGTTACATCATTGGCTTTCATTTGGTTTCCCACTAAAACCAAGAATTCTGAATGCCTTTGAATCAAGCCTATGTGTTGTGAAATGGGCACCTCTGATTTTTCCAATTAAACTGATCTGATTTCTGGGGTATCTAACACAATTCCAGACTAGAATGGAATTCATTTCCTTAGTCTGGACCCAGAAATCAAACCCTTCAAATGTCAGTTGTGTTTGAATCTCAGATTTTGTCTCAGCCAAGCCACGTGCGAAATCCAGGTCCCAATGGTCAGGAAAAGTTCAGATCTAAGATTTTGGTCAACACTCATCACTCCCAGAAATCTAAGAAGCTTTTGTATTTTGAGGGAAGGGTTCATGGTGAACATTTGGCAGAGCCCTAGAAAAATGGCCCCCATCAGAGATGATGAAAGAAACCCACCTTTTTCAAAAGAACAGAACATGAATTCCTAGGGCTGTGGGCTGCCATGAAATACACCTTGTTTACACAGAAAACGAGTGCAAGTAATGTTCTTTATACCATTTAAAATGCCTTGACACACAATAAGAGGAAAACAAGACTGCTAGAAATGCAAATCAGCATGGAGGGTAGAGAAAAGGGAGGATGGCCTTTCAGACATGTGAAAAAACAACAAGGAGTTGTGTGGCACTTTTAAGACTAACAGATTTATTTTTCGCATGAGCTTTCATGGGAGAAGATCCCACTTCCTCAGATGCTCCGAAGATGGGTGAACTTACAGAAAGGAATGAAACTAAATGCAAGGGGGTGTAAAAGATAGGATCAGGTCATAAAGTAACAGCAAATAAGAGCAGTTTACAGGCTCAAACCATGGGAAGCCTGAAGTCAAATTACCCTTTGTAATGGGAAAAGAATCCATAGTCTCGATTGAGTCATGGCCTATGACCAGTTCAAGCTGTAAAATGCACTCATCTGTGTCTACAGGTTACTAAGCATCCAGCAGATGTCTGTTTACTATCCTTAGGACACAAACATACCTCAATATTTCCTGAAGGTGCAGATGTTCTCACATATAACATGATGGCAGCAGTGCTGTGTTTGGAGTTTATCCTTTACATATGTTGTGATTTCTGGAAGCCTGATCTTTCCTTGTATTGAGGGCAGTAAATCAAACCCCAGATTATCAACCAAAGCACATGGATGTAAGAACCTGTAGAAAACTCAGTGCAAGCAATATTGCATCACAGACTCTTTCTTCTGTGTATGTCTGGTACGGCTTTTTGCATTTCCTAGTTCTCATGCACTGTTTTCAAGCACTATGTGTGTGTCTGCTTTGGCTGTCATCTTGTGTGTGCACTGCTATGAATATGTTAGGGTCACAAATGCATTGTGTACCACTAGGCACTCTTCATTTATAAGCAATTCCCCCTCACACTGTGTTGAGAAGGGTTTTGTATGAAACAGGTGCTGAGAAGAATAGAGGACAGAGCACTGGGTTGTGCCTTTTCTCAGGAATAGAACTGCTAAAAACATCCACTTCAAGGAAACATTATTTCATTCTAAGGCAAAATAGGCCGTATCCAGCCCATTGGTGAGTCCACTGGCTTGAGTACAGCTACAGGGACAAACTGGGTTTAATACTAGGAAAAGTTCACTCCTCCTTCACCTCCCTTAATTCAAGGTCCTGTTGTTTCCCCTTCAAATCCAATGATAAGTCTAAGACCTCTTGTGCAGAACAAGGAATGCACTGGGACATGCTGCTCCGGCTGTTTGCTAGTGATGTAATCTCCTCTCGAAGAGGAGACGCAGAACCGTGGACTCAGGTCTTGGCAATCACTGAATGCAAAGGAGGAACAAATTTCTCAAGCGTTGGCCCAAATCTTAAGCTCCTAAGCGAGGTCAAACACCAGGTGCAGCCAAAGGAAGCATTACTGAGCAAGGACTCCAGGATCTGGCCCACTGTGTTTTAAAAAGACATGCACCCAAAATTGCTTTCTAGAAGCTACTACTTTTATTGGGGGTACACACTGAAGTTTGTAAATTTCTCCTATCCTCTGTCTTTTCCACAGCTGCTTTTTAGAGTCTTTTTCGCTCATCTTAGAATGCAGGATGAACAAATGTAGTCAAGCGGCTTCATTTCTCAAAACAGAAGCTGAATTTGTAAGTGCCGGCGAATGTCTGCAGTGTTGGAAGGAAAAGGTCGTTGATGTTCTCTTGGGTAAACTTTTTTCAAAATTCGGGACCTGGGTCCTCTGCATGAATTGTCAGTGGTGTAGTGCAGGCACAAAGTATGTTAATAGTTATTTAACCCCCCCAATCCAATCAACAATAAATACAGAAGTTCAAGTCCACAGTCTTCGGCCTGCTGAGAAAGGCAGGGCGCAAGATAACCATGACCTTAGTTTGATCTTCAAATCATTGAGTAAAAAATGTTAGGTTAGTGCACAAAGCCAAGTTAGAATACAAAGGGCCAACAAAGTGCTTTTAAATGGTCTTGCAATAAACAAACAGTCTAATTAGCCAGCCCAGGCATCCCTCACACAGAAAGGGCTAAATATGCAAATGAGGTCCAAGAAAGAAAAATAGCATTGTGTATACGCATCTAGGATAGCGCATTGCCTTATGATCTGACGCAGCCATGCTTCTCCCTGAAACTCAGCAGTGAAGTCCCATTACCTGCCATGGCGCTCAGTGACACGGAGCTGATTAACTGCAGATTCCCCTAGGTTTGCCAAGATTTCCAGAGAAGTAATTAACAGGATTTGCATGGCATCCCACTCCACATAATGTTGAGAGAAGATAGCCTAGAGATGTAACCTTCCCATTCTCCCAGCACACTGTATACCTACACACACTGCCGCATACATACTATGCAAATTATTCACACCGTAGACTCGATTAACCCCTGCTGTCACAAGAGAACATGCAACGAATGATACTTTAACAATAAAGGAATTTGCCACTGCGTACTTTCCGGCTTCTGCCTGAAACAGGCACCTTTGGGTTTTAGCCAGGGTCCTGACCAGCAGAGATTAACTGAGACACAGTGCAGTCTGGTTTCTTCACTGTTGCTGCTGACAGCTAGTTCAACTTTCTGAAAGCAGAACTTATTGCTGGACACAAGTGCTGATGTGCAGCTAAATATTTTTAACGGCACCATATCTAATCCAGGCCATTCAGCTTCACAGCCTGATGTTTTTGTTTTTATCCTTTGAGAAGCTACAGCGTAGGTGTGGATATTATTTATTCATTTCCATTTATACACACGCACTCTGGGGAAGAAAAAAAGCCTCTCTCGGCCCCAGCCGTAAGTTAAACTGCCACAAAATGAATATCCAAACAACTTTAAGTGCATCACTATAATCCAGCAATGGTCAACTCAAAATGTCAAATCCCCTTCTTCCAGTGGTTCCTCACTCTTATAAATCCTTCTGGTTTCAAGTGCCTGGAAGAAAAGATGGCTTTACAGTGTGACCTGAATGTCCTCAGATTGAGGCTGTTTTGGACCACAGGGGTCACAGGGAGTGAATTGCGTGAGATCTGCCTTCCATTAATATGAATAAATAGATCAGATTAATTAATGAAAATGTCAATGTTATAATGATAGAGCTAAATAAATCCCTGAAGCCAATGGGTGATGCCCAGCATGAATTGGTTTACTATGTTTGAATTTTCTGTTACATACTTTCCTTTTTCCAAAGGGGTAGCCCTGTTAGTCTAGTTCAGCAAAATAAGCAAAGTGTACTGTGGCATTTAAAGACTAACATATTTATTTATCGCATGAGCTTTCAGAGGAGAAAATCCCACTTCATTCTTCAAAGCATTGGAGAAAGTGGGATTTTCTCTCACAAAAACTCATGTGATAAATAAATATGTTAGTCTTTAGATGCCACAGGACTCCTTGCTTATTATACTTTCCTGTGTATTCACAGTCTTTGAAGACCACCTTGACTTTCAACACACTAACACTGGGCTAAACAGGCAAGTGCTGACTTTTACTTCTGGGTTTGCCTTGAAATGTGTCCCTAACAAAACAGTATGGCAATTTGCCCCTGAACAAGGATGCAGAACATCTCTGAACAATGACTTTGGAAACCTGCCGGTATACTGCTAGGTGCTGTTTTGTTTTTTGAATTAACAGGTCTCGTATTTGTCAATATCATCCTCTTCCAATTATTCGAACCCTCATTGATACACAGGAGCTCACCAGCAACACTTTGGATTCCCATCCTTGCACATTTGTAAAAATTTAGTGTTTCTAGAATCAGACTGTGGAACTTCTTAATCATCATTGGTGTCTACAAGGTTTTCAAGCAGTACTTATGGATTAGAGTCCTCACTGCTCCCTGAATAAACCTTTTTTGGTCCCCAACTGCCTTTTAAAAAGGGCCTCTCCTCAGAACACCATTTAAAGCTACCCTCATAGTACTTCTGTCTAGGTACTTGTATTTAGGTGATTAGTTGCTTAACTGCTGATAAAAGCACAGTGAGCTTGATGAATCTGAATGGCTAATTTTTCAGCAAGTGATCCAAGTCTTGCTTATGGCAGTATATACTTGGCTTGCAGATTAGAACTCAGTGTTAAATTTGTTGAAGTGAGGAAGAATTGCACTTAAGAACATCAGGTGCAATCTGGCTAATAGACTCTCCAACAGTGCCAGTGTTTTCTTCACCTTCTTGTCTCTCTCACCCTTTCTGGATCTAAAATAAGCTGTTTGAGCAAAAGTTCTAAATGTGGTGCATGCCATCAGTTATAAGGGATTTTGCATCCCTGGGATCGCAGGTTATGTTTGGGAAAGCATTAATACAGCTCTTCCCGAGTGATATTTCAGAATGACTGACTCACACTGCAATCGAAATGCCAAGAGGCTACCACAATATCTTATCTGTGAATCAGAGCTATTTTTCCACATATCATCTGCACAAATATGACTCTGCTTTACACATTACCTAGTCCTAATGATGTTCTACATGACACACAATACTAATGAGCAGGGATAGCCAACCACTCATCCCTTTAATGCTAAAGATCTCTTAGAAGATGGATGGAGGAGGACACTAAACCATAAACTCTTTTTGTAACCATCTGATGAAGTGGGGTTTTCTCCCATGAAAGCTCATGCAATAAATGAATTTGTTAGTCTTTCAGTGCCACAGGGTTCCTTGTTTGTTTTGCTAAACCATAAGTGTAAATTATGCCATTTTTTCCCCACAACCCCCAGAAGGCTTTTCGTCATAGAAGACACAGAAGGCATTGGACCAGTGCAATGTTCTGCCACATGTGTGTCCACATGCATAGTAGAGAATGAAGATCCTGCTCCAATGACCTGCAGGTCATGTTTATCAGTGACCTCAGCTCCATGCAGGCTTTGTCCACCCAAGTGCAAAGGGTGGATTTGGAAGCTGGGTCATATGGGCTGGATAATGGATGCATGACTGTCTGGATCCACTTGTCTTGTGAAAGGGGCGTGTAGGAAGGGAGGCACAGCAGTCATGATGGCTACTATAGCATTTAGGTCAATTCATGCTCTTGTCAGAAATGACACTAACAAGATAGCATGTTCCAGGCACAAAACTTTTATTTATTTATTCATTTCTCTGACCATAAAGGATCTGATTCAGCAGTGATGACATCTGTGCAGCTCTTGCTGGAATCTGGCCTTCATACCACTTTGCAGCCTGCCAAGGAACGCAACATTATGGGGGTCAGTGGTATAAAGCTATTGACAATGCAGAAAGGCACATTCCAACTTTCACACCCAGAAGCGTATCTCCTCCTCCAGTCCGCAGCGTGGTAGAGTTCTCTGATTCTCCTGATGCAATGTATGCCCGGTACCTATACTCCAACCTACAGCTGACTATGCAGTGAGTGTGAAAATGCATCTAGTGCCTGCCCTTATGTCCAACATATACTAACACATGATTCATAACCTATACCAGAAAATATAATTCTTTCTGTCCCATCTGACATTTAGCTGTACAGTAATCCTTGCCAGGAAATTGCCATCATTTAAGGTCTCTGTCCAGCGTCCATTCTGATTTATACTTTTGTTTTTATACAATTTTTCTGACTTGTTTTGGTAGGGTGGACATAATGTTCTCACTGCAGACGGATGACGGTTTGCCAAAAAGAGGTGCGACTCATCACAAACAGCTGCTCTCTACAATTCTTTTTCCAAGCTGAGTCCGTTGGAAGGGCTTTAAAGTCTAATGCAATATTGGAGGTCTCCTTCCTCTGCAGCTTTCTCTCTCCTGCTCTTTCACGCTTTATGACTTCAAGAATCAGTCCTTTTAAAACAAAACACTTCAATTTTTTCCAATTCTCTCATGAAGATTTTGCATTAATTTTTTTTTCAAAATAGCAACTTTCTTTTGAATATGTAAATAAAATAAGTCATAGATAAGTGACTTCTTGAAAGCTTGATGGTCTTTGAATCTAAACTCAGAAATCATAGATCACAGGCATAGATGTACATTGCAATCAGAATTATCAGCCAGATCTTTCTTCAATTATATGATAACTTGAGTAGCATTCTCATTTGCAGCTCAGGTTCTTTAATTTTCTGACATCAAATACATCATGAAAAAAAGAAACCCTCAACCTTGTTCTGATTTGAAAATCCCCTTGTTTTTCTCACTAAAATTAAAAATAAGGGAAGACAGGCTCTAAGAGAAGTGGAGAAATGAGAGAGAAAACCAGAGTACAACTCTAGCTCTGGAGATGAGCCCAGTAGGTTAAGAGGACATTATAGAGTTGGTTTAGCTCAGCAAATGGGACACTCAATTAGAGATGAGTGAATAATTTGTCATTAATAATTTAGACCAACTAGAATTGGGCCTTTTTAAAAGTTTCAGCTTTACTCAATGAGCTTCATCATTTTTTCCGTTTGTGAAGTCTCTGGAAGTAGAGTACGAAATCCACCAATGTATTGTTTGTATTGTAATCTAATGTATTGTTCTAAATTGTTTGCTGACTACTTAAGTTAGTAATTCTTAGTCTGCAGATCGTTTGTGCATTGTGAATAGTCATTATTAGAAATTCACATTGTTTCAGTTGCTTACATGACTCACATGACACATCTTCCCCTGACTGGACAATTTACAGTATGTAACTAATCTCAGTTTCAAATTGCTTATTCAAGTGTAAACTTTGAAATCCACAATTCCAAAACTCACTGTTGTTGGTTAGGTAAGCAATTCAGAATTTGCTTTTGAATATATATTTACATACTCACTCTAATAAATACGTTGCTAGTTCCAGAACAAATATATCTTGTCTGCTCAAATGTTCATGGGAAGGGTTGCAACAGAATCAAATTGCAATTCAAATTGGATTGAATATTCATTAATAACGTGTTATATGGCTTACCAAGCTCTACACCCAATAAGCAATTCTTTACTTTTTGTATATCAGAACAATAGCGTTCCTTCGCAATAAGAGTCGATTAATGGAAAGGAAAGGAAAAAGGCCAGTTTTGTGTCCTTGCTGTCAAGTATTGGTAAAGAGATCTCCACTGACATACATTTTCTGGACAGCTGCAGAACGAGAATCAACCAGATTTCCCCAAACCAACGTGACTTGTCTGTATGGTTTATATTATTGTTGAAGGCTTATTTGTCTGGTCCAGTTTCCTTGACGCTCTCAAAGGAGTCCAGACTCCCTCTGCTACTTCAGGACTATTGAGGAGGAAAATATTTGGGCTCCAGAAGTAAGGAAGTGTAAGCTGGAATTTTTAAAGGAACCTAGGGGGAGTTAGACTCCAACCTGCCATTGAAATTCCTTGAAAAATCACAGCGATAAGCTTCTGGCCATCTTTTCCAATAGCACTCCAATGGCAGAGGATTTACAGAGAAACAGTTCTGCAAGCCTTGAAGCCATTTTTGTGAACATCTTTGAAAGCCTGGCCAATTAGAAAGTAAGGTGACATATCAGCATACATGGCTAGTTCCAGAACAAATGGATATTGAAATATGAGGTCCCCATGTAGACTAGCCTCAAAGGATGGGAAACTTCAAATTCCTATGAGTCTGGCCAGTCTCCTCCTCTGCCTTTACATACCAAAAAGGGCTTCTGTAAACTCTTGAAAATCTTTTAAATTACCCGTGCTACCTTTTAATGTAACAAATACCTGCAGGTTGCTTTTTATCAATAAGGAATTAAACGAGTGGAAATGTTGACAGCACTGAATCCAATCTATTTGGCTCTGATCAATCCCAGACAATATTATCATCAAACCTTTGATACCCCATCCCAACGGTATAACCAAAAAAAGATGTAGTCCAAACTGAAGGATACAAAACTCTGCACTAACAATAGTTGCTGAGAGCCAACTGGTGGATGCAATTCCTCTCCAATGGGGGGGCAATGGTGTTCTCACTTCTCTGCAGTCCTGAATTTGTCCCTGGGTGTTTGTTCTTTTCATTAAAGAGATCAGTCGGATGATTCCATCCGGCTGCAATTCACAAATAATCATATTTTAGTTCTGTCATAAATATGTAGATAGTTTGCAGTCGTAGAGCAAGAATACTGTGGTTTTAAGAGGGATGGATAGTGAAAAGAGAAGCCATGCAACTCTATTAATGTGCACTCTGTGCGTCTTCTCTTAGATGCTACCCAAAACTGCCTGTATCTCAGCAATGCTAATCTTTCCCCCAAATCCTTTTCCACCTGACTTTGGCCTTTGCTGTTCCACTGTGAACTGCGTCAGGTTGTCCCAATGGGCAGTGCAGCTCCACACAAAAACCTCTGTATCCAGATAACTTACCCTTTAGATTCATTTGTCTACAAACATGCACAAAGATTCTGCAAGGTCAAATTCCCCCCTGCAGCACAAAGGAGCCTTCAGGGAACCCTAAGACTAACAAAGTGTGAAATTCAAGTCTGAATGGGCATACTGCAAACAAGGGGCCTCTTCTACACAAAACCTGGCAGCGGACGAGGCTGCTATTGTCTTAATGGGCACAAGCTTGATTCCTTCCTGCCCCGGGGAAAGCACAGCCCAGGCAATCCCTGTACACTAGCTATGCGGTTCTGCAGTGAAGTGGTGCAGGCTGCACCCTCTGGAATAGATTCTTTGTGCAGCTTCATACATCATGTGCATCAGATAGGATTTCAAAACCACATCAGCAAAGGACTGGCTTTCCTGCGTCTGTCCAGGTCCCAGTGTGCGTAGAGGCAATTGAACAAGACACACTGGCTTTTTTTATGATAGAGTTATCCCAGTTTCAGTAAATAAATGTCTGCATCTGTACTTTTCACTTGTATTGGCGAGGAGATGTTGTATTCCCCATGCTTTCAATTTTTCATGCTCCTTTGGGGGGAAATGTATCAGAAAAAGGGAAATACTAGGAGCTGAAAGAACAAAACACAGAGAGAAAAACTTTTGTCAGCATTTTTTTCTCTTTTATCATAATACCGTTAAATATTTTTTTCTCCTATTCCATTTTTTCTGCTGCTTTTAAAAAAATAAATGGACTGAATTTAGGGACGGATGGAACAAAGCAGTTAAGCACGTGCGTTGACTGGTTTGTTTATCACCATCCTGCTCTCTGTTTCTTTTTCAGGAGGCAATATTTCTTGCTGGTTAACAATGTGTTGTCCCCACATACCATGTCCTGCAGTCCACAAGATCCTGTCAGAAATGTTTCCAGACCCTCACCTAACATACTCTGCTTCTCTAGGGTAGAATGGGGGGAGTTTTGCATATATATGCCATTGAAACTCACATTTTCTAGTCACGGCAGTTGACTTCAAGGGTGGCAAAGGGGTTGCTGAACCTTTTCCACCAGCACAGGATGGCAAACTATCCCCTCTTACACATGACAACCGGGAGAAAACAAAAATGCTGAAACTGAAAGATTAATGCTGTGCATGGCTTGACATCTGTGGTGTAGATGCTACTCATTTACACTAGTGTAAATGGAATTACTCTAGTGGCATTACTCCAATGCAAATGAGAGAATATTCTGACATCACGCACATGCGTGTGCACCTGCTCACCTGTTAGTGGGAAGAGAAATGAGCTCCAGATCTTCTTATGGAAATGTTCAGCTAGATGCAAGGAACAATGCAAGGATGTAAAGTAAGAGCAGATTTTCCATATTCTTCCCCCAAAATGTTGCTGCTCTTAATATTCGCTCTTCCTCTACCCCCCCCCCAAAAAACCCCCCTATTCTTCAATTTCTCACTGTAAGGCAGCAGCATCCCATAAAACATTGGCTGCTCTTGAGGGATGAAATGAAGATTTCTCCTGCTAATTATAAAAATGCCAGGTAAAGAACAGCCTGATCTTAAACAATATTTTATAGCAGCAAAGACTTTTAGTGGCACTATTTTTGCCGTTCTGGCCTTTTGCCAGCCTGCTGTCATTAAATCTGTCGATCTTACATATCAGGTGCATTTATTCAAAGGGGATATAAATAAAATGAAGCCTCTTAAAGGAGCCTCCCTGGGCTGTTTTTCGAAATGGCAGACTGACAGACATCATAAGGGTTTGTTGAGAACTTTATTTCCCAGTTGGCGCTGAGCACCAAAAAAACTCAGCACCTCTTATGATAGGGCACAGAGTCACTCCAGATCTACACCAGTGAACAGAATTGACTCCAGTCTCTTTTAGCTGACCATAGATTTATTATTCAAACCTCGAGTATTTTCACATTGAATGAAACCTCCCCTTGAATTGGGAGTAAGTAGCATTTATTTAAATCCCTACCAGTACTTGAACAGATGGTCAGATCCCACAACACTAACTTTTGGCTGTCTGCAATGGTAAACAGCATGGAGGAAAATCCAGATTGGAATATTATACAAAACAAGGAGATGATTTAGTGTAAAAGGATGATATAAGTCACCATTCACAAGATCAACCTTTCTGTGTGAAGACGTTCAATGTAGTTAATGATAAAATCCCAAATGTCCCACACCACAGAGAAGTGTGCATAGGTCAAAGACAGGATTGGCCAGGAAAATCACACTGTAGGGTTGTACCGGTAGGGTGGCCCTGATGAAAAAATACCACCAGTAGAAATGTACATGACCCATGATTCAGAAATGATTAGGAAGCAGGAATGACATTTACAATTAACTCAGATTTTTTTTTTTTTTAAAACCTTGGAAGCAAAGTTCTAATCACTAAAGTCTATGAAAGTGCTTATTTGCTTCCAGTCAGGTTACACTACCACAGCCATACCATAATAGTTAAAGTGTTCCCCTGTCACAGCGCCAGGTGTGATACAAAGCTACTTAGGTGACAGGGTAAATGGATAACACAATCCCAGAAAAGCTTACTGATGACGCCACATTTAATTTTTTAAGTGGAAAGTAATGAAATTTAAAGGCTTTAGTAAAAAAAAAAGTTTTAAATTAAAAGCAAGGCCCCTGGAGCAAAGTTATAGCAAACATCAAATGACATTAATTAGACAAAAAGCAGTAGAGGCAGGGGTCTCAGGCTTTCTCCATCTCATCAGAGAGACACTAGTTTCAAAGGGGCAGCCGTGTTAGTCTAGTTCAGCAAAACAAACAAGCAAGAAGTCCTGTGGCACTTTTAAAGACTAACAAATTATTTAGAACAGGAGCTTTCATGGGGAGAAAATCCTACTTCATCTGACACTTTGAACCTGGGGGAACTTACAGAATGGAAGGAAAATATATGCAGGGAAAAGATATATAATTAGGTCATACTGTAACAACAAATCAAAGCAGTTAAGATTTAACAACTAGGGAACTGCATATAGAAGAAGGTGAGATCAAATCACCAGTTGTAATGGGAAAAGAATCCATAGTCCCTATTTAGTTCTGATTTCACACAGTCAAATTTGCATACAAGTTCCAACTCCATAGTTTCTCTTTGAAGCCTCAAGTGCTTATTCATTTGTGTTTTTAAAAGTGCCACTGGACTTCTTGTTTGTGTTGTCTTATGACTATTTCCCTACTGGTTCACAGTCACATCCCTGACTACAGTAAGAAGCATACAAGAAGTTTTGAGATGCACTATTAAGTTTTTCAGCTATAGAGAAGAAGAATAGGTAATCCCCTAAACCAGATTTTCAGAAGTGCTAAGCACCACCAAAGCTCAGCACCTAGAAACTTTAAGAATTGTGGAGCTAGCCAGGTGTCCACAAACCCACATCAGCTACTCTACTCTGCAAAACATACTTTTAACCCCCATCTAATTTGCACCTAAGAAAAATGTCTCCTTTCACCCTTCCAAACAAAAAACTACTGCCAAGGGCAGCCTGGATTTGGGGTTTTATAGCCAGGGTCAAGGAAGGAACCATTCAGATCATGCTTTTTGTTTTTTAATATATATATTTTAATTACAACCCAAACAAATTGAATTATTTTTATCTTACAAAAGTTCTTTATATAAGAACCAGCTACACTTACAGGGATGCCAAAGGCTGATTGAAGCATTCTATAAATATATGCAATTGGGGAAATTCTGAATGGATTCCCACCCCCCCTCCTTAGTGAAAGTGGAGCATTCCCAGTCCTCCAGGAATCTTCTAGAACAATCTTCCTCAACTCTATGGTGCCTACAAAGGGAGAGATTGATGTATTGACTGACCAATGCAGAGTGGAGTCACTTGTTACGCCCCCTCAGTCTGCTATAAATTCTAGCCACAGGGGTGAGTTTTTTGTTAAGCAACTGGCCTTAGACACTTGTGTAAAGTGAAGTGGTCTTCTTAGAAATAATAGTGTTTAGGAAAATTATAATAGCTTAATTTTATGAATTTAATTTAAAAGCATCTTGTTGAAATAGATTCTGAGCAGCTGTTTGTTCTTTTAGTCCATGATGTGGATTTGCTATTCTGTCTGTTTTAAAATGTTAGTTGTTGCTGCAGATAGTAAATCCGTCTGCTGCAGCAGCTAGGGGAGCGTGAGCCCTGAATGAGGTGTACTCTGCTGCTTTCAGAAGCAAAGCTACATGTTCAAACAATTCAAGAAGGGGGTAAATTGTCACAGCTGAGCATGAGCTAGGAGCCCCTGACTTCTAATGCCAGCTCTGAATTCAACCATATTGTGGCCTCCAGTAAGGGACTGAATATACTTCTGTGCCTCAGTTTCCCCATCTGTGGAATGGAAGATACCTTCATCACAGAGGTATTGTGAGGTTTAATTAGTTAATGGCAACAAGGTACCATAAAGATGGAAAGTGCTAGAGAGTTCTTAAGTGCTTTAATTAAGAAAAGGCTAATGTCATCTCATTTGCTACTATATCATGTAAGGTCAGTGCTGCTTCCTTTGATTTACACAGAGCTTCTCATGCACACAAGATTTATGCATCTTTAGTACTGTCTTCCCATCTTCTCTAGAAGTGAGAGAGAGATTTTGCACATGCTGTTGTCTGAATCGCAAACACTCTTCCTATTTGCTCCACACGGGATGCAAAGATCTGCATTTAGTGTGCAAACTTTTCTCCTAAAAAGAACCCGAAAGCTGTAACACAGCTGAACCCCTGTGAAGCATGTCTAGTTTTGGGCTTGAACATAGAAACGAGCTGAGACAATGATGTAAATTCTTTTTACTTGTCTTCACTGCTAAGTTATAACTCAAGTCTTGCCCTTAACATAAGTCCAGTATGCAACTTCTTTACATAGGTGTGGAAGGCTGTTAACTTGAGTTGGCTGAGCATATAAGTTAAAGCTTGGTTTAGCAGTTTTTCAGCTGCTAACATGACACTGAAACATGGAGCAGTAGCTCCACCTGAGTACTGCTAGTCCTCCAGCGTCTTCCTATAATTCTCCATGTGCCTGGAAAAGACAAATAAATTCTCCAACAGTTCATTGGGAAAGGATTCATAGAATGGTTCAGCTTACTGGGCTATGCCCCCAGAGTATTACTGTGACAGCAAATGCATATAGCACCAATGTAGATACAACACCTCAGGTATTATTACAGAGCGTGGCCACTTGGGCTAATTGGACAGGAATGGGTGGAGTGTAGATAGAACCTCAGTGTGAATTTTTAAAGGAATTTGCTTGGTCATTTTTGTTCCTATATCTTATGTTTCTATGTTCAAATGGCCAGCAAAGTCTGTTAATTTAACTGCATTGATTTTAATTAGATCAGAATAACAATAGCAGGAAAACACAGGGGATAGCAAAATAATTCTGGTAGGAGACCATGTTTTTCTTGGATTACAAGGGAAGCCCAGCCTCAATTTATTATTCTTAGATTCAGTCTCTGAGGTTGTTATTTGCAGCCATTTCCAGCAGATGAGTCTTTTGAGCCTATCACTCAGAATGCTCTGACATGTCGTGACTTAGCCAGTTCTCAAAGCTCCATATGCCATGGTGCTTTCCTGCACATGTGGGCGACACACACTACTGACATGCATGTGTCTACTATTCATGCTGGAAAAGAAACAATATCCCATGACTTATCTGGGGAAGCACACTAAGCAACTGAGTTCAGATTCAGAATAAGATCAACCAAAGCATGGTCTTGTAGCAATGCTGTGAACTGGATCAAAATGCAGCAACTCATCTGTTTATTCACATAAACCACCCTTAGGGTGTCACCTCATGCCCCAGTCTCTGCACTGGGTTCCCACTGAATACAGAGTTCATACGTCCAGCCCTCCGTTGGAATCGGCCATCGCCGTCCTGATTAATTCATTTAATATTTCTTACAGCTGAGCATGTTTGAATGTATATATGGAGTAACTGATCTCACCAAGAGTTTAATTTCTGTTTAGTCCTGATTTATACCACCTCTGCAGCCTCCTTGGTCAAAATATTAAGGCCATTGACACAGCTGATATAGAAGAAACCCTCATATAATAGCTTAGTGTTTTTCCTTGGGAAAAAAAGCTAGTAGCAGAGAAGAATAATCTAGTGGTTAGGGTGCTGGCTGGAAGAATGTTTTTCAGTTTCCTGTTCTACCATACACTCCTTTTGTGACTTTAGACAAGTCACTTAGTCTTTCTGTACCTCAGTTCTCAAGCTGTAAAATGGGTTTAACAGGATAGCTGTAAATCATAGAGGCATTGTGAGGAAATTATATTCAAAATTGTGAGGTGCTCAGGAAATATGGTAATGTGAGCCTCAAATCTTTTATCTGCATAGCAGAGATTTCACCCATAGTGTCCTGAATTAAAAAAGTCTAAAAATTGTTCAGAATGACAAAAGACAAGCAGAGGCAACTCCTAAACCCACATCAGAGGTGTCCCAGAAAAGGAAGAAGGCTGAAAAGGATCAGTTCAAGTAAAAAAGACAATCTTGAACATTTCCCGGCAATGAGGATGCATCATTTAGAACAGACCGGGGCCATTTTGTGACTTATTTAAAATTATTGTAGGCCCTGTTCTCTTGCACTGCTCTTCTTTCCCCTCTCCCTAAACAACTATATTGGAATAAAAAAAGAAGAGGTTTGTTTGAGGAAAGGAGAAATGAATAAAGTCCACTTGTCCAGCTCAAAGGGATCAGGACAGTTGTATTATTTTGCACCTACTATATGACTACAGGAAAATGATGATCATCTTACCGTAACGCAACATCCATCCCAGCTGTGAATAGATTACCACCATTAAACTATGAAGCCTTTTATTCCATGCACTAGCCACAAACTGTTTGTGGCCTGCAACAGCAAATTTATCATGATAGCTATTCATATTACCATATAATCTAGGAGCGCCATTCATGAGCCAGGACCCCAATTTTGCAAGGCGCTGTACAAACACAGAACAAAAAGAAAGAATTGCTATGAGTTTCTAACACTCCCTTGAAATCCTCACAAACATCAACAAAGAAAATTATTATTTTAAGGAGTCACACCTCCAAATTCCAAAGTCTAGTTCAGCAAAACAAGCAAGGAGTCCTGTGATACTTTTAAAGACGAGCAAATTTATTTATCACATGAGCTTTCGTGGGATAAAATCCCATTTCATCAGAGGCTTGAAGAACTTGAACTTCCAAATATTTGATTGGCTGGATACACCCACCTAAAGGACACAAGCCGATCTACATGAGATAAGAGTGAAAGAAGGAGCTGGTAAAGGCACCATCCTAGCTTCCTTACCTTAAAGGTCTTCTTGGAGAACAGTACAAAGTGCTCCCCGCAACTTCAGACTTTAACTGCCTTAGCATCCTCCTTGCTGAGGTTTTAGGCCTTGAAAAGAGCCAGAGTGGGGGAATGGCAGATGAGTATCTTCCTTTATCCACAGATGCATTGGGGCAGTGCAGTTTCCCCACACTACTCTGCCAATATACCTCATTTGTGACACAGAAGAGCTGGGCTCTCTCCGTTGCAGGTTAGACTCCACACCTGTTCTGTGTTTTGGTTCCCTTTTTAGATGATCAATATGGACTCCAACTGGTGTATGTGGAGACAGTGGTTTCTGGGATAATTCTGTGGCCAGATGTGTACTAAGAACTTGACGGGGGTCATCAGACTCTTTTCCTAGAGGACAGCCATTCCTGGTAAAGAGATTGAGTCTACCAGGATTCAAACTGATGATGGACCTCTAAGCAGGTGTGGGATTGAGGGGAAAATGAGGTACTCTGCCAGTCCCCATCGCTTTTGTCACTTGCGTGTGCAAAAATGCCCCCCTGAGCGACACACGTTTTGCCAGTATAAGTGTTTTGTGGATAGTGCTATGGTGGCTGGAGACGCACTCCTGCTAATATAGCTACTGCCGTTTGTTTAGGTCAGGAGTGGCCAAACTTATGAAACTCAGAAGCCACACAAGTTGATTATCAAACCTTTGAGAGATGCACTGAGGCATATAGCCATATACTTTTACCTACTCTAAAATTACTAAGTTTAAAATTCATTGCACACTTTAATTTTATTGTAAAAAGAGGACAAATATTGATCCTACTAATGTCAGAGTCTAATAATTACTTAAGGTTACTATGAAAATTAGGTCCATAGAGTAAAAACTTAGCTGCTGCTCAATGTAGAAGACTGCAGGCTAGTGGCGAGTTTTTTTAAATCCCGACCATGCCGCACTTTTGCCATCCCCGATCATGCCACGCTTCTCCCTAACATCCTGACTCCCTTCTGAACTCCTAGGCTGGGGCTGCTTTCCTAAACTGGTTTGCTGACTTTTTTCCAGGAGCCACACATTCAAGAGCCGCATGTGGCTCCCAAGCTGCAATTTGGCCACACCTGGTTTAGGTCATTTTGTTTCGTCAGTGGAAGAGCTCTCTCCTGGTGACATAACACAGCTATACAAGCACTCTTACAGTGACACATCGGTACCAATACAGTGGTGCCACTGTAGTTTTTAAGTGTAGACTAGCCTTAGAAAGACCATGAGAGAAAAGAAAACTGAGATTCAGAACATAGCAACTTGAGATGTGCCGGCACGCCACAGTGCCACTTGCTAGCTGAATCCTGTGAGTTAAAGGCTCCATATCCTATTTTCAGTCCCCCCGGTGATCTAATATCTGACTTATATGGACTTTTAAAAGGAAGAGACTCATCAGTATCACTTGAAAAATCGCTGAAAGAGTAAGCGAAAAATCTCTAGTTAGCTGAGCTATGTGTGTATTGGGAATTACGGAAATGGAGTGATCATCACAATCTCACAGTAAGGTTTTTTTCTGAATGCTTTTTTGCTGTATATCTGTGACATTTCAGCTACGCAGTTGGGAAAAACCCAACTTACACTGGCAAATTTGGCTTTCTTTCTGTAAATCCTGAAATCATGAGTGCACAAAGTTGCACCAATAGCATAAGAAATTTACAACCAGGCTGGGTGCCCTGTTCTCACATTGATGAGCAGTTATAGGAGCAATCCCATTAATTTCTCATCTGAACGAGGTGGTTCACATTCTGGCCCCAACACATACCCCCTACCCTCCAACTCCTCTGCTCTGTCATTCATGCTGTGTGGGATAAGTTCTGTCTAGTTGCTATTGCACCAACAAACCCTCCAACCTGTTTCTTTAGTGTCAGGCAGTTTATTTTCAGAAATCCAGTCGTATGTTCAGGAAATATTTGCTCTTTAAAAGAGCCATTATGCTGGCAGATAGATTTGAACCCCAGAAATCAGGACCAATTATTAAAGTTGTTTGAGTTGTGCTATTCTTGGCCTATTTAGGGCCAAATCATGAAACATTTGCTTCTGGGCATGGCCCCTAGGAAAGCCAATATTTTGGCCAACTCTTGCAACTGGGAAACTTCCAACAGATTCTTATGCCCTCATATGTCCCTGTGACTTGTGTGGCTCCATGCCAACAAAAATTGGGATGCTGAGGAAAAAAATTAACCAAAGAAGTAAAGGCCATGAAAAGAAAATTTTAATTGCCTCTTCACCAATGCTAGGAGCTAGTATAATAAGCAAAAGGAATTGAAATTGCTCATTTATTAGCATAAATTTGATCTAGCTAGTGTTCTTGATACCCAATGGAGTAATTCACACAATTGCAATGTTAAAATCAACGTCTATAACCTATTTTGGAAGGATTGATTGGAGAAAAGGGGAGAGGGAGTGAGTGTCAAAAATGGCATTCTGTGTTTGTGTCACTGACAACTTGGAAGAAAATAATATTGAATGCTTATGGATCAATGTCCTAACAGATAAAGCACAACACTGGGCTTTAGCTGGTATCTGCTACAGACCAAGGAATGGGATCAGTAGCTCCTTGCACATCTATCTATAACGTGTAGGGGAAAAAAGATGTGTGATCCTGGAAGACTTCAGTTTGAGTGACGTGCTAGAGGCCTCTGGTTGCTAGTACTAAAACACTTTCTGGAATTTCCTAACTCAAAAAGTGTTTTAGTCACAGGGGGAATTCTGTATGAGACTTCACCTTGATAGGTAAAGAGGAATTGATCACAGAACTAAAACCTTCTGTAGAATCAACCATATTTAAATGTGCAAACAGAATATAATCCAGACTGGTGGCATATGCACTTGGTACTTTAACAAAGCTGGAAACCATTATGAACCAATCAGCTGGAAGGAAGAAGGTCGGGTTGTGGTGGATAGTTGGTTAAGCATGAGCTCCCAGCCATGACACTATGACCAAAATGACTAACATGCTCCCTGGACAGTCTCAAGCAGGCATAGAGAGATTATTTCATGGGACTGGTACGACCGCTGCTGTAATACGGTGTCCGGTTCTGACACCACAGTTTAACAAGGATGTTAATATATTGGAGAGGGTTCAGAGAAGAACTGTGAGAATGATTAAAGAATTAGGAAACATGTCTTAGTGACAGACTCGGAGCTCAGTCTGTTTAGTTTAACTAAGAGCAGGTTAAAGGGTGACTTGATTACAGTCTATAAATAGACTCGTGGACTCTTTTGTATTAAGGCACCAATATCATCATCTAATCTGACCTCTTGCACAATGCAGGCCACAAAACCACACCCACCCACTCCTGTAATAAACCTCTAAACTATGATTGTTATTAAAGTCCTCAAATCATGATTTAAAGACTTTAAGGTACAAAGAATCCACCGCCAAGTAATTCGTGGCCCATCCTACAGAGGAAGGAAAACAAAAACCAAAACCTCAGAGCCCTGGTGGAAAAGTCATTGTTCCCAATCCCAGATATGGAAATCAGTTAAAGCCTGAGCATGTGGGCAAGACTCCTCAGCTAGACACCAAAGAAAGAATTCTCTATAATAATTCCTAATCTACCCCACCTGACTTCCTAGGTCACTGGTGTACCTACCACAAGTAGTCAAAAATTGGTCAGTTGCCAAAGGGCATCCCATCATGCCATCCCCTACTTAAATTTATCAAGCTTAGTTTAAGCCAGCTAGGTTTTTTGCCCCCACAGCTCCCCTTGGAAGACTATTCCAGAACTTGACTCCTCTGCCGGTTAGAAACCTACATCTAATTTCAAGTCTAAATTTCCGGAAGGATAGTTTGTATCCATCCGCTACACAGTGAACCAAGATTTAATAATATGCTCTTCAGTCTATCAGAGAATGGTATAACGCAGCTGGAAGTGTAAACTAGATAAATGGGTACTGAAAATATGGTTTAAATTTTTAATAGTGAATGTAATTAACCCCTGAAACAACTCACAAAGAACCGTGATAAATTCTCCATCACTGACACTTTTTAAACCAAGATCAAATGTTCTAAAAGATTTGCTCAGGGAATTATTTTGGGGAAGTTCTATGGCTCATGTTATGGAGGAGATCTGACTAGATGATGACATTGATCCCTCTGGTCTTGGAATCTATGAAACACGTCAACAAGATGATCCTTCCATACCGATGCAACTACCAGATTGGGTTCCCATTCTGCAAACCCCTGTAGGATAGAACTACATTTCTCTGTATGTTGTGTACAGAGCTGAACTCATTGCCAATGCTTAACAAATACCTTGTCTAATCCTGCTCCCAGCAAAATCAATGGCTCTCATTGACTTGCCTAGCAATAGGGTTGGGCCCAACAGTTGAACATATCCTGAGAATCTGGACAAATTAAATGCAATACTTATATTTTGTCTGAAAATCCAAAGTGAATAAAAATATTTAAATCCAGGGCAACATCATTACCATGAAGATAAATATTACTTTAATACAGTTCACCATAACAACAGACTGTTTATTAAAACCCTTCACAGTTTAATTTAGGCGGCATTTTATATTGGAGACTATTTTCATTAGAAATCCCTGGCAAGAGCTCAGAAAGCATTAAATCATTTAATATACTGACATCTCACTTAATTTATTTAAGCAAGGGAGTTTAATATAAAAAAGCAGACTTCAAACAATGCACCGGACTTACAATACCCATATACAGCGTCCTATGAGTATCAATAGGAGGTGTTATACACGTTTAGCTCTTAATCTTTTTATACACTTTCATTTTTTTTAGCAGTTTGCTGCATTATCACATAAGGCTGTCACTGCAGTGAACTGGGATCTAGAGAGCCAGAAGTGGTGTAAATCTGCGTAGCTCCAAGCCTTATACCAGTTGAGCATCTTACCCATTATGACATACGGTTTTGCTACTTTGATGCACTAGGATGTAACACATGAAACTGATCTGAGCTGCAGCACCAGAGTCCACTACATATTAAGAGTTCACTGAAAAGTGCTTAGAGTCCAGTGAAAAGATCTTTGAAGCCACACACTTAGACTCAATATAATAATAATGATACGTCAGCCTGACGTGCACTAACGATGTTTTGCAAACACTGACTCTTTGCACACATGAATGGCTTGGAGGGCCATTGCAACTAACTGAATTTTTGAATGATCAAGTTAAAAAGAACTCTTATAAAGCGTTAACACATGGCTAGAATCAATGGGCCCCATTCCTGAAGATGTGCTGGGACCCAGATGTAAGCAGCTCTGAATGAGCTCTCCCCTGATATCTAGTGACATCTGGCACAAAAGACTTCAGGAGCTGACTCTATTTGCATAGATGCACCTACTCTGCTTAGGTGTTCAGCAGATAGACTTGCTGCACCGATGCAGGGGTAATGAACTGTTGTTATCCTTCTTGCACGAGCAAAGGGAGCAGAGCTGTTCTTAGCAAGCCCAGGCTCCTGGCTAAGGGGATCACCCTAAGGTGAACCTCAGTAACTAGGCAGACAGCAGGGATGCCAAACCCCCCCAAAAAATGAGAGGAAGAGGACTGATGTTCCTACCCGATGGCATGGCTGCTGCCTGAAGAGCGTGGATCACCCTTTGACTGTACAGACTTTAGAGATGTTTTAAAGATAGCTCTGATCCGACTCAACTTGGAGTCCTTGTCAGTCATGATTAGAGCTGAGGCCACTCCAGGGTGACCACACAGCAAATGTGACCAGTCAGGACAGCGGGTGGGGAGGAGGATGGGCAATAGGCATCTATATAACCCAAAACCCCAAATATCAGGACCGTCCCTATAAAACTGGCACACCTGGTCACCCTAGTCACTGATGAGCATGTCTAGAGGCTACACCTTAGACCTGGTAGGAGGACATTGTTACGCTGAAAGACAATGTAGGGGCAGTAGCACAAAGAGGTTCCCCACTGTCCCGTGAAATCACTAAGTGCTGTGCTTAGTGGGGAACCTCCAAACATAGCATCACAAAGGTGGCAGCCAGCAGCAGTGATAACAAGAGTTAGCAGCCACTGGCAGCAGAGATAACACTGGAGGTACCAGAGGCAGCAAGCATCAACCGCTTGTGAGAGGGCAGCTGGAATGGAGGGGCATTTCTCAATGTCCCGCTCCCACTTTCCAGGTGAATGCACCGCTGAATTCTGGGTCTCCTCTGGTAGCAGACAACCAGGAGTGAATGGGGCGCAGCAGAGGGAGTGGCATATCAGAGGCACGTTTGTTCGGACTTTCACACTGCCAGGTGGGGAGCTGAGACAAAGGACTCTGCCCAGTGTAGTGAGGGGTGGGTGTTTGCTTACTGTCAAGCACTTTTGAAAGTGGTTGTGGGATTTTCCCAAATTACTGCTGGGTTCCCTTTCCCTTGAATAAAAGCATTCTTTTTTTATATCCAGCCTCAGTGCTTGCAAGAGGGGAAATCTTGCCTCTTTGAGGTGCACAGGGATGGTGCTTAGTTTGCCCAGGTGGCTGAGTGGGGATTTGAGCCAGTTCCATTTTATTTTGCTAAGAGGAACCCCTTGACCAGTGCTTCTCAACCACTGTCAGGACACATTACTGTGTCACCAAACAGGAGTAGGTGTGTCATGGAGAGCTGGGGAGATGGCTGGATTTGGCCTGGGGGTGTGTGGACTGGTGTGTACTGTGGGCTCACAATATGCCACCAAGTGTGTTGTGACCTGCAAAAAGTTGAGACCCACTGCCCTTGACACTGAACCTGCCCTAGTTGCTGCCAGCTCCTGGCAGACAAGTTACGCACATGTATACGTCATAGTTTTTGATCCTTGTCACATCGAAGCAGCTGGTACGATTCTGTCAAGTGCCATGGAGCTGAGACTGCTCAGTGTCTCATTGCATCAGGCTCTTTGGCTTACTGCTGGTCACCACAGGTCTACTCTAATAAACAAGAGAGAAGAAAATTGTCACCTTCAACAAAGACTTAGGATGCATTGAAGACCTTTTGAGCTACTGGTTTTGCTGCATTCAGAGCCTTGTATTGGAAGTATGACTTTAGAGAAACAATAGCCCATTGTCAGTAGGAGACACCGGACATTATTAATAAACATTAGGAGGTCTGATATGATCTGGCAGGTGCAATACAATGAAATCAAGTGCCAGAGCAGGACTGGGTGGCGAGAGAGATCCGAGCAAAAAGCTTAATGACTCACTGGGCTGTGAAGAGCAGGGTTAGAAAGGAAGATCTTTCAATGAATTCAACACGTGCAGCCTTTGAAAGCTTTGCTCGCCATCCCCCAGAAATCTGAAGATAGTAATCGTATAAAAATAATAAACAGTAAGTAATAATAGTAATGATGTGAAGATCAGGGCCCTTATATCCAATTCATATTTATAATCCAGCAAATGCCTCACCTAAAGCCCAAAGATTTATGAGTTTGCATCTATAATTAATTTCTTTCCTTAAGCCAGAAGGGGAAGGATTTTTTTTTTCATACAAATAAATCTGGCGCTACAGACCTGGCAGGGAGAAAAAGGAATGGGGAGGTGTGATGGGTGTTTTCCCTGAATCATCCTGTTTCCCAGAGATTCAATTTGCATCAGGCCAGTCATTAGCAGTAGGCCTGTGACTGGAAGCTGAGGTTTCATAAAGGGCTTTGAGGCAAAGTTGATCGATCTGGTTTTAGTTTCATGAAGAAAATAAACCATTGGGCTGGTATAACAGGGAAAGGGTCAGACAGGATCAAGGTTAATGAAGTGACTCACAGGAAGTCAAAATTAAAAGTCTTCCTCTTTTTCTTCCATTCTCTGTGTCTCACCCGCACACACACACAAACGCATACTCGCTCCCCAGCTTTTTTCACCAGCAAAAAGCGCCAGAATAGAGCAAGGGGACAGATGCTTCTAGCTTCTCTGCAGAGCTTGTGTAGTCGGGGATATAGGACTGTGGTTGCAAAGCTAAGAAAAATTTGCAGAGTGTGGAAGTTTTACCATCAGCCTGCTTTCTGAAATGAACTGTTAAACACAGACTCCCTGGCACGTTCCACTTCTGCTGGTCTCTGACCAAGGCTGTCAACTGAATCCCCGCCCTGGAATCAAGCAATATACGTGACAAGATCTTTGCAGTTCAGATTCTAAGGTCACTTCACCTGCTTTGTACTGTGACTTCTGAGACGAGCATGTCCTTTGTCGTTTATTAAGCAGATTAACCTAAGCAGGGAAGAACAACTTTTCTGAAGCGAGAGCGGCTTTATCAGAACTATATTGATCGTAACAGGAAGAATCCCTTAAATTAATGCCTGCCATGAGAAAATTGGTGAAAAGCATCATCACCTTTAATCAGGTGCAGTTAATGATGGCAATGGAAGCTTTCCCAGCCTGGCTCCAAAGTGGCAAGAATGTGTCTGAATGGAGCCCAGGCCGTCATTGTGTTTACACTGCACTGAGCGGTACAATATCTTCATTTAACTCAGATTTTAATTATTCATGTTTAAATACTCTTCATCTAAAAATCCCTTGTGTGCTCAGTCATATAAGAGATTATCAGCTATTACAAGCAAGCGTGAGTTCTCTGTCTAAGGACGAGGCCCAAGCTCCCGTGCACAGAGAGGACCGGCATGCTAAGTGCATAGAGTTTTTGGAATCGAGAGCTACAGGGCTGGGATTACAGTGATGCCTGAGACTCAGTCCTGTGGTGCAGCAAAGCTATAAAAAAAAAAAATCCAAGCAGGGGTGGTGGCAAAGATGTGCCTATGCCACCTTTATGCCTCAACCCCTAGATCGTGGCACTAGCCTGGGAGCTTCATGTGTGGCAAACTGGCACAGTGCCTGCATGATCTGTGCTTGGCTCCTCTCAACGCAATCAGCTCCCCAATTTCACAAGGACTTACAACTGAGAAGGAGTGAAGGAGGTGCTGTTGCAATAGATATGTTATTTAGCAGTAGAGATACAAATATGTGGACCTCCTTCCAATCTGGATCCACAAGAACAAACTTCCACCTGCCTGCAATCCATCCTCCCTCTTTTAGATTTACCCGCTTCTGTTCATCAGTTGTTTTGAAGTCAGCAGCCCTCCGTGAGCTGTTGAGCCCCTGCCAACCCTAACAGCTGATGTGCCCCAGCCTGCTGCCTAATAGCTGATCAGCCCAGCTCTCCCACCTAACAGCTGATCAGCTGCTGAGTCCTACCAGCAGGCCCACAGCTGAGACCACCTAACTGCCATCCACAAGAAATGGTCCGCAGTTACCCATGTATTTGCAGGGCTCTAATAATCAAGTATTGATACTGCTGAACAGCCTCCCCTCTACCCCTACTTGGTATATTGATCTGCTTGCTTCTACTTAACACCTGCAGAGAAATTGGGTCATGAAAGCCAAGCAAAGCTCTTACAGGGTGGAGCAAAGTGCAGGACAGTGGCTCCAGTTGGGGAAATGCAGACGTCAGTGGTTGAAGAAGCAAAAACAAATGTGAGATGCACATTGCTGCAGCAAAGGTAAAACTTCATCTGTAATCTCACCTTCATGATTAAGAATTTTGGTTGTAAATTCTGGCTACTAAAGTAAGTGAGATAAGAAAGGGTCTCCACTTTCCAAAGAAAGCCTCACTATTAATTTCCTTATTCAGAAAAGTCCACAATTAACACTCACCTCTTTTAGCTCTCGGTAAACATCGCTCTTGCTCTAGTCAATATACTGTATGTCCGGCTGGCTAGAGGAGAGAAAGCTGTAGGGGTATTAACATGGTTTAAGGATTCAGGATGTTAATAAAGCTGGCAAGTAGTGGAGCTATACGAAACAGATCAGCAGAATGTAATGTAGCTCTCAACACATGAGATCCTCCTGATGGGAAGATGACAGTGAGCTGGGCATATTTTATATGTCTGGTTTAGATTACTTATAAAATATTTCAGTACTAGTGAATAACTAGCCTACATCCTATCACAAAAAGTGAAAACAGACAAGATGTATATCCCAGTGTGTTAGGTCAGCCACACTGTGTGTGCAGAATTGTTCCTGGAAATATATTTTTTTATCCCATCCATTTTTTGAAAGGCTTGAACTATAGGGCCTTTTCTAGTTGCTGTGGTTTTTCTTGTTCATTTTTAATTATTTGAATAGCCAAGTGTTCATCCCTGGACCTGTGGATTTGCTTATCTCCCCCCCGTACCCCACCCCCAGGTATTTTTGCCTCAGATATGTTCGCTGCTGTATTTGCCAATGAGGAGTTTGCATGGTGCAGTCAGTTGCACTTGCAAAACAAAATCAACCCTGCTTAAGACTGATGGAAACTTTTTGTCTGAAAAATCTCATTTCTCTTGAGGGTCTGATCAGTTTTCTCCACAGACTAGCGATTCATCAAGTCACTCTCCCTGTCCCCACGGTTTAGTCTGAAAACTCCACTGCACCACGTCATGTGAGGCAGTGTTAGTCCCAGTCACGTTCAGGCTCATAGGTAAATGTTAAGTTCCCAGCAAACGCACGGAGAAGTTAGATTAAAAAAATCAAATAATGTTGCCAGAAGGGTACAGTATATCTCTACCTTTATTCTTGGATCCCAGATGGTAATCCCTGGTAACAAAACCAGAGAGAGGGATAAAACAGGCTTCTCTCTAAAGCAGCAAGACAGAACTCACGCCATCTGGTTGTAGGATGGTCCTTTCTAGACTGACTCTGAGCAGGCGCTTCACTACCGAGCCTGTGCACCTGCAAGCAAGGCAAGAAGCCCCATCTTCCCACACTCTTAAAGTGATAATTTGCAATTCCAGCACAGTGCTCAATACACCCTAATGCCATTGCGTGATGGTCACCTAGTCCAGCTGGAAATCTGTCAGCTGTAAGAAAAGCGTCTCAAGCAGTTACCAGCAATATCACAGGAGGGACGCCCTTGGGGATAATTTTAATTCAGAATTAGTGCCCATTTCCAGTTGCCATTGCACAATACCACTTCCCTCGTCCATCAGATTTTGTAATTTGCAATGACGCATAGCTTCCTCTTCCCTCAGGCTTGCTTATGCCCAAGGGCAAATGTTCATTCACTCTACACAGCATGACGTAATCCCAGAATTGATGCAGTCCTGTATGTATGACAGAAAAATGTAGCGTCAGCTGAAAATTTTGAAACCACTGTTTGATTGTTTCTAAAGGACATGCAATCTTCTAAAGTTTCTCCCTCCGTGTTATTTGGTATTGCAGGTTATTTCAACAGTACAAGAAGTTTTTCTTTACCTAAGGTAAGAGGTCTGATGTCTTTTTGAAATTGCTGCGGGAAACCATGTGTAATATATGTGAAGACACCTTTTATATTATTTCCTCACTTGTTTACTGTAAGCATAGGTCTTTTATCACCATGACTTCTCAATAGTTGTTAGTGAGAGGACAGGTATGATTAATTCTTCTTCTACAGTCAAACAACTCAGTGTTTTCATAAATATTATATAAAAATTGCCTTGAGATCAATAGATGTCTCCATATTTCCTGATTGGATGAATCTGGGATCACAACACTTTTTAACCAGCAATAAATGCTCTGTAAGAAATGGTGCTGCACTGGCAGAAAGATGGCTTGAGGTGACTGAATGGGGTTTTCTTTTTCCAACTTCTATGATTTTATGATTTTGTGAAATTAATATTAATCATAACACTAACAAAAAATGATCATAATGATTTACTATTAATTATCAACATTATCCTGTTATCAATTAATGTTTGCTTAGCCATGGCCATCTGCTAGACTTTTCATTTACACATAGATTGCTTTAAAAAAAGCTTTGGTACATCTTAGAACATGTTTCACAGTAGGGCTGTCATGTAAGCTTATTACTAATGTGATCGACACAGTATCTTATAATCCACAGCTAAGGAAAGGGGCTACATCCAGTAATAATTTCATTAATTATGAATAAAGCATTTACAAACAACACCCTTATTTAAAAACGTCAATGAACTTATTTTGTTTTCATGCAGATGCAATGTGTAATTTGTGATCCCATGGAAAGCACTGCTGGAGAGCAGGCCAGTGAAAAGGTCGAGCAGCTGATGAGATTTACACTGTTAAATACATAAATCAATAAAAAAAACCCCACCACACTGGAGAAAAGAGAAGAGAAGTAGCAAATGGCGTCAAAATGAAACTGACTACGTTTCAAGCTGTTCAATGGAGGGACTGTTTAAAGATGCCAAGGGGTGTTGAAAAACCAGACGGGTCTCAGTCAGCGACCTTGGGCTGGGACAGAGGCCAATAAAGCACTATCCCACGTTGATGGTAAGCCTAAATTTTAGCTGGTGTTCTTTCATTTACAATATATTCAACTGTCTGGCAGCTTCCCAGGACTTGTTAGTCACAGTCTTTATCATTGCAATGTTTTGGTTCTGTACATCCCGTAGGGTTCCAGAAAGGCGCTGGAAAATTTGTTGATATAAAATATGTCATCATGATTAAGTCCACTATAAACATGTCCCTATATATATTTAGTGGATAAAACTGAGTGACTATTTCATAGTCATTAATGAAGTCCACAGATCATCATTGTCTATTGGTGAATAGTCTGGTATTATGCTGAATGTATTCATTATTTGAAATTGTTCACCAAAGAGTCATGCAAATGATTGTTGATATGCCTATTGTGCACATTCAATCCATTGTAAGCACAGCTGGCCAAACTGTTTAGTCCTAATATTCATTCTATGGCCTGTGTTACACAGGAGGGCAGATATCTAATGGTTCATGTTGGCCTTCAACTGTGTTCAGATCTAAGAATATTTTTTATGAACAAGATTTGCAAAAGTCACTAGTGATTTTGGCTATCTCGGTTATTTTGGGTACTCACTTTTAGACACCCTTCAAGTGTCTCAGTTTTCAGGTTTCTGAAAAGTGTACTAGGAGGGCACTCAGAAATGTAGCTGGTCAAAATCATGAGTCACTTCTGAAAAATTTTGGGCTATAAACTTAGCCCTTTCTTTGCATAGCAAGTTATTGGAAAACTAGTTTCAATTATCTTCAAATGCTTTCATGCATGAGTGTTTGCTGGCATCTGATGAAGACTTCATAATTCCAGCTAGCAAATAATGAGGGAGACCCAGTGAGGCAGCAGTTACTGCAGATGGAAGGAATTGCATAGGAGATTGCACCAATAATGGGAAGATTATCAAAAGGGAAGATTTGGAGGTAGATAGTAGATGAGGACAGAAAGTGGAGAGGATAAGTGAGAAAAAAGAAAAGTAAAAGGAGCCTATGGAAACCTATAGATACCAGGAGGGCCGTTTCAAAACAGGTCTTGAAAGAAATGGAGAACTGCTGAAGTTATTTGAAGATGAGGGTGTAATAATGTATTTTTTCATACACATTTGTCCTGTAATCACATGGTCCATTTACCAAGGTACTTACCCAATTTATCCTACTCCTGCATGGTATTTTCAGTGTAGGGAAGGGCTAGTAATTTCATGTCAAAGAAATTACCTTGGTAGGGACTTATTTGCAGCATCAGCCATCTTCCTTTGCAAATATATTGGTGCAGATAGACTGCAAATCTGTTTGTTAGTACCTATTTATTTTAGTACCAGAAAGGGCAACTACATATTAGGGTTAAATTATTTTCATCTCCCAGCCAGCTTCTGTGGGCGAACATTGCCAATTGCCTGGTACTAGAAATAATTGCTGAACATTAATTTTTGCTGATTTTTTTTCAAAAAAGCAAATATAGCAAAAATTAATTTACACTGATTATTTCCAGTTTTGCTGAATGCGCTATTGTATGCTAACCCTCCCTTCTTCACCCAGGGAAGCAAAAGTCAGCCTACCATGTGCTCCTGTGATTTCCAGTCCCGTTGTATGAGACCGGTTTGAAATTCACAATATCTTTGCAAACCAAGAGCAACTTGGTTTTCAGCCCTAGTTGACAGAGGATTTATTTATTAAGGGTTTTAGCTATTTGCTAAAGTGTCTGGATGGAAATCATTCTACAGGGCTATAAAAATTCTATTTCCTCACACAGTCAAAAGTAAAATATAAAACACATTTTGAAAAGTGGAGTGCAACATTTACATTTTAATCTCACAAAACCCTGTCGTTTCTGACCAAGTAAGTTTTCTTCTCTGTATGGTATGGGGGAGGGGGACCAAAAAAAGGGCAGGTGGGACAATGGATTGGAGGGCAGGTTGTTTCCTGAAAGCAATGTGGGAAGTGTGGCACTGTGAATGCCATATAAATTCTGACTGAGAGATTACTCCATTTCTAAGGGCTTTTAGACCTAAATTTAAAACAAACCAACAAACAAAAAGCTAGAGGTGCAAATATACCCACAATTGAGCATATTTAATTCCCAAACCTGCATGTGTAAAAAAGGTAATGATAGGCACAGTTAAACTATATTGATGTATGTTGTTACCCAATTTGCATGTTAACACCCAATGCTGGGTAACTGGAGTTAATCCAGATTTACACTGGTGCCTGTTGTATCGGACTTAGGTTCTCTGTGTATCACTAAGGTGAGACTGCTTGCTAGAAGGGGTTTTGTCAAAATAAGTGAGTTCTCATTGGTTGAAACTAAGCCGTGCATCCGGTTTTCAGCTAGGCATCTCTGCTTTTGAAGGGGTTCGTCTCTGTGTGGTGCTGCTATAAAACCATAAACAAGTTTGTTTGGCATCACTGTGGATGCACAGAGGATGCCATTTTGCAGATCACTCTATGCCAGCTAGGGGAAGCTGGCATGCTCTACAAAATAGCATTTTTTGTGCACCAAACAGTGTGTGATGTCATGCTGGCAAGGGTGGAGATATGAAGCAGGAGGTGGGCCCATGCCATTTCAGAAGTTCATGCAATCAAGGGGATGCCCTATACTCTGGGAAGGTATCAGTGGCTACTCTAGTCCAGTCCTCATTAGTCCCTTCTCTGCTAATTACTGAGGATAGGCCATTTATTAAAATATGGCACTTCTAGAGACTAACACATTTATTTATTGCATGATCTTTCATGGGAGGAAAGTCTCACTTTGTCATATGCTTGAAGACAGGGAACTTAAAGAATGGGAGGAAAATAAATGCAGGGGAGTGTAAGTCCTAGGAAAAACCTCTGGACGCTGACTGGGAGAGAATTCAGGGCATCTCCTGTTGAAATTGGTAGCAAACTTTCCTGACTTCCCTGCAGTTTAGGAAGGCTGCAAAGCCCCAGTGTTTGCAAGCAGTTTGAAAACCTTGGTGCATTTCTGTGTATCTGCACAATTTACGGTGGTGCTGAACAGTAATAATTTGTCATCGTTTTTCTGCAGTTGTCCTGCAAAATACAGTACCTGTTACCTTTTGTGTTTCTCCAGACAGGTCCAGTGCATCCAATTTGAAGGGAGATCTTATTAAGATCTGTTTAGTAAATGGTTGTGCTGGATCCCAAACAGACATTGAAATCCAGTGGTCACATTATCCTAATGTTCAGGGACTGTAAGTCACAATGCTCTTTGGCAGAAAAGAGACAGAGTACATTGCCCTCTATTCCCACTTCAACAGGGGTAGGTTGTTTTTGCAGGAGATGCTGCTCTGTAGCACAGAAAGTAGAGAAAAATGATCCCTTTCCATTTCACTTGCCTGGCTTGGACCCAGGCCCAGTTGCTTGTGTTCAGCCTGATCACTGCACTGCCTGATCCTGTTGCCACCAAGCAGCAATGGCAGATGCTCACCATGGTGGGTCTCATTACGTTAATATGCTGCAATGATGCTAAACATAAGAAGTTTGGTTTTCCGTGAAACTGCCACTATGTGGGACTGACCCCCAAAAAAAAAGAAAGCAAGAGAATCTAAAGTCTAGCAGATCTTTGTTATTTCTGGTGGTACAGAGCTTAATCAATTTTCAGCCCTTGGAAACTAAAATAGCTCTTCTTTATAAAATTCTGTTCTTTTCTCCTTTTGCTTCTGCACTGCCTTAGGAAGAGCTTGGCATGTTCACACTTTGTGCTTCCCATGTGTGTATCCGTAATAATAAAGCTTTGCACTTCCATAGCACCTTTCATCTGAGGATTTCTTAAGGTATTTAATAGAGGTGGGCAGGAGAACTGGAATGGTGAGGTTAAGTGATTTGCACAAGGTGACAGAACAAATCTGTGGCAGAAATATAGGGTGCAGTCCTAGCCCTGTTGACTTTAGTGGAGCCAGGATTTCACCCAGACAACAGATGTGTGAAATTAAATATTAGGTGTTCAATTCAGTGCAGTGCTATGCCAACAGACTATGAGAAGCACCTTTCTCTGAAGCCGTGAGTTCTGCTTCTGACTTTGCCATTAACTGTGCTTTTGTGGGCAACTCACCTTATCTCTGCCTCAGTTTTGCGCTCTAACAATAGATATTATTACAGTTGAGGTTCTGTGGCCTGCATTGTGTAATAGGTCGTCTAGATGATCAAACTGGTCCCTTCTGACCATAAAGTCTGGTGGTCTATGAGTTATCTATCAACTTGACATGTTATCTATCAACTTCACACTGGGGTTGCAAGGCCTAATCAATGAGCATTTCTATAAGACTATATTGCTGGATACATGCTAAGTTTTATTACGTTCCCTTCACAACAACAGAGAGGAACATTCCCTCATATTTATAAGTGCCAAAGGGGTAGCTGTGTTGGTCTAGTTTAGCAAAATAAGCAAAGAGTCTTGTGACACTTCTAAAGACTAAAAAATTTATTTATTGCATGAGCTTTTGTGGGAGCTCATCAGACACTTGAAGATGGGGAACTTATTCAGTTGAAGGCCAAACAACCCTGGTTTGCTTTGATTATTGTAAAATATCTGTTTACATTGTGGATGAGGTTTCATGGAGACCCCATTGGAGTTGCTTGGAAGAAATAGTCTCCCAATGGTGAAGAATTCACTTCATTTTTGCACTGTTCAGTGTTTCTCAGAGAGCTCAGTGTAACTGCATATGAAGCATAGTTCTTTTGTGGCTTCCATGGGAATAAAGGAAATGTATTGTAGGTTTCTTTATTTCTGATCCTACTTTAATATGTCAATCATTTGACTTGGATCAAAGAAATCACCATTGGAGACCTCCAATTTATCTTTATTATAGGAGATAACTAAATGCTTCATTTCCTCGTGTAAATCATAATATTTATAAATATATTATACAGTCTCCTGGTCAAGCTGCTGACTACTACAATGCCTATTTGTATGGATTTTTTCCCCCTTCAGATTACTTTGCTATTGACTTATTTCAAATCATAATGCACAAGATCACAGACTCTAACTAGACAGGTTTAACACTGTGATTAATGAAAATATAATCCCAGCTATTGTACAAGCCATCAGAAACCAGTTAGCTAATTAGAGTAATCACGGAGGTGGAAATAATTAAAAGAACATAAACTAGAAGTGGAAACAGCATTTTCCTTAGTGACTTAAGATGGGTGAGAAAATGATTCAACTATAACCAGTTTACTGAGGGGGATAGGAATTAATGAAGAGTGGACAGCAAAAGATTTATAAGTAGCTACAGCAGATAAGGACCGCTAGATTAGATCAGGGGCTATAAGCAGAGTCAAACAGAATGGCCGCAAGAAGACAGAGTGCAAAGAATAATTGCACCAAGGATTGTTGGCTACCACTGTAAATGCATCATTAATATGTAACTCTTTGCATGTATGTCTGGGACCGACACGTGCATGCACACATTATGTGTATATAGCACCTTCCATCTATGCTTAATGAATATGAATTAATCCAGCCTCATAAGGGAATATTATTTCCATTTACAGATGTGGAAACTGAGGTGCTGAGTGGTTAAGTGACTTGACTGAGGGACTTTGTAGTTTGTCATTATCAAAAGCTCTGTATAGAACAGTACTGTTTGCTCTATGTACAGGCTAGACTCTATAAATGTGATCAGACTTCATTAAACTAGGCCCTATATATAGGCTGATCTATAACTAAAACTTTGGGCTGCTTCCCTACATTGCTCAGGGCTGTGAAAAATGTCATGCCCTGTACATCACAGTTAGATCAGCCTAACTCCCAGTGTAACCCCTGCTCCTCTCCAGGAGGTGGATATACCACAGGCCCAGAAACCCCCCTGCCGTCACTGGAGTAGTGTTTACACTGCACCACGGCAGTGGCTGCTGTAACACAGATATTCCTATAGCCCCTGCACTGAAGAACCAAAGCTCTTTGCTAGCTTATTTTATTAAAATGCTATACAAGACCTCAGGATGATTATTTTTATTATTATTACTGAAGAGATAGCTATAGTTTTCATCCTAAAGACTGACAGACTTTCCCCTGCAGGACTGCTTAGCCCGGTATTTCTTCACTTTCATTTATTTACTGTTTTTAAAAATGAAACTGAACTATTAGAATCGATCAAGCCTTAGAGAGCTTCTGAGGCAGATTGTTTGAGTGTCCAACCACTGGATCACCACTGGGTGAAATTGGAATGATGCTTAACCTCATCAGACTGCATTCTGGACCTTGAACATCTGCCCAGCTGTCAGTGCAAATGTCCTGCTAACACCTCTTCACTCTCAGCCTGCCTCCAGTAAAGACAAGAAGGGGTTTGCCCGCACAAACACGCGTGCACACACACACACATACTCAATTAAAAACGTGTTACTTCAGATATTGCCTCCTGAACACTGTTGTCTGATTTCCTTCTGATGGCCTGGGTTACTATGCACCTCCTCTTCATGCAGTTGTTAAATAGCAGTTGATATGCGAAACCTCCCAGGTGGAACTTGTTATGCACGTAATGTGTTTAACCATCGTCCTTGAAGTGTTTGCTTTCCAAGTTCGAACTCTTCCAGTGCTTGCATCTTTGACTTAACAATGAAACGGCAAGTGCACGAATCCCAGTGGGCTGCTGCTGTGTGTGGGGAAGGGGGAGGAAAGGGGAATTCTCTTGCAGGAGCTGCTACTTTGGGAACAATTACTGGTGATGAAGCAGAAATGGCAAAGTCTTTGCGTCAAGCTCTAATTGGGTCCTGATCTCAGAACTGCCAAGGTCTTTGTACACAGTGGGAGTTGAAAGTGATCAGCCACAGCACAGAGTGAGTCCTTACACTGCGGTTTTATATGTGTACCTTCTAGATGAGAGCATTTGCAGCTGCAGACTTTCCAGTGAATTGATCCTGTAGCTAATTAAACCTATAATCAATGTCATGGAAACTGCTTTTATATAGCTCACTCTTTTCATTGGGTGCCTTGCTGTCCCTCCTCCTCCTCTTTCCCAGTTTATTAATAAATACATGAAATGAGTTTTCTGAACACCTTTCCCTTTGGGTTGAAATGCTCCGCACTTGGTGTTAGCTCCATGGTGCTTTTTTGTTCTTTTGGGAGGTTAAGCGTGAAGCACCATCCACAATCGGTGTAAACTGGCATGGGTGTGTTGAAGTTAATGGAGCTATGTCTTTGCCTTTACGCAGACCTGGTTTTACCATCACGGGGCCTGCCCAAAACCCCTAGGGGTCTTTCCAGTTATGTCAGTGGGTATTGGATCTGGCCCATGTGCACAAAATTGCAGAACAGGGCCCCATGTTTCCATAGAACCTATTAAAATTCATAAGACATTCCCATCAGGGTATTTTATTTATTCCAGTTCACCTTCAGTGTGTCCATTCAAAGTTCTGGAGCAAGCGTTACAGAACCTACTTACACGGACCTCCTTATCTAGCAAGATAGCGGCGTGATTTAATTAGTTGTCACTACAACATTTTGAGTGCTAAGTCTTGTTCCTTTTCTTCTAATCTTCGCCCCGGCTATATAGGACCAGCTCTTTGAGGCCTCTTTCTCCTTTCCAGTCTGTCTTGAGCAGCTCTGTGAAAACTCTGTAGCTAGACAAACCCGTTTAAATAACATCTGTCTGTCTAGTTCTAGCTCTTCTAACCTTTCTTTTACCCTCTATTTCTAGTTGAACACCTTACTTCCTATATGTTCTTTTGATTTTCTTTTTACGTGCCCAAAGCATTGAAGTCAGCGTCCCCCCGTGTCTCTAAGAGGTGTCACCTTCGCATTTCCCTTAATTTGTTCCTTCTGAGCATGCTTTCTCCTTGGAACGCTAGCCACAAATTAGTCTTTTCATTTCAACTGTATTCAAGATCTATCTCCCATCTCTTTCTCAGTGTCCACTTTTGGAACCATACTTTGAAGGCTATGTGCTGCTCAAAATAAAAATAGGGTAAAATATAAGGCTTTGAGGCCAATTCATGAAAGTGGGGAAATGGTGTGCTAGGCTTCAGTATGCTACATGTGAGTTTTATAAATCCCTGATAAAAGACGTTTATGGTAGAGAAAGGGCTGCCAAAAATTGCTATCCTGGTGCCCACAGCAGCTCTGCAATGTAAGAGAAAGTAGCAGATACACTCACTGGCGCTGGTTACGGCAGGAGAAATTAAAGAGTGTTAAGATTTCTTGAACTAACCCGATGCACCCAAGCACTGATCCTATTGGTGATTAAAGGATTTTCCTCTGAAAAAATGGGACGTAAAGCAATAAAAATCAAGCAGCAGCCACTGACAGCGAGGCTTTTCCTGAAGGCAGAGGAATTTGGCTGAGATAGAAGGTAGATTGTCAATGCAGGTCAGAATTCACAGGTATCTTAGCGTGCCCCAGCCACCCACAGCCTTCTGTGATTGGCTAGTGTGTTCTTAAGGTGTAATGAATAGCTGCTTCAGAATTAAAGAACTGACCTTGAGTGCATTGGATTCTTGTTTTCTTCAGTATGAGATGCCATCAAGGTGATTCAGAGAAAAAAGTTCAAATATTATTAGCTGTACAGCGCTCAATGTGCCAATGAGTCCTGCTCTGAAGCGTTTATGATCTACCTGTAATAGAGCGCACGGCACTTATTCGTGGACTAATTATAGACCAGGGACAACAGTCTGAAAGATGAGTCACATCTCTCCATTACTCAGTTAAGTGAAACTAAGAATAGCCACGCATACACCTGAACGGCACCAGTCAAATAGCCCCATATCAGCAGCTATTTTGGCTGCAGGGCGGAATTGAGGAGGCTTTTGAAATATTACAGGACGGGCCAGATTCATCCCTAGTGTGACTCCATGGGACCTGCCTGGTTACTTAATATTATTATTATTCTAGCATTCAGAGTTCTTATTAGGATTGCAGTTCCATTGTACTAGGAGCTGTACAAACACATACAAGGACTTACTATCTGCTCTGAAGAGCAGCTTGTCTATTTAATCCATCTAATGTGTTTGCTTAGCCTATCTGATCTTTCTATCTAGGCAGCTATAACATTTTGTCCAGAGTTATGAACACTGTAAAGATACGAACATTCCCGAGGTGTTCATAACTCTGAGGTTCTACTGTAATAATTAGAGCCGGTTGGAAAAATTCCAGTGAAACATTTTTTCATCATTGTTTGCTGATTTGTTGAAAGCAAAATGTTCCGTGGAGACAGTTCAATTTCAGTGAAGGTCTGACAGAGCCCTGCCAGGCAAGCTGCTGTTGAAACCGTCTGGTCTCCAGCTCTATCATCCTGGAGGTTCTCATGGGCAGCAAGCGACTAGATGCCTTGACTACCAAGCTCCCAGGCTGGTGACATCTCAGTAGCCTGGGTACCCAGAAATTTGAAGGTCTGAATCTCTGTGGCAGTCTTCCAGGTAGATAGGTCTGGTGCCAATCTCCATTCTCTTTTACCAATAATGTAAAAACTGTTGATTTTCATTCCGTGTCCAAACCAAACCAGATTACGACATATTGGAAATCCTCTATGAACTGGAATGACCTTTCTCCACCAGCTCTAGGTATGGGAACTCTGCTTGCTGGGGTACTTGAGAACCAGATTCCCCAGGGAAGAGTTTGGATCAGCATGTTTATACCTCTGAAGTCTTAAATTTAGCAAGAAGTTGTAAATAAACCCTAGAAATGTGAGCACGGTGTTTTCCAAGCACAAAACACCTGGCCATGAATTTTCATATTCATTCCTTATTGATGAGACAGAGCAAGGT
The DNA here is from genome assembly GCA_007922195.1 of Podocnemis expansa. Lineage (NCBI taxonomy): Eukaryota > Metazoa > Chordata > Testudines > Podocnemididae > Podocnemis > Podocnemis expansa. The sequence goes on along the minus strand of ML682026.1, from coordinate 3,832,584 downwards.
GCACTGAGTTGGATTTCACCTCTGATAATTAGAGGTGACCTATCTATTGCTGCCGGATGAAATAACTCCACATGGTGGGCTATAAAAAATATAAGCACCAATCTTCCAGTTGGAATTGGTGACTGCTAATGCAATCCCTATTGGTTCTTAGCATTTCAGCAGTGGCCTTTTGTCTGTTTAATTTAACCTGGATGCAATAAGCAAAAAAGTATAAAGTAGCTGGAGGCACAGAGTCAATGAATAGACCCTACAGCTGAAGAATGTTCAGTGACTGCTAAGAAGATCTTAATTAGCTATTCCCATATGAAGAGCATTCACACAAAAGTCCTTTTATTATTCACATGGGTTTACAAGAAAGTGCATTTATTGCTAATACTGATCTGTGTATTGTGGGTTCCTGCACAGGGGAGAAAATTCTCACTGGTGTCTCCTTTACTGAGAAGCAAACCAGCATCTTATTTGCTTTGCAGCCCAAACAATGTGGCAAAAGTATAGCATTTCTCATCAGTCTTGATTTCTGGCAAGTAGTTTCAATCTTTTTTTACTGATATTGTTATGTCCACTCCTTCATGGCAAATGGAGGAATGTTCTCCAACTTATATCAGACAGATTGTATAGCTCCATCAGCTTCTACAGGGTCTTAAAATCCCATGAGGTGAGGGTATATCTTTTCTTCATGAATTCAGTGCTTTTCAGTGGAACTTTCCCTGCAGGACAGAAAAGAAAGGCGTGGATGGAAACACACATGCAAACCAGCATGAAACAGTAAAATGGTGGCTACTCCCGTGGAGTGTGGTAGATACAGCAATTGCTGTTATAGTTCAGGACTCAAATTCCCTATACTCCCTAGAACAAAACAGGCTAGCATCCTGGTAGAGTTAACTCAGCCCTTGGGGCCCTGAAGGCAGGGAAACTGAAAGTACCCTTCAGATCACAGGAGGATGCAGGCAAATGCAGCAGTGGCTGGTGAGAGGAGGGGTGTCCACAGGAAAGCAGGACTCCTTAATGCTCTGTGTAGAAACTGGAGATTTTCTGGAACTTTTCATCAGAAGCCATTTGCCCTGGCAAAATTTTTTTCCACGTGCTGTGTGCTTAGTAGGCCTGCTCCCTGCCAGAAGCGGTTGCATTTCAGCGGAGTTATAAGTGACACGCATACTGATGTGTGAACGCATAACACAGACACGGAACCCAGGACCTTTTGCACTAAAAAAGCCATGCTCCTGCCACTTGAGTTAAAGGAGCAACTCCATTAAATGTTAAATAGTAGAGTCTTGTCCACCAGATAGACTAGGGAGATGTGATCATATGCTAAGCCAGTTCATCATATACATCCTCGCTTGGGAAATGCTCATTCCAAGAACCCGAGGTCCTTGGGAGTTTCAGTCCTATAAGAGGCACCATTTTGCTAAGACAGATACTCGTTGCTATTGAAAATTGCACTAAAATTGTGATGTTGTAATGTGTCCGCTCATAAAAAGCAACTATGTCTGTATGTCAGCAGCAGGTGGCTGCAGTCACTTGGGTAGGCCACTAGAGGAAGACTTGGTCACTTGATGTGTAGTTTCTGATGGATCCTCAGAATGGCAGGCCCCGTGTAAATGTAATTTTCCGTTCTTTACTATTCCTCCATGTTTGCATCCCCAAGTGAGTGTGGGTTCAGTTTTGGATCAGGTTGGGGTACCAATTTCCTCACAGCACCCGCCATTCTAAAAAAAGTCCAGTTTTTAAAAGCTCGGCCTAACCGTTATTCTTCCATATTGAAGTTTTCGATAAGGCAGTGTTTCCAAACCAGTGTGCCATGACATACGGGTGTGCCCTCAGGCCTGAGCAGGTGTGCCAGGGAATTTTTTGAAAACCTACTTGAAGAGTTCTGGATTGGCTCATGATGAATATTCATGAGTTCATTGGGAGACTACATGGTGGTGTGCATCAAAGTAACTAAAGGCATCAAGGTGTGCCACAGCAGAGAAAAAGTTGGAAACCTCTGCAATAAGGATCTGATTTATGCATATTTCTAGTCACTTGCAGCCTGGTAAGACATCGGTCTGTGTCGTATCTTAGACAGTACCTGTCTCTGTGGAACTGAAGAAGAGCTGGTTGAGAATTTTTTTTGACCAAAAAACATTTTGTCAGGAAAGCGTTCTCAGGTCCTGGTGGGAATTTCTGCTGAAAGCTCAGGACAAAAAGAAGCAATGAGATCCACTCTACAATAACCCATTGGGTAGCGCCCTCAGCTAGGCTGGGGACGACGACCCAGAGTTCATATCCTTCCTCTGCCTGATTCATTGTCCTAATCACCTAGCAATAGAGTCAATCTCTTCTAAGGGAGCTGTTCCGCTCTGTATAAATAATTAAATATTCATTAGGCTGCAGAGAGAAAATAATGAATCAGGCTAAAGCACGGCTTTGCACCTGGACCTTCCACATCCTAGCTGAGTGCTCTAACCACTGAGCTATTATGAAGGGGGGGGTGGCCTCATGTTTTTCATGGAAAATCTCAAAAGGTTTCAGTTGGGTTTCATCCCCTTGTGGAATAAGAAAAAATTGAAATCTCAAACATTTTTCAAAGACAGAAAAACAGTTTTCTGCCTAGCTGTAGCTCTCAATGCCTTACAAAAGCATGACTGACTGTGAACATGCAGCAGAAGCAGTTTCATTTCTTAATGTCTGTATTGTGTGACTAAAAAGTTGTAAACTTCTAGCTAAAATAATTCACATTGTCTTGTTCTATGAATTTCTTCAGAGAAAGCATTTAAATCTTGAAAAGCTAATAGCAGAATGCCTATTGTCTTTGTCACTGTATGCAGTGATCATCTATTTTCTTCTATATACTTCTAGGCATTTATTTTTTTTCCTTCCACTGTGATGGCAGAAGTAAGAGATTACAATACATACCCTGGTACCCAATCTCAAAAAAAGACCTGATGTAGCAGAAATAGAAGTGGTTTAGGTAGAGGTGTAAAAATCATGAGATGTCAATGGAGATTCCCATACAAGAAAAAATTCTTGTGTCAGGGTAACTGAAACCTGTGTCAGTCCTAGGATATTAGAGAGACAAGGTGAGTAATACTTTTACTGGACCAACTTCATCAGCCGCTGGTCCAATAAAAGAGAATCCATCATCCAGTTTGTCTCTTTAAGAAGAAATGGGACTGTTTAGAGCAGAAAGGAGACAATAAAATCAGAAAAAAGAGAGTGATGCAGACTGTTTTTAAGGAGCTTTGAAAAGGTTTCAGTCATTATACTGTGATGGCCTCCTAATACAACAGTTAGCAGAAATCCATGAGAAAAAGGAGAGGGAAACTCCACTCTATCTTAAGCAAAGCTGGAAGAGTCTCGTATTTTAATTACACAAGTTAGAGCTTTGAAAAACAGCCCAGAGGTAGTCTTTTATCTTCACAGCACAATCTAATAAATCACATCCTTCTACCAAACGTCTTCATGGCTCTGGGTTAGGCTAGTTAATCCACGTCAATGATTCTGTCTTTTTTGAGAGAGCTGTCTTATTTTGTTGCCTGAGCCCCTGTTTCCATATACAGGTCTTATAAATGGAAAGAAAACATATTACAGCCAGTTCTTTAAAGCACTGACTATGGTTTTATTTTTACAGGACAGGTAACATGTCTTGTGCTTCTTAGGTCTGGCTTTTCCTTGGGATGCCCTTCAACTTTTTCTAGCAGTGGCTGTGCCTAGCTGTAGTCAGGGTGCCCTCTTCTGGCATAAGAGAATAGGTAAAGTATTCTTAATGGAATATGAAAAAGTTCCCTGCTAGTCTAATTCAGCAAAACGAACAAGGAGTCTGGTGGCACTTTTCAAGACCAACACATTTATTGATCACATGAGCTTTCATGGGAGAAAACCCCACTTTGTCAGACGTCTAACTAAGTGGGGTTTTCTCCCGTGAAAGCATATGTGATCAATAAATGTGTTGGTCTTCAAAAGTGCCATCAGACTCCTTGTTTGTTTTAATGGAGTAGAACAGCTTAAGTGTAAAATGGTTCACCAAATACTGAATTAAGACTAAGAAATGCTATAATTATTATTATTGCATTATTAGTGTATTCTAGGGTCCTGTTATGGCAGACATTGATGCCTGGAGCACTCTGTGGCAGCTCAGTGTATTCCTGCCTCAGTTTCCCTGAATGGGCTTTCAGTAAGGAATTAAGGCAGTGAACAGTGCCACTTCAGAGTCGAATTAACTTAATTAAGAGTTAAAACATGGCATACAAGCAAGCCTAAACCCCAGCAACTAGCTACTCACAGGCAGATCTGGGTTGGTTCGTTCCCCTTCATGGAGCCTGTCACAGGTAGGCTGGGAATCTGAGCCCCTTGGAAGGCCGGCTATCAATTGACAGATCCCCCTGTCCTCTGAACCTTACTCTTCCACAAGCTAGAGTCAGTATCTGCCTATCCCTGTATCGGTTCAACTAGAATAAGCATTGAGGCCCTGCTGATCTCCCTACCTCCTCTCCCTCACCACTGCCCAGAGTTTTGTCTCTCGCTATGAGTTCCCTGTCTGAGCTCAGGGCCCTCCCAGGTCGCATCACAGCAGCTCTTCTCTACAGTTCCTCTACAATCTGGACAACCTGCTGCAATGTGGTAAGGTCTCTTTTCCTGCAACCAGGTCTCCCTAGTGGTTTGGCACTCATAGCTTTCCTCATGCAGAACCTCTGCTCTCCAGGATTACCTTTCCTACGTTCTGTTTCGTGGTGAGCATGATGCTGGCAGAGCAGCTACCAGCTCACTACAAGGTCCTTAGGCTTCACTGACCACCAATCAAAGAGCTTCTGGAAATCCATCTGGCTCACTCGTGTGCTGGCATTATCAAAACAGATTATAGAGCTGTAAGAGCATGTCTTCCAGTTAGACATTATGAAATGTTTGTAGGATGCCGCATATGACACCACCGAGTATCCCGTGTTCTCAGGTAATGCTGAAATGTTTGGTCCTTCACTATGAAAATATTTGTTAAGACTGTGAGAAGCATTAGCAAGCATGAAATATTATTTCATTCCAGGAGGTGTTATCTCCTGGCCATCAGGAGGGACTATGGAATCCAAAAGAGCCATCGGGGAGCAAAGACTCTGTCCATTGCTTCTCCTACCAGAGGGGCTTGGAGCAATTTTTTGAGTAGGGTTGCTGAGAGCCATTGAACAATGGATTTCTGTTAGCTCTTGCATTGGGAGGTCATTGTAATGTAATAACCCGAACTATTTCAAAACCTGTATATAACGGAAACCACTTCAAGCCTGGGAGAACAGCAGCACCCAATTGCCACTAATTCCAGTACCTATGCCTCCCACCTGCCCAGGAAAAGATGATGTGGAGGAACATTTGTCACATTAGATTGGACTCTGGAGAGAGAAGCAGGAGATATAAATCTTTACCCAGAAGGAAGAGATGTCTTTTACATTGCTTGGACTCTGAGGGGCAAAGATTCCTAACCACAAGCAAAAAATCCCAGCCCTAAAAGACATATAGAGCTGCTTACTGCAGAAGCTTCTATTTCTGTTTAAATTGAGGACCGCAATTCATTTGTGTGTGTGTTTCCTGTTTTCACCTTGGAAATACCCCCTCTTGTTTCTTTTCTTAGTCAATAAATCTTTAGTTTCTTTATTACGGGATAGGATAGAGGCATTTTCTTTGGTTTGAGATAGCTGTACAACTGATGTGGGGTAAACGAAGAGCACTTTGGGACTGCAGTTAATCCCAAAATTTGTGATTTTTGCCTGGGTGGCAAGATATACTGGGAGGCCCTGCTGGACTGACTGTCTGCTTGGGTCTAGATTGCCGCTGGTGGTTGACGGGAGATATGCAAGTGACATGCTTTCATATCTCCTGAGGAATCCTAATGGTGCTGTGAGGAGACTCCCTTCTGTCCAGCAGCCTTATTCTTGTTAGGAAGGTGGATTACTGGCATCATCAATAAGAGAGGCCATCTGGGATTGATCGCTATGGAGCCTGCAGCATTGATGTACCCTGTGACTCTATGATGAAATTGCCCTAGCGCTTCGAGTTCACACTTTTTACTGGGTAGGTGAAACCTAGTTATAGAACACACAGCCAGATTGGGGTCTCTGCCCTGCCTTTTGATAGTCTGCCCCAAGGCAAGCACTCATAGTCGTGAGCCACTCCAGACAAGGTGACAGTGATCTCTTTAACTAGCACCTCTGGGAAGTCCCTCTCCTCAGGAGCTTCCTCCCCATCCTCTGAGGCCTCTTGCTGACCCCTCGTAACCTTTTACAAGTCCCAGGTAGTTTTAAACGAACTAACTGGCACCCAAGCAATTAACTGGTCACAGGTGGATCTGGGTTAGCTTATTCTCCTTAGCAGAATTTGCCACAGGTAAGCTGGATGCCAGACTCCCTCAGAGGGCCAGCTATCTTGTGACAGACGCCAACCATCAATCAAGACCCCTTGTGCTAGATGCTGTACTAATTCTTAACAACAAGGTGATCCCTGCGCCTAAGAGCTTGCAATCTAAGTAAAGCTCACAGTCTAAGACGTAGGCAGATGACTCCTTAAATTACTGGTGGTGATGGTTGGAGAGGGTTTGACTATAATAAAATATTGATGCATGGTCCAGTCTTTATCAATGACTCCTTTTTCTGGTAACTGAAGGTAGAAATGTAACAGAAAAGCAGGTGTAATGTCCTGTGTTTACTTCTATAAAACACATCTTTATTTTTGTAAGGAGTGAAATTGGCCTGGCATAGCACTCAGGATATAACTATTGAAATACAAATGGTTTTAATTTTACCTGGAAAACAAACAAGCAAAACTTCATGGAGCAGGGCCTGGGCTCAATGTAGTGATAAGGATATTTAGCACTTCTTGTCTGTAGAACTTGAAATGTTTTGAAAAGCTGCGTAAGCATCATTCTCTCCATTTTCTAAATGGGGAAAGTGAGGCCTGGAGACAGACTTGCCAAAAAGTCAGAATTAGAGCCTAGTCCTCCTGACTTCTAGCCGTGGATCCTTCTGACTAAAGATTCAGAATCAAGACTGTAGTTTCCTTTGTCCGTCAACATTTTTTTAATTTTATTTTGATCACCAGTCAGGAATCCAACCAGTGTGTCCTGATTTACATTCTCATTCTAGATAACTAGGTTTCACCATTTCTAATGTACCCCGTGCCAGTACAGCTTTCATTCTCTTTCAGACCTGGATGAGTGAAAATTACATGTGTGAACAAAAGTTTTCATGGTGAAGTCCATAGACTGTAGACACTTCCAGGGCATGCCTAGTGACTGACTATAGTAAAGCGCTCTGACCAGTTAAGTTGCTGCAAAAATAATTTCTAGTATTAACAACAGGAAAGAGGAAGGAGGCCGCTGTTCTGGCTTTTTGATATTATGACAGAACAATGTTCTTCCTTTCTGGTTTAAGTTGGGTTGCCAACCATCTGTAAATTTATGGACAGTCAATAAAAAAAATGCCATTTTAACACTGCCCATAATTGGAAATGTCCATAAATTGAGTAGAAATAAAACATACTGTATTTTGACGTTCAGAAATCACTCATCATCCAGAATCACTTCCCGCATCATAAAACTACACTGACCATGATATTGTCCATTTCCAGGTTTTCTGTTACTGCACATGTCTAAAGAGCCCAACTGATCAAATTAACTGCAGCTAAACCAATTACGTAATTCTGAATTCCAGTGTATAGACTATTGTGAGTGACTACACGCCTTTGTGCCATTACTGCATTGATTACAGTATTTTTAGTGATGTCAGTAAAAAGTTCCCCTGTCAGTAAACAAAAATCTACTTCAACTCTTCATGTCAGTAAAAACTAAAAGACAAGGTTGGCACCCCTGACTTTTTTCTTCAGCAAATGCTATAAGCTGAAAATGATAGGTCTGTTTTAAGGGTTCCACTAGCTGCATTAGAATTAAACATAGATTTACAAATCGTAGGTCTTCGCCCCACCAACTCGTCACCCCATGAGCCTGGATTGTTCTGTCACGGCCTGGTTTGTGTTCATAGTCTGTTAGTATAACTGAATAATGTTCGAATGTTTCTGTGATTCTATAGGGATGGCCTAAGAGGACACTAGATCCTGCCATGAGTGCAGGGGACCGGACTTTATGACCTATTGTGGTCCCTTCCTGTTTTTACGATTCTATCATTCTAAGGAATTTCCCAAATGACTCACAGAAGCTAGTACATTTTGTGCAATGTTTGGAGTTCCCGCTGGGGGCCGGGAGGAGGAACAGAGAAAGGTGTGTGCAAGAGGCTTGTTTCTAAATTGAGTGACAGAGATACATCATGAGAAGGCTGGTGGTGTACATTTGACCTTTCATTTCCTCAATAAGGTGACTGTGCTTCCCTTGTACTTTCTTCAGAATTGTCCTCTGCAGAATCAAGATGTTATTTCAGGATGTGGCATCTCCCAAAAGGTGGGTTTTCTGAGTGATTATGATCAGCAAAGCCATGTGTGTGAGCAATTTGACAGCTAACCTTGTCCCTCACATCTGCTTGAGCTAATCTGGAGCAAGCCACTGTCCTGAACTCTGGTTAGTGCTAAACTTGGAGGATGGCACGATGGAGGTTGCTAATTGGGGCGGAAAGCAGCTGTATGAATAGGCAGGCGGCTGCATAGTGAGAAGCAATCTGTGAATCCACACAATGAGATTGCCAAATAAACCATGCTAGATAAGTACAGTCTATTTTTTTAAGGTAAATGTAGAAAAGCACTGTCAGATAGCTGGGCAGGATCCCAAGTGAAAAGAGCAGAATGCAAGAAGCTGATTAGGTCAAAAAAAAAATCTTGCTGATCCTACAAAAACATTTTCTTGACTACCATTTACTGACATTTTACCTGTTAGCTATTTAGACATCATTTACAGAGCATTGTTGAAAAGGGAGAGCCCCTATACTTGTGGAGAGGTAGTAGATATACCATGTAGCTAACAGGACACTCACTAAGAAGCCTGGCATCTGCAATTTGTCTTAAGAACTCAGATGTCTTGCCCTTTAGTCCTTTCTCAGTAGGCAGAGAAATTGTTTTCACAGCTTCCTAAAAACTCTTCCTTTTTGTACAGTACCTGGCATAATGATGGCCTTAGTCTTGATTGGTGTCTCTAGGTTCAACAACAATACTAGTCAACAACAACCTTGGCCTGAGGGAAGGAACGAATGCTGGGTGGGAGGATGGGGAGGAGGCAGAGAGTCCCTGGCATAAAAAAAGGGAGAGAAGGGGGTGTCCCAGGGAGTGCCTGAAACAGAGTAACCCATGGGGAGTTTGAGGAGGCAAATGGAGGAACGCAAGGAGTCCTTGGGGTGCACAGTGAGCTAGGCCTACAGAAATGGAAGGGTGCAACCTTGCAGCAAAAATAAATAATATTAAGAGAGTGTTCCAGATTGTTTCTCTCTGCCTCCCCCAAAAGTGGCACTTTTTTTGGCATGAGCTAACTTCTGTTTTCCTTCCACTAGGTGGAGCAGTGAGACCGAGTGTTTCCTCGTTTCATCATGTTTCTTGAAAACCTTAAACTGAGCCGAACATTGAGAAAAGTGTCCCAGATGATCTGATTGGCGGGAATACATCAGGACTTTGTACAGGTGTCAGAGAAGCGCACAGGGCTCCATTCACCTTCTAGGCTAATTAGCTAGGTATTCCGTGAATCCCTTGCTCTACTGTGATGCACATTTTGCAGGCCACTGTAATGGGTCGCCTAGGGAGGTGGTGCAATCTCCATCTTTGGAAACTTTTAAGCCTTGGTTGGACAAAACCCTGGCTGGGGTGATTTAGTGGGAGTAGTCTTGCTTTTAGCAGGGCATTGGACTAGATGACCTCAGGAGGTCCTTTCCAGCCCTAATATTCTATTCTTCTATATTATATGTGTTCTGTATTAGAGTAGTCTGTTCCTTAATGAGTGCTATAATAGTAAAAGGTGCTATAGCCATGTAAATAGGAAGAAAACAAAGAAAAAAGAAGTGGGACAACTAAACACGGAGGATGGGGTGGAGGTTAAGGATAATCTAGGCATGACCAAATATCTAAATGAATACCATGCCTCTGTTTTTAATGAGGTTAAGTGTAACAATGGGGACAGTGGGAGGGTGGCTAATGGCAATGAGGATATGGAGGTAGACATTACCACCTCTGAGGCAGAAGCCAAACAAACTGATTAATGGGACTAAACCGGGGGGCCTGGGTGATCACCATCCAAGAATATTAAAGGAAATGGAACATGAAACTGCAAGTCCATTGCAAGCAAGGATTTTTAATGACTCCGTAAACTCAGGGGTTGTAGAGTATGACAGGAGAATTGCTAGCATAGTTCCTATTTTCAAGGAGGAATAAAAGAGATCCAAGAAACTACAGGCATGTTAGTTTGATCCCAGTAGTATGCAAGTGCTTGGGAAAAAAATTGAAAAAGAAAGTAGTTAAGGATGTTGAGGTTAATGGTAATTGGATTAAAATACAACATGGATTTACAAAAGATAGAGCATGCCAAACAAATCTGTTCTTTTTTGAGATAACATATTTTTGGACAAAGGGAATATGGTTGATCTAAGACAGTTGATATGGTTCCACAAAGGGAATTATTAGTTATATTGGAAAAAAAGTGGATTAATATGAAAATAGAAAGGTGGATAAGGAACTGGTTAAAGGGGAGACTACTATGGTTCATACTGAAAGGTTGGAAGGACATTACTAGTGGAGTTTCTCGGGGATCAGACTTGGGACCAGTCTTATTTAATCTTTTTATTATAGACCTTGGCACAAAAAGCGGAAGCGTGCTAATACATTTTGCTGATGACACAAAGCTGCGAGGTGTTGCCAGTACAGAGGAGGATCAGGATATCATACGGGAAATCTGGATTACATTGTAAACTGGAGTAATAGGAACAGGATGAAATTTAACAGTGGAAAGTGCAAGGTCATACATTTAGGGACTAATAACAAGAATTTTTGCTGTAAGCTGGGGATGCATCATTTGCAAGTGACGGAGGTGGAGGAGGAGGACCTGGGTATACTGGCTGATCACAGGATGACTGAGCCACCAATGTAATGTGGCAGTGAAAAAATTTAATGCGGCCCCAGGATGCATCAGAGGAGGTATTTCCAATAGGTATAGGGAGGTGTTAGCACTGTTATACAACGTGCTATTGAGACCTCATCTGGAACACTGTGTGCAGTTCTGGTCCCATCATGGTCAAGAAAGTTTAATTCAAACTGGAATAGGTGCAGAGAAGGGCTACAAGGATGATCCCTGGACTAGGAAAACCTGCCTTATGAAAGGATACTTAAAGATCTTGGCTTCTTTATCCTAACCTAGGGTTACAAGATGTCAGGCAAAAGGAGGACATGTCCTCCTTTTTACCTTCATGTCCTGTGTCTGGCAGGCATTTTAAAACACATGATTTTGTCTGGCTTTTTACTTATAGGGGTTAAAGTACACTGGAATGCCACAGAATACCTTATTTTTAGGGGAAGCGTTCCAGGGCCCCTAAAAAGAGCAGAATATTCCATTAATATTCCATTTGCTCCATGTGTCCTCCAATGTCCTCCTTTTCGTACTTCCCTGTCCTCCTTTCCAGGCTTTGGGATCTAGTAACCCTGTCCTAACCAAAAGAAGGTTGAGGGGAGATATGATTGCTCTCTGTAAATACATCAGAGGGATAAATACCATGGAAGGAGAGGAATTATTTAAATTCAGTGTCAATGTGGACACAAGACCTGATGGATATAAACTGGCCATCAGGAAGTTTAGATTTGAAATTAGATGCAGGTTTCTAAGCATCAGAGGAGTGAAGTTCTGGACTAGCCTTCCAAATGGAGCTGTGGGGGCAAAAAATCTAGTTGGCTTCAAAACTGAGCTTGATAAATGTATGGCGGGGATGGTGGGATGGAGCAACCTAGTTTGGCAGTTGACTGATCTTTGACTACTTGTAGTGGATATGCCAATGACCTGAGATGGGATGTTAGATAGGGTGTGTTCTGAGTATTACAGTGAATTTTTTCTTGGCTGCCTGACTAGTGAGTCTCGTCAACATGCTCAGGGTTTAACAGATCACCGTATTTGGAGTCCAGAAGGAATTTTCCCCCAGAGCAGATTGGCAAAGGCTCTGGGGGTTCTTCACATTCCTCTGTAGCATAAGGAACAGCTCACTTGCTGGTGGATTGTCTGTATCTTGAAGTCTTTAAACCATGATTTAAGGAATTTGGTAACTCAGTCACAGATCAGAGGTTTATTGCAGGAGTGGGTGGATGAGATTCTGTGGCTTGCATTGTGCAAGAGGTCAGATTAGGTGATTGTATTGGTCCCTTCTGACTTTATAGTCTGAGTCTATGTTCCCTAGTGTGCTTGAAAGCAACAATGGGAACCTTTAGTGTGCACCAACCGGATCTACAGGAACCAATTCATGTATAACAGATTGGTGCACTTTAGGTCTCACCCCTCATTGTCTATATTACTATTCCCTATTGACAACCCTTTAGATGTAAGTTAACAGTTCCAGTGTCTTTGTGGCATTTATTGGCTAAACGCCAGTTTCTCTTCTTTTCTTTTGGTCTAAGGGCTGGTTTATCAGTAGTTATCAGATAAACCAAAAATCGGAAGCCCAATTATGAGGCTGGAGGGGGTGGCGAGGGGGTGAACAGATAATTTCCTATTTGAAATGTGCACCCCTGCCTATTCACATACACATGAATAACTTCTAGTTATTAAAAAGTCCAGGAGCCTTTATAAAACTTCCTCCCCCACTGCCTCTCATCAACAGCCTCTGCTTTCACCTCCTTGTCTTAAGGACGGACCGGTAAGAGCTGTTCTCAGATTGCTTACAGCACAGGGGTCTTTTGCGCTGAATAAAGAGAACATCTTGATGCACAGCACTGTGGTGGACAAAGCTCCCATGGAGACACATGCAGACCTGATGTAATGTTCTGAGCCAAGTTCCAAAGGGGCAGCCGTGTCAGTTTAGTTCAGTCAAAAAAATCAAGGAGTCCTATGGCACTGAAAGACTAACACATTTATTTATCACATGAGCTTTTGTGGGAGAAAATCCTTGCTGTTACAGTGTGACCTGTTCCTATGACTTACGCTTCCGTGCAGTCATTTCCTCCCATTCTGTAAGGTCCCCCATCTTCAAAGCCTCTGATGGAGTGTGATTTTCTCCCACAAAAACCATGAAATAAATACATTTGTTAACCTTTAAATGCCCCAGGATGTCTTGAGTTGTTCTGAGTATCTGGAGACCACGTGAGCTCTTTGGTTAGCCTCTTGCCTGGAACATGCCAAATTCTAGTGTCTTGGGGGCAGCACATTGTGGTGATCCCTGATGGTTTTAGCTAGTGGACACTGGTGTATCCCTAAGGATGCTCTAAACTGCACCAGGGACAATTCATCCCCAGATACTTCCAGAATCTGGAGAGGTGCTGAGGTGCCTTTGCCTCCAACTTCAAAAGCAGGGGTCTCAAACACGTGGCCCATGGGCTGCATGCAGCCTACAGCCCACAACAACACGATCACTACTGATATTTGCTAGGCACCACATACACCAAAGAAGAAAATCCCTGCTTCTAAGGAAGGTGAGAGAGAGGAAGGATTATTTTCTCCATGGTAGAAAAATCAAGTGACTTGCTAAAGGACACACAAAAAGTCGGTGGCAGAGCTGGGAATTGTGTTCCGTTCCTGAGCCTTCGCTACAGGATCATCCTTTCTGTGCCAATGCTGCTGTGAATCACATATGTTAGGATTAGAGCTGGTGGGCAATTTGTTGAGAACATGTCACTTTGTCAGACCCAAAATGCTGTTTAGTTCATTTGGAGGTCATTCTTAGGAGAAAGCAGCTTCCTGGGTAACAAGCATTAGTGTGTGACTCAGATTTCTGGAAAAGAAGGAAGCCTACATGCTTTTTGTTACTGTCAATGGTGTAAATAAAGCAAATTACAGAACGAATATACCCGACTCCATGTCACTGATTTCTCCTCCACTGTGAAGCTGACCTGCAAGGCCCCAGAATTCTGCAACAGTTTGCACTGGTGTCAGCCGCGGGATACTGTTGGTGCTGAAAGAAAAGGTCACATTATCATCCTCATTTGATATTTGGTTAGATGTGTGTACCAGGGAGGTTGAGTGAGTTCCCCAAAATTAAACTGTGAGCCTTAAACAGAACTCAAGGTAGAACGTAGGAGTCTTTAAGCCAATCACCTAACTCTTGGGGATTTAACTTTAAAAAAAAAAAATTAATGACCAAGATACAGCTTGACTAAGAGCAATATGTCTTGAAATACATTTGGATATGTGCTGAAATGATTAGGCCATATAGAAAAGCAACAACATTTTGCTGCTACTATTCTGGTCTCATTTATTTTTCTCCCTTGGATTCTGGACCCTCTCACTCATCACCTTTGGGGGGAAATCTTTGCACTAAAAAAGGCAAAAGGAACTGCCAGAACACAAATGACGTATCAGTGAGATGAAGTGAGAACCAAAAAAGTTACTTCAGATTCAAAGACTTCTGATCGCTGTCAAATGTGTATGTAGGAGGCAGCTCAAGATGACTTCGTTCACTGGATAGAACTAGAGAATCTGAGTGCGAGCACCATTTGCAATATGATTTCAGACTTAATTTGTTACGAGCTTGTAGGGGTTGTTGAATTTCTCTTCAAATATAAAACCTCACCAAGAACCATGCAAGGATCACTTAGTGCAAAGAACATGCAAAAATCACACCAAGTTCAGGATACCTTTGTTAGTGTCACATACAGTCCTTACCTCCTGCATGTATGATGTTTGAATTTTTGGTGCTGTGGGAACAGACAGCAATCGGGGAGCAGAACCAGTGAGAAGACGTCCTGGTATTTGTGGAAGCAACACCAGAGGGGATGTAAAATGAAGTTGAGAGATAGATGGTTGCATCCAGAAAGAGAGAGAATGTAAGCAAGAAAGGAGAGAGAGAGAGAGCTGGGAAACAGAGCTGAGAGCAATAAGACTGAAATGCTGGGAAATCAGACCATCTTAAAGTTCAGCCAACTTTAATGAGAAAACTGTTAGGAGTCCAAAGCTGTCTGTCTTACCCACACCCACACAGGACTCACGAGAGTGTCAGCTGACTCAGCCTTTAGCCAAAGGAAAAAAGGTTTAAAGTTCAAGATTATTAGATTCCCTAACGCGCTAACAGTAATAAAGTGTCAAGCAGAGATGGAGAGAAAACAGCACATCAGTAACAAACTTTCCCATTTTCCCTTTCCACTGAGTAATGGCTACCGACTCCACACAGATTGAGCCTTGCCACAGTGTGCTGCCTCCTGCAGTCCTGAGTCTCTGGGCCAGTTTAGCTGCACTTCCTGCAGCATCTATGGGGAGGCAAAGATGGCACTGCACCTTTTTGGCCCTCTTTTCTCACCATTCCTGAGATCAGGTGGGCATCCACTCCAGCTCTATTACATGGTAGAGCAGCTTCAAGGCTGTTCTAATTTGGGACTCCTGATAAGAGCCCTAAGGAGCTGTTGGACCAGCCAGGACTGTAGCAATGTTCTGGCCGAGCTCCCCATGTGCCCACCCCTGGAGTGGGAGAAAAGCATGGCGTTGGCAATACCTATTCTCTACTCGCCTGGGTTTCTTCCACGCAAGGGCAATTTCAGCTGACTGTCTAAGCTAGCTTCGGCCCTCTTTGCACCATCAGAGGGGCTGGAATCTGGCCACCTGTGTCCAAAGGCTACATCATAATACATTGTTTGGCAAGTAAGTGGGTGTTTGGGCTGCTTTTGTGTCACAAAGCTATGCAGAAGGGCCAGTTTGGTTTTTTCATTTTGAAAAGGACAAATGGAGACTTTCACGTCCAAGAATCTGCCAGACAACATAAGCTGTTAAAACGGAAAGCCGAATGTAGCCTGTACTTTGCCTAGTGTTCAGATGAGCTCAGGAGCATGGAGCCTGTTGGATCTCCAGGGTCAGCGAGTGCAAATGGAGCTCTGAAAAGAGAGAGAGGGACTCCAGCTCTTGTCCATGCCCATGTCGCCTGGCTTTTGGGGATAATGCCAGGAGGGCCCAGTGAATGCACAGACGTGCCAAGTGTGCGATATGCTTCATGGGGTTGGAGGTTTCGGCTCAGTTGCTTCAGAACTCAGAGGCCTTTTGCTCTGAAGGTCACAGCTGGTTTACAGCCAAAGCAAAGTGGAATATTACCTCAATCACTTTCTAGTATCCCAGGATTACTGCTCCCTCTGGCAGAGGTCCAACTGCCAGGTTTAGTCGAGCAATGATTTCTTTGGGGTGTCTGCTGGTGGACATATGACCATTCTGTCAGATGGTGTGGGCAGCAACAAAGGCTGGATTCAATATCTAGGGGTTCCTCTTAACATTACAAAAGAGAACTGGCTAAAGCTCCCTGTCAAGCTGCCTGGAGAGTCTCATGAATGTGGGCACCAGCATCAGGGCACACTGGCAAGGGACAGGCCCCAAACCTCTAACTGGATATGTGCTCTATAATTACATTTCACCAGCGTAGCAATAAGTGTGAACTCCACAGACACTGTATCAGTTTTGCCATGGAGTCACAGACCATCCTCTTGGACATGTCTGTCTTTCTTTCCCCCCCCCCCACGCAAGCCTGCCTTTGAAACACAGGATCGCTTACATCAAAAACCACAATAATATTCAGGTTATTCCCAGTCTCAAAGGATTGGTTACTTTCCTGAGGTCAGCTGTACCCCAGATCTCTCACCAGAGACAACACAAGTAGTCAGCTCTGCAATAAGCTAATTAAAGTTTAAAAAAAAGCAATGAAAGTTATTTACAAGGTTAAAGCAGGCACACACACACACACACACACACACACACACACAAAACTGAGTTAGTCTTCAGTTCCAAAAGGCAATCCTAGCTTCTATGTAGGCAAGCTCTATATGGGCTTTAAGACCAACCCAAACTAAGCCGCTTGGGGATCCCATGCTTACTGAGGAGGAGATGACGCCTCTTGATGTAAAGCAGGATTTGACAGTTGGTGATGTTTCTCTCCTGACCTGGGGGGCGGGTTTACAGCCTTAGGGCTAATGTATACCTAAAACTTACAGCAGCACAGATGTATCATACATAGTCCCATCTAGAAATGGTGGAAAAGTAAACATTGCCCAAGGGTTCTCTAAGGCTATGTCTACACTAGCCAATTAGTCTGTGTCTACGCTTTGGCTATGCCTATTTTGAACTAAGAAATTTCTTAGTTCCAACTAAGCAAAGCGTAGCAAAGCAAAGTTGGAACTCATAAGCTTGACTGGTTAGTCTGGACTAAGTGCTTAGTTTGAACTTTAAGTTTGAACTAGGTGCAATGTACACACGGACTATGACTTAGTTCGAACTACAAAAGTTTGAACTAAGCCATGCTTTCTGGTTTGAACTTAAAACGACGAGCAGCTAGTTCAACTTAAAAGCCACGGTTAGTGTGAACTAGCCCAAGGTTAGTTCGGATTAACCTCAGACTTTTTAAATTTGGACTAGCAAGTCTGAACTAAAAAAAATAGATGTAGACATACTCTAAGAGGCAACACTTCCCCATTTGTGCACACAGAGTCTGTGTATACCAAAAGAAACCTTTATTCAAAAGAGAGAGGGAACTCCGCAATAATTTGGCAAAACACCACAATGATGATTCTAATGTATATAACACCTGTCCCACAGTATCTTGGACAGTGGTTCTTTGTCTCAGTTTCCCACCTCACAGTATCAAATTGGACAAATGTCCCTTCAACACACCACTCTCATTTCCCTCTTGTGTGTCCCACTCACAGCTGGTTATCTGAAGTGAGTGAAGTCTCACCATCCAGGGGTGCATTCATGTGGATTCACCTCCTGCACCTGTCAGAGCCCAGTGGAATCAATGGAAAGTTTGCAGTTGATTGCCATTGACTTGCCGTCCACAACAGCCTTGCACCAAACTCAGATCAACTGTAATAAAATTATGAGCTGGACACTAGGAGGTGCGGAGCACTTCCTGGAAGAAGATGCATATCCCTGATTTGAACAATAGTGAAGGCCATTTAAAATCTTGCAGTACACAAGCCACAACAGTGGTTCCCAACCTGTTTGGCTTGAGGGCCACAGATACACATTTTACTAGCCAAAGGGCCGCCAGTTTCCACCAACCAAATACTTCTCCCTGCAGCCAAGAACCCCAGCACCTAGGGACCCAGGTGAAGCACTTTGCTGTGCTCCTTTCAGGGAGAGGATCACACTGATCTTCCCATTTCTGTAGCTGCAGCAAGGCGCCTGCCCTGGTCTTTTAGCCCTGCAGAGGTGCACTCTTCCTGGGCTGTGTCAAGCGCTCCTGAGCTTTCCCCAGTTTGCAGCTCTTTTGTTCCCTTCATTCAGCAGTCTCACTTAGCTCACAGTTTCAATGTGGCTAAATATGTACATAGGTTGTCTGCTGTTTAGAAATTATTTTCTCTAATGCTTTGTTCCATTTGCTAATAAACAGACTTCTTTTCAGAAGGTTGCTTTTGCACTACCTCTCTGGTCATAAGCTTCTGAAGGGAAGAGACCCTGGCGTCCAGTTGGATCTGGCTGGCAATATGCAGCTGGCGTGGATGGGGTGTTGTATCATGATCCTGGTCTATGAGTGGAAGTATTGCAAAATGCCAGTCCAGGCAGGTAAGGTCACAAGGCCTGGTTGCTGGGAGGTGCACTCAGAGCAAGCGGAGAAGGGACACATGCAAACAGCCTCGTAACCATGACACTGACTCTAGTCACGGAGGCTTACTTGCCACAGGTGGAAAACGATCTAAGTCTCTGAATTGAACCTTGAACTAGTTTTGGTTCCTATCTGGATACTCATTATGCAGTGGACTCCTTGGCCCCAGACTCTTATAATTGCATTTTTACGTGCAAGAACTTATTCAGGTTCTGATTCAGCAAAGGTACTCATGAAGATGGGCCCCTGTCTTGTAATAAAACTCATTTCAGGATCAAGACTCTGTCTGACATAGCCCAGTGATTAGCTGTGTACTTTCACCTTTTGCATTTACACCTGCAACTATTTCTGAATGGCCAAAGTCCTTTAGCTGTAGAACTTTGGTAAACATGTTGTCACTTACAACAATGTAGATAAAGAATTTTTAAAATGATTTCCGGGTGTATGGTGGAGGATATTTTCTATCTGTGTAATCTGTGAACTAATTATATGACTAGAAAGTCAATAATAATTTGGAGCTTTTTTTCAATGCAATTGGCTAAAATTCCTGCATACGATGGTGGAGTATTTCCAGTTGTATGTTTAAAAATTGTGATCACCATGTATGATAGATGATAGTATTGTAGGCAGGAATATAAGGATTAGATTTGTACCTGTATATTTCAAAAAACATCAGTTCCCATTACACACACAAACACGACAAAATATTGATAATACTTCAACTTTACAGATAGGCAAAGTAAGAAAACTGCTTCTTGGGAACTTATTAGAGTTTGATTAAGGACATTTACTTTGTATATTTTGCTATGTGATGTTGACTATTTATTTTTTCAATCTGTATTAGGAGCGTCCAACCTTTCTAGATAAGGGGCCACATTGCAATCCTTTTCTCACTCAAGGGCCGGTGAGCAAATTTTTTTTTTATATTCTTAGCCCTGCACAGCCCACACAAGTGGCTCCGTGGGCCAGATAAGAGCCCTTGGTGGGCCAGATTCTGGCCCACAGGCCACAGTTTGGACAAGCCTGAAAGCTTTCCCTTTTTTAAACCAATATCTACTGTTTTTAAATAACTATTGGCTGATCCACCCTATTATCTGACTTTCCTCCTCAATCATTTCCTGAAACTGTGAAAATTTAAATAAATAAAAATCAGGAGGAAAATACTTAAAACCTATAATTTTGTGCAACTGTGGAAGTTTAAATGGATGAAAATAATGTTGACATTATTGGTGAAAATTATTTTTTTTAAATTGTATCTTGCCAAGCCTAATTACAAAAGAATGTTTTGCTGTCATTACATTACAAGGGTTAAGTTAATCAAAAGCACTTGAGGCAGGCCTAAGCTAATAAATACCACAGCAAGCAAGATTGAATACCCATTCCTGTGCCAATATGTAAGACGGCTATGGGAAGAGAGCTTGGATTGGATCAGTCATCCTTGTTTTTTTTTTTTTTAAGAATATGAATCAAAGTCATTAAAAGTTCATGCATTGCTTCTTTTAGTCCGACTATATTAAAGAACAAACCGAAAATCTTTGGTGGCTGGATAACCCTCCTTTTTATAGCCTTCCTCCTCTAATTCCCTAACAAAAAGTTCTACGTACAATCTGAAAAAGAAGGAGCAGTACTTAACAGCTGAGGGACATTTCTATTTCCATGGACATAGCTTGCTTAAAAGTCTCTCTTTGAAAAGCAAAGGTAAAACATGCTTATTGTCATCCGCCTGCCTGTGCAAACAAATGCATGTTTATTGTGTGACTAGTTTAAAACAAGCTCTCCCATGAAGCTCTTGTACTGTATATTCATTGCATCGTTTCTGCTGAAACAGAGGCATCTTATTAATATTTTGTAATTGTGGCTGAGATCCAGACTAAGGACTTGATCCTGTAAATTGCTGAGCACCCACAACGCCCTGCGAAAACCTAGTGGGGCCTATTGACTGTTTCCCTGCACCTTGTCATTTACACTAGGGAATGAGGCTCTTACAAAGTTTTTTTCAAGAGATGGGTACACTGAGGCACAGAGAGATCAGCTAATATGTCAAAGCCCACACAGCATGTGGTAAATTTATTTATTATTTATTTTACTGTAGCCTCTAGGTCCCAGTCACAGACCAGAACCCTACTGTGCTCAGCACTCTACAAACTCAAAATGAAAAGACGGCCCCCTACCTCAAGGGGCTGCCAATCTAAGTATCAGAAAAGAGCCAGCAGATGGCCATCAACAGACTCAGGTATATAAGGATCCAAAGATCATTATTGGCCAGCAAGGTTGGCAGTGGTCTCTGAACACGAACACCCTAACTACTGTCAAGCTCATAGTAGGTATCATAGCAAAGGAGAGCTTTGAGGTGGCCTTTGAAAGTGGTAGCTCTTTGTGGAAGTTTGTGGGGTATGCATCCCAAGCAGATGGGGTAGCCTAGGAGAAAGCAGAAAGGCACAAGTGAGATTTGATAAACCCAGGATTCCCAGCTGCCTGCCCTATCCATTAGAGATTGCTCATGAAGTCTAAGCAGTTACGTGATTCTGGAATAGTCATTCAACATTTAAAATATTCTATCTCCATGATTTTTCTCTGGTTGTTCTTTGGTGTTCTTGCAGTAAATCAAAATGTCTCTGGCTAGAACTACATCTCTCTTCCTGGTGAAATAATATCACGTTATGGGCTGAGGGTTGCTGCAGCCACAACAGCAGTTCACAAACGTTTATGATCCATGACCATTTGGAAAGGAGTGAGTGGGCCAGGCTCAGGAAATCGTTTCAGACAATAATGTTGAGGGTAGGTCTATGCACTGGTTGAGTCTCAGAAGACTGGATAAAATAGGGTTTGTGCTCCCTTCTAATCAGTAATCTGGCACAACAGTTCCCAAACTGTGGGTCATGACCCCCAGGTGAGGTCACTTCCTAAGCAGATGGCATCACAGCAATCCCGAACGTGCAGAGAACACCATTTTACAGAATGGTCTCCTCTGCACAGTGTGTCCTCACATGCTCTGTGTGCATGAGGTCATGTCACACAGAGGAAGCTACTTTGCTCTACAGAACAGTACCCTCCATCAGCACAACCTAAACACACCATATGCATGTGCGGTCATGCAGTCCAGAGGGCACAGTTCTGTAACCCAAAATGGTGGCGTCCTTGCATCATGACCTTGCCTGTACAATGTGTGTGAGATCACACTGCAGGGACTACATCATTTTAAACCGTAACTTCCATGCTGTCTGGGATCCTGGGAAATAATATATCTGAAAATGGGATTATGCAGGGGAAATGTTTTGGAATCACTGTCCTAGCAGGTTAAATGCACACAGATGGCTCCCTGGTTTTGGAACTCAGCAGGGTTTACCACATGCCAGGGCCCAGCTTGTGTCTTTGATTCTTGTGATGGGAGTTGGGGGAGAGAGAATAAAATGGAGAGAAAAGCAGAGGAGCAAAACTTACAGATCATCATTTACTCATCAGTGATGGATATCAGTGTTTTGCTGGCCCCATGGCAGAAGTGGGTTTCAAGACGGGATATAAAAGAGGTTAAAGTTTTGCAGCCAGAGCCCTGAATGTGATTGATTGAACAGGGTGTGTAAAACTGCAGATATGATCCTTAGTGGAGACTTGTGCCAATATTTTAATTGTTTAGAACATGGGATGTTCTTGGCAACCAGAGCATTCAGATGAAGAAAACCAGCACCCTTATGTTAAAGCCATTGCTTTTCTCGAGTCTGCAAGATATATTGGTTCAGGGTTGTTCTAGTACACAGGACTGCCTTCAGGCTAAAGCACGTGTTAATAACAGCAAAAAAAGCAAGGAGTCTTGTGGCACTTAAAGACTAACAGATTTATTTATCGCATGAGCTTTCGTGGGAGAATGTCCCACTTCGTCGCTTTAATAACAGGTTTGTTTTTTACCATTGCAAGGGAAACCAAACACCGAAAGACCACAGATCTGCAGTAAGAAGCTGAGGAGAGCTTACAAATGGTCATAAAATATACTCCAAACTGCAGCGTCTTGTAAACATTTCATCAAACAATTCAGGATTTTATTTATTGCCGGTGAACTGGAGTTAAACTCTTTTGCCTCCAACTTGCTTGGGTGGTGCATTCCTTTGACTTTTTCATGGTGCTTTTCAACTTTATGCTACATTTAATTCCAATAATGCTCTTTAGCACAACTAAGAGCTACTTATGTGAGGTTGCCTTAGCCATCCCTTCCTAGAAGTCTTCTGTAAATGAAGACAAACCCCACAAAGAAAAACTAAAACTTCCTTACTACACTCTTCTCACTGCTGCTAGGGTATGTCATATACACTTGAACTTGTCAAACAGTAAAATGGTTTATGTATATGTGGAGTGAAGGGAACATGGATTCCCAGAAGAGCTACACATGAAAGACCGGTCAGAGAAAACTTACCCCAAATCATCTTCTGAAGCTTCCAAACCATCTGTATTTACACCTAACATCATGCTGGTTCATACTATATATGTAATGTACGTGTCTAATGGGATGTAGAAATACCTTCAGTCTATCCAGCGCCATCATTTTGCATCTATAGGCCTTGGCCAAAAACTTCATAATGGGCTAACAGTGTCTACAGATCAGGTGTGTTAAGGTGGGTACCCTGATGATCTTCAGAACCGCTAGTGAAAATCTAAAAATCGTGAATTCTGTTCAGAATTACGTTGTAATAATTCCGACAATTGTGGCTAGTCACACACCTTAATGCTCTCCTAGAAGGGACTGAGATTGTGAGTCTCAAAGAATACATCTACACTGAAGCCTTAGGTCGACTTAAGGAAGGTTAAGCCGCCCTACAGACTCCTGCGGCCACGCTGGGCTTTTATTAGGTCGACGTAAGCTCTTCCTTAAGTCAACTTAATAACACCACCTCTTAAGGTTGACTTAACACTTAGGCTGGTCCTATTAAGTCCACTTAAGCCAATGTAGGCAGGAAAAGGCCTTAATTCTACCTAAGTGGCCTCCAGGCCCCCTCCCTGCACCACTCAGCTGTCGACCTGGCACCTGCCAGTGTGGACACTGGCAGTCGACAGGTGTTTTCAATGTGGACTCTCTAAGTCGACTTAATGAGGTTGACGTTAAGTTGACTTAAAGTCGACCTTGTTAGGTCAACTTGACAGAGCCTCCAGTGTAGACATACCCAGAGATATGTAGGCACCTAACTTCCAAAGGGTCTGAGCCTGAGATGCTATAGCCATACCACAGTTTACGAATCTGAATGTAATATACTATAATGCTGCATTTCTGAGAACCAGTGGAGTCTTCCTGCATTGTCGTAGTGTGACGTGTTCTTTACAGTCCAATGAAGAGTGATGTTTTCAAAGCCACATATGGAAGCTGTCTACACAACTCTCACTGTAAATGAGTGCTGGGTAGTGCTTTTCCAAGTCCTATCACTAATGGCCGTTACACATTTGTTTTTGAAAGGGAGTGTGAATGATTTTCAGGTTTGAACTTGAGCTATCAATGTGAACTCTAAATGACCCCCCCCAACTTTATTTCAAAGAAATGAAATTCCAAACTGCCTATCAGATTTGTTCTAAGGCCGGCGCTGGAAGTCATATTGCTTATAACAGCAATATGAAGGAATGATGGCTCAATCACTACGAAATCTATCTACACATATTCATATCTATTTAATGTCCGTGCTGAAAGGAGCTTTTCATTACTGTTATACACCCAAATATAAATGGCTACAGAACTGCACCTCATATGAAGAGTGTAGAGCTGCTGCATTTATTTCCAGAACAGTGGTTGGAATCCTCAACAAAGATTTGGTCCTCTGAGTCTCTCTCTCAAAAAAAAAAAATCAATATGGGTTTAATGGAAGTGAATGAAATTTATGGAAACATGTGCCCAAAGATTCTAAGGAAAAGGACTTCCAATAATTTTTACTGATGGACCAATTCCCCCCATCTGTAGTTCAAATATTTCCCACCAGCTGACCACCCTTGTACAAAACAAAATTTGCATCCTGGAATTTTAATTATTTATTTAGATTTATAAAACAGTGAAAGTAGACAGTCTAGACACTTTTCAGAGGCCTGTGACAAATGTTTAAGTGTACAAAGGATCAGAAAAAGAGACCTCATAACATATAACAATATTAAATAACTAGACAAAAATGAAGAAAATTAATTGTAGGAGTAAATGCTTGCACGTGGACAAATACCTTCCTGACCTGCAGAAATCAGCATACCTGCCAAGAGAAATTGTTTGAGCTCTCCATTATCTGATGGTCCACATACTGAGCCCTTGTTCTTTGCAGGCAAAACGTTTGTATCCATAAAGAGAAGGTCAGGCCTCTGCCAGCCAGAAGGCATGTACCCTTTATATTGTTTTATAAGCAGTCCTGATGCTAGCGTTGGCTAAACGTTACAGAGAATCATTCAACACGTCTACGCCTGACAAGGAAATCTCACTGATAGGAAGGAGAGAGCCTACAAAAGAAGTGGGATTTTCTCCCACGAAAGTTCATGTGATAAGTAAATCTGTTAGTCTTTAAGTGCCACAAGGCTCCTTGCTTTTTTCGCTCTGCTAGACTAACACAGCTGTCCCTTTGAAACTTTCCATATTGAGGTGTTCGATAAATCAGCGTTTCCCAATCAGTGTGCCATGACACACAGGTGTGTCCTCAGGCCTGAGCAGGTATGCCAGGGAATTTTTTGAAAAACTACTTGAAGTTGACTTTGTTAATTTGAACTAACTTCCCTTAATTAGAATTTATTAAGTTTGAACTAAGGGTTAATCCCAGTTAATCTACACCATCCTTAGCTCAAGCTAAGGATCGACCTAAGGGCTTAGTTTGAACTAACTGGCAGGTCTTACTGATTTGAACTAAGCTTTCATTAGTTCGAATAAAGGAATTCCTTAACTTGAACTAATGAAAGCCTAGTGTAAACAGGTACTAAATTAGTTCAGATTAAGCCTCCTTAATTTGAACTAACTTGCAAGTGTAGACATACCTGTAGGAATCTTTATAAATTTCAGCTTTGATATTTAACAGCCTGCAGTACCGCAGAATTGGGGCCGCATCTTCAGCCAGCATAAATACAAGTAGCTTCACTGAGGCTGGTAAACAGGAACATAAACCAAAGGGTTGAAGGGGAGAGGGTTTACCACACAAAACCTGAGAGGATAACAGAGAACCTGTCAGAATAAGAGGTGGGAGAGACGCCCAGAAATGCTAAAACAGTTAGTTTTTAAAAAAATTTTCTAGCATTAAACAGCCCTACTTAGTGCGAGCCCTCTACTGAGCTGGCTGTGCAGTTCATAGGTTGTGTACATGATTTACACTGCTTATTTCCTGGCACAGATATGCCAGTCTGGGATGCAGAGCTGTAACTACGGTGGGGCCAACGGGGAAAGCCCCGGGCAGCCCAGAGCAGCTCAATGGAGCAGCTTTATTAAAGGGGCAGCTTTGTGGCGCTGGCTCTAAGTGCCACTAATGGGAAGGGGCACGTTCCGATCAGAACGCACCCCAGGCGGCGAAACACCACGTTACAGCTCTGCTGGGATGGGAAGAGAGGGGCAAGCATTGCACAACAAAGCTGGGTGGGCAGAACTCCCTAATCAAGTTGCAGTTATACTAGCAAAGCTGGGTCTGCCGAGCCATCCGTTCTCCTCCAAATCCCCTTCAGAAACTTTACCTTCGTTACATTGCCCATGCCCTTCCTTACCCGACTCCTCCCTTCTGCGTGCTCCATTGAACAGCAGCTTGCAGGGCTGTTGAGGACAAGGTCCATGTGCCACAAGTCTCCTTGCTTTTTTTGCTTTCCAATCTGTATCGGATAAACAACCTCACCCACTTTTGGATGCTGTAATGAAACTTAGCAAAATAAACAAATAATGCTTGAAAGAAACCCATGCTGAAAATTGCACTGGGGGGAGATCTGCACTGAAGTGGACTCTCTGGGAACAGAAGCTTAATATCACAGTAGCCTGACAGTTGTGACCACCTTTAACAGCCAGTGGTGACGGATGGCAGTGATGTGTAAACAGCCAGGCTTAGGGAGAAGGTGGTCTTGAACAGAGGATGGGTGGTCAGTTGAAAAGGAAGTAATGTGGTCTAGTGACAGTTCAGGAAATAGACAAAAAGACGTCTGTTCCATTCTGCTGTGCAACCCTGGATAAATTATTTAATCTCCGAGTACTTCTGCTTCCCTTCCCTTCCTTTGCATTGGTTTATTTAGCATTCAAACTTTTTGACTCAAGGCTGATGTCCATTATGGCCTCCAGGAGCTACTTATAAATAATCTAAGACAAGCTCTGGCAAAAAGTGAAACCCAAAGCCTTGCAGGCTGCCTGAGTGACTCCTTCCCTTTGCTACTGTTATCAGCATGTCTCAAACAGCTGCGCCTTACACACGTGACCTAACTTCCACCCAAGAAACTTAACTGTTCTTGAAACAGTTTGATAAGTGTGGGCAAGGCTTGATAGAGCCTCATCCATCACCAAATCTTTGTTAGGCACAGTGAATGGCTCAGAGAAGAAATTTAGGGGCTCCCCATGTGGTCTGGACCAACCAGCCTAGGTTTAGCATCACTGCAGCCAAACTGCAAAGAGAAATGCTGAATTGTTGCAGCGTGGCTGCTATTCTCAGCATTCCTGCAGGTAGAGGGACAGTTTAGGCTACGCTTACACTTTAAAGAGGGACATATACAATAATGTACTGACTTAGCTTTTAAAATGCAAACAGGGCCAAATTCCTAAACAACGGGAAATGGCTTGTAGCAGGGTACAGCAATTGCCCTCTGTCCGGGAAGCAGTTGGTCTCCAGCACCCTCCTGCTGGCCTGAGGAGGATTGCCCCAAAAGCCCAACCTGTAACCAAAGAGATGGGACGAGGAAACGGGAGGACTATATAAGGGGTGGACTGGCCAGTTAAGGGGGAGACAGAGGAGGAGATGCCTGCTGGATTCAGTAGATCTCCCTCCCAGGAAGAGACAAAGGGGTGGCCACTGGTGGGATTTCTCCTCTATTCACCTCCCCCAGGCGAGGACCTGGTAAAGAGCTTCTGTCAGCGGAGAGCCTAGATGAGGGAAACAAGCCAGATGCCGATGAAGACCTGGAAGAGCTTCCTTCTGCAGAGGATGCTAGCGCGCCGGCTGCCCTGAACCCCTGTGACCTGGAGGAGCTCCCGCTGGCTAATAGACTGGAGGAGTTACCTGCACTGCCGCCAGTTGATAGTGAGGGCCTGACTGGGATGCCCTGGGGTGCATACCCGGAGGACCTTGAGGACCGCAGGATGCAGAAAAAAAACACAGAGTCTTGTGGCACTTAAAGAGTAACAGATTTGTTTTTCGCAAGAGCTTTCATGGGAGAAAGTCGAAGTGGGAGTTTCTCTCACGAAAGGTCATGTGAAAAATAAATCTGGTAGGCTATGTCTACACACACAGTTTTATTTTGAAATAAGTCCTTTCGAAATGACTTATTTCAAAATAAAACCCTTATTTCAAAAGGGCTCATTTCGAAATAAGGAAAACCCCGCAATCGAAACGGCTGTTATTTCGAAAGGGTGATGCCGAAATAACACCAATTGAACCGTTGTTTCGAACAGTTGTTTTGAAACAACAGGTCTAAACGGTGTTGTTTTGAAAGAACAGGTCTAAACAGCGTTATTTCAGAATATCCCTTCCGAAATAACAGCTGTTTTGAAAACATCAAGGTTTTACTGTTTCAGAACGACGCTTCTTATTTTGAAAGGACAGGATCTGTCCTTTCGAAATAAGAAAACGTCATGTAGACCTAATTTCTTTTATTTCAAAATCACGAGTGTTATTTCAAAATAAAAGTGCTGTGTAGACATACCTTTAGTCTTTAAGTTCTGCACGACTCTTGGGTTTTTTGCTGACTAGACTAACATGGCTGCCCCTTTGGAAATTTGCGGGATGCAGGTAACCCAAAGGGGAAACGGGAGGAAGTAGCCCAGGGGCAGTAGCTGAATCCCCAGCCGCGTGTGGCGGGTCAGTGGCGTAGGCAGGCCTGTGTTCCCCTCCCAACCCCGCCTGTGCTTTGCCTTACCCTGCCTGAGGGGTTGAAGGCTCCAGTCTGTGCTATTGTGTGCTGCCTTATCCTGCGGAAAGGACTGAAGGCCAAAGTCTTTGGGAGCCTGCCTTGCCCTATTAGAGTGCTAGCAGGCCCTTGAAATACGGGACTTCAGTTCGACCCTGGTGAGGGTCAGGACTACACACCCAAAGGCGGCTTCGCCAAGGACCGAATGCATTCACATGGCCCTTAAAAGAGTGCCCGTGTAGATTGCAGAAACACTGCTGTGTGCTCCTAATCTGGCTAGGAGCAGCCTCACGCACATACAACCCCTCTGTATAAATTACTTCAGCCAACAGCATGAATAAACTGAATGGGGTGGTGTGCACAGATGTCATTGCTGGCTCAAGGAAACCACATGCAAAATCATTCAGATCATGACCTTGTGTCTATAAACTCCATCAGGAGAATGCAAGTGAAAAATAATTGCATATGCCAGTTATTTGCACAACAACTGATGACTACATTTTGAATGTGGCCTATCTGCCTACAGTGAAGGCTTTTTGTTTCTTCCTGTGATTATTTTCACAGAGACAAGATGGGTGTAGAAATGATGTTTTTGGGCCAGCTTTTGTTGGTGAGAGACAATGCAGAGCTCTTTTTCAGGCATCTGAATTGTAAAGTGGTATTTAGCTAGAATCTTAGTTCTGCTAGAATTATTGTTGTGTATTTCCTACTGTCTTGCGTTCCTAAAGACAAATATTGTGATAATCAAGTTGTACATGAAAATAAAATAACAAACTTTGAAAATATTTGTTCTTTTTTCTTTTTGAGTCTTGCCATAACATAAGGTAGTAAAGACCAAAACACCATCATACCTGGTTGCTGCCTTGTTACTTTTCAGCAATTCAGAGACTGTGGGTTTCACCAATAATTGCTTCTTTCATCCGCTGGCAGCAGTGTACCTTTCAGAGGGAATGTGCACAGTGTGTGGTATGGCTCTGAACTCTCTGGCTCTGCAAAATGGGTGTGTGTCAACTAGATACACCATTCCCACACGCTGGAGTGTGTCACCCAAATGCTTCTGATAATTGCGGCCACACCTGTTGCTGGGTAATACCACTGACTCAGTCTCTCCTCCCCAAGAGCCTGGGCTGGAATAAAACCAAAAAAAGAATTTCTTCATAAATACCAATGCCCTGTGGCATTTTTGTTTCTTTCTCAAGACAGGAAATTATGTATTTTACTTTACCCACTCCATACAAAACAGACGCACACAAACTCCAACATGCGTGCACCCACAAAACACTATCAAACATACAGGTGAATATACACACACACAGACGAACGCAAACACTGAAAGATGCAGACACACAGGCACACTCATGCAAACAGTGACACACCCAAAGAGACAGACAGACTGGGACGTGGACTCTCAAAGGGATACAGGACGACATGCATGCACGCCCACAAGCATACAAAGTGCAAGCACACACATTAAACAAAAGGGGACGTGTACACACAGGGAGCCCTGAAGGGAACGAACACACACACACACACACACACACACACACACACACACAGGGATCTGTGTATACGAAGGGTGGGAGGACACATGCAGAGCAATACAAGGGGGATATGTACACACAGGTCACACACGCAGAAGGGGGCACCCAACAGGATGGACGGAGACGGAGATGCACGTGCGCACGCACACTCTTTTTCGGTGTCTTGGCTCAGGAAACAAAACTGGCTGGCACCCTTGAGCCTTCTCTCTTTTCCCCTCCCTTGCTCCACAGCGTCTGCTTTTTCTCCTCTCCCCTTTCCTCAACTTTCTCTCTCCCTTCCCTCATCTGCCTTCCTGCTCCTTTTTCTTCCCTCTCCCATCCTCGTCTCCCCAGGGTGATCCCTCTCCTGCTGTCTCTCCCCCTGCAGGGCTCTCACAGACACAGGGTACCGCACCTCTCCAAGACACCTTCCACCCGCTTGTCAAGTCTGTTCTCTCTCTACTCTCCTCTCTAGCTGTCACTTTCAGTTTAAACCACAGGCACTGAATGCATTTCTATTGGTCTGGCTGGGATAAGGCCACCACCTTAACCCGCCTGGATTGGTTTGGCTCTTTATCAGTCATTTCTAGCAAGCAGGCCTCCAGATGGACTGAATGGGGCACAAGGGAGGCAGAGAGAGAAACTGATGAGAGGGAGAGAGCAGCTGCCAGAGGCCAGGAGAGGTGCATGTGGACAGCTGGGTGAGTGGGCAGGTGGGGACAATGGGGTATCCTGGACTGTGTGCAGATAATGCAGAGAAACAGTGTAATGGGTTGTAAGGTAATACATTATCTAGAAGGGACTATGTAATAATGCTTATAGGATTCCAGATTTGAATTATCTGTTTGCAACAAGGTGCTTTTTGTGCTGAGGTTTATTGCAAAAACCAAAGCTCTGGTGCTCCTCTGGTTTGGGGGAGGAGAGAAGGGTGGATATTCAAGGTGTGCAGCCTAGGGGAGACAGAATGGTAGCTAAGGGCTGTCAGGAAATACAGACTGCAGAGGGGAGGAATGAGCCTGGGTGAGTTTATATTTATTCTGCTTTCAATGGCTGACAGAGTGCCAAATGAATGAGAGCCGTGTGTGGATGTTCATTGTCAGGTTATTCCCAGCATTTCCTCTACAAGATAAAGGGAGCATAATCTGGTCTGTCTGGGAGCGTGCTTGGCTCTAAGGATACAGGCAGGCAGTCATCAGCACATCCTAGGCCCCCAGTTTAAATTATGTGGATTTTAAAAGGATATTGATGTGGCCAAGGTGCTGAGGTGACTGACAAATTTGTAATAAAAAACAAATGAATGGGACTCTGATGTCACGTTACTTCCCTTGCTGATTTTATAAAAGCATGATCAGGCCACAATATTTGGGCAAAATCGGCTTTTTAGGCATGTCTTTATTTTTGTTTTGGTCACTAAACAGCTCAATCCTGCCAGTCTCTAAGGGAGAGCACAAGGCGAATGGAGTGGGCTGAGATTGTCAGAGAAGGAGGAGGAGGACATGTTATGAAAGAGACGGCAGAGAAAAGAAATCCACCAGCAGCAAGGATAACTGTTACAGTTTCTGATCATTTGATGAGGATATTTTGGGAAACTAGAAGGGGAGGGAAGGAGCTGCTGAGAGACATAGGTTAGTCCAGTCTTTTAAGCTCTGCTGCTTTTCATTTTGCAACTGGCCTGCATGCTGCTGGGGCAGTTTTCTGTCCTTCTTGTGGGGACAGAGATGCAGCACGATGCTGTCTGAGCAGAATTAACTGAAGCCAGGCGACCTCATGGCTTGGAGTTTGCCTCCCCTCTGTAACCACAGAAGCCGGGTGAGGTTGCACGGGAGAAATAGCCCTGCATTCACGTGCTCTGAAAAACTGCCTGCTCTGAAGCATGCATGCATCATTGTTCTGCTGTCGCACGTGTGTGTGCGGGAAGCATGCGCTCAGCCCAGGCTCTGGGCCCTGGGGAGGGCTGGAGGGTAGCTGGAAGGGCTCGGCTTCTGAGCAGTTTTCCCAGGAGAGAAGAAGATGGAGGAGGAGTGGCTGGAAATGGAGGGGCCCTAATGGCTTTTTTAATTGAGGCAAGGGGGGCGCCCATGTCTGTGTGCCAGTGCTCAGTGACCAGTGTCTATCTAGGGGTTACTCTCGGTCATGCACCTGCTGTTTTTCCATAGGCCAATCTCCTGCACTGCCTGCTGCAGGCTCTGTCAGGAAATGCGTCTCTGCTTCTATACACCCTGCAGTTCCTCCCGTCGCCCTCCGGATCCTTGAGTTAATTTGTCAAATTAAACAGAAAAAAAGTTTCCCTTAAAGGGCCAGATCCTGCTCTTGCTTAGAGCAGCACACTTCAGGAGGAATTGTGTGGAGCTCAGTGGAGTTACCCCAGATAAATTAAAAATTTGCCCCTAAAGGGACAGATCCTAAGTTTGTGTGTAAGTTTCATGAAATAAACAAGGGTGTATCTACAGTTACAATTGTTGTAGCTGAGCCTCTTCCTAGCAAGATGGAAGGGGTTTTTCTATTGATGGTGTTTCAATGTTCCCTCTAATTATTCGCAGGCTGTGTGCACAAAAAATTTCTTTGTGTGTGCAAAAAAAATTTCTTTGTGAGCACCAATATTAGCACTACTGAATTATTTTTGTGCACACTTTACTTTGTTGTGTGTGGGGTTCATGACCTGTGTGCGTGCACACATGTGCACAGCTTAGAGGGAACAGTGGTGTTAATCTAACTCTCTGAGAGGTGGTAGTTTGATAAACGAATTCTTCCATCAACATAGGTGCATGTATAGTGGGGGTTAAATCAGCCTAACTATGTTAAACAGGGAGTAAAATTTTTCACAGCCCTGCATAATGTAGCTAGTTCTGCATAATCTTTAGGCATAGACCAGGCCTCAGTTTAGTTCCAGATTTAACACTGGTGTGAGTGAGATCAGTATCTGGTCTCAGATTAAATCCCATGGAAGGACAAAAAAATCCAGAAAATGAATCATGATTGAATATTCTGCTATTGTACTTGAAATGTTCAAGTCTCTCGTAACTTGCTAGTCACAAACGTCATGCATTCTTTTCTCTATTTCCTTTAGTGTTATTGCCAGAGGCGGCCTTAGGCAATTGGTGACTGTATGCGAAGGCCCTTTATGGGGCCCCCTATAGTCCCCATTGACACCCTCACTGGGGCCCCAGACCCCCTCTGCTACCCTAAAGGCCCCCCCCAGTCCCAGCTCCCAATGGGGGGGAGCGGGGCACCATGGACCGCTAGGGCCAGAGGCTGTGCCGCCCGCCTGCCCGCGTGGCATCTTTGCAGCGGGGTCAGAGCGGCGCTTCCCGCCTACCAGCAGCTGGCTGCGCATCCCCAGGGGGAGGGAGGAGAGCAGCCGGCACAGAGCTGCGGTTTGCCGGGATTCGGGCCCCCTGGAGCACCCCCTCTGAAGAGTTTGGACCGCTTCACCCACGGCCACCACAGGCCTGAATAGAGGCCACCTCACCCCCAGGCCTTGGATCGGCTCATTCAGGCCTGGGGTGGCCGGGGGCGAAGCAGCCTGAACTCTTCAGAGCGGGCTGCCTCAGGGGGCACCACTCCCAGCAAGCTCCAGCTCTGCGCCGGCTGCTCTCCTCCCTCCCCCTGGGGATGCATGGCTGGCTGCGGGTAGGCGGGGAGCGCTGCTCTGCCCCGCTGCAGAGACACCAGCCGGGTGGGCAGGCGGGCGGTGCAGCTTCTTGCCCTGGCAGTCTGCAGACCCCGTGCCCCTTCCACCCTACAAGCACTAGGGTAAGTGAAGCAAGCGACTGCTATGGGGTCCCTTACTGCTCAGGGCCCTGGGCGACCACCTGCTTCACTTACCCCAAAAGCTGCCTCTGGTTATTAGTTGTGGCCAAGGAGTATGTGGGAACTAAATGGCTCACTAGTGGTTTCCATGGCTGTGTTCACACACAGGGGGTTATTTCGATACGATTGTTTTGAAACTTGTATTGAAATAACACCTTATTTTGAAATAACTTAATTCAAATTAACAGTTTGTTAATTCGAATTAAGGAAAAAAGCTCAAAGAGAAATAACAGGTTCTGGCAACAGTTACTTTGAAACAAGTCACCATTGTTTCGAAACAACATGTTTGCACGGTGTTGTTTCGAAACAATTGTTTCGAAACAACATTGTTTCCTCCCCGCATGGGGTTTAACTTGTTTCGAAACAACCATGCGTCGTGTGAACAGGGTATTTCTTATTTCGAAACAACCTCTGTTGTTTCGAAATAAGAGTGCTGTGTGAACACAGCCCATGTGTGCTGATACAGGAGCAGGCAAGTCAGTTAAAATGCATGTCATGCTCAGATTCATAAATTCTAAGATGAGTTTGACATTAATCAAGTTATATGGTCTCTAAGAAATACTCAGTGCAATAATGTAGACTTCTAATCTTACTGTAGTAATAACTATAGCAATAAGTAAGTAAGTTAATCACTCTTAATAGAGCTGGTTAACTATTTTTGTATAACATGGTTAACTTGGAAAATGGCATTTTAAAAAATGGCATAAAAATGGGCAAAAATATTGAAATTTTTCAATTTCCATGATGCTTTCTATCCCATTTTAAAACAATACTTTTAGCAACATTTCAGAAACTTCATCAAAATTGCTTTCAGAAGCATCATAACATTTCTTTCATTCATCAGAAACATAATTTTCAGTCAGAAATGGGAAAAAAGGAAAATTAGGACCGAGTGTTTAATTTAACGTAAGGTCTGTATCACAAGGCACCATTAATATGTTCCAAATTTTGAGGAAAAAGTGTAGTTAAATAAAGAGTCAAATGAATTACTACTGTTATTTTATCATCACCATCATCTTATTTTTCCTTGTTGTATTTTGTCAGTCAGAGTATACTGCCGTTTCCAAAATGAGCATGATTTGGAACTCTTGCTCTTCTTCCCTGAGCAGAGGGGCTGCCAATACAGTGGCTATCCTTGTGGGCACACTTTTCCTTCACAGGACCTTTTATACACATTAAGGAGCCTGCATGACTGCGGCTTGGTGGGATTCTGGAGTTGTTGAAGACAGATGGAGTGATTAAGTGGACCAGTTACTCTTTTCAGGGGCATCCCTGACTGATCCAACAAGGATCTGAGTAGATACCTGATTGAAAACTAATGCTGTTTGAGTGGCTTTAATATTCCTACTTGGCCTCTCTGCAGCTGTGATGGCCACCAAAAACCACACTGCCAGTGAAAGTTATGGGCAGCCTTTCATGCAGACGTGTGATGCTCTGGCTCTGCCTTCCTCTTTCTTCTAACCTAAGAATCCACTGCATCCTATGAAAAAAAACTTTCTTTTCTTTGTTTTAAGCCTGCTGTCTGTTAATTTCATTTCATAACTCCTGGTTCTTTTTTTAGGAGAAGGAGTAAATAACATCTCCTTATTTATTTTCTCCACGCCGGTCATGATTTGATTGACTGCCATCCTATCCTCCCATAGTCATCTCTTTTAAAAGCTGAAAACTCCCAGTCTTATTAATCTTTCCTCATATTGAACCTTTTCTGTACCCTAAGTCACTTTAGCCAAGTTCCAAAGGGACAGCTGTGTTAGTCCAGTAAAGCAAAAAAAGCAAGGAGTCTTGTGGCACTTAAAGACTTAACAGTTTATTTATTGCATGAGCTTTCATGGGAGAATATCCCACTTCGTCAGATGCTTTGAAGAAGGAGAACTTACAGAACTGGATGAAAATAAATGCAAGGGAGTGTAAGACATGGAGTCAGGTCATACTGCAGCAGCAGCATATCGGAGCATTTGTAAGGATTCAAACTCCAGGAGAGAGCATACGGAGGGAGGGTGAAGTCAAATTACCTGTTATAATGTGAAAAGAATCCATAGTCATGATTGAGCCCTGCTTTCACACAATTTAATTTGCATATTAGTTCGATTTTGGCTGTTTCTCTTTGAAGTCACTAATATGCAAATTAAATTGTGTGAAAACAGGGCTCAGTCGTGACTATGGATTCTTTTCACATTATAACAGGTAATTTGACTTCACCCTCCCTCCGTATGCTCTCTCCTGGAGTTTGAATCCTTACAAATGCTCTGATCTGCTGTTGCAGTATGACCTGATCCCATTTCTTACACTCCCCTCCATTTATTTTCATCCAATTCTGTAAATTCTCCATCTTTAAAGCATCTGATGGAGTGGGATTTTCTCCCACGAAAGCTCATGCGATAAATAAATCTGTTAGTCTTTAAGTGCCACAAGACTCCTTGCTTTTTAAGTCACTTTAGTTTTCCTTTTCTGGGCCTTTTCCAAATGTAATATATATTTTTGAGATAGGGTGACTAGATCTGCATGCAGTATTCAAGATGTTGGCGTACCATGGATTTATAAAAAGGCAATATGATATTTTCTGTCTTATTATCTTTTCTTTTCCTAATGATTCCCACTCTTCAGTTAGCTTTTTGACTGTCACTGTACACTTAGTGAATGTTTGCATAGAAGCATCCATAATGACTCCAAGGCTACATCCACACTCCCTCACATTTTTCGAAAAAAGGCTTTTTCAAAAAACTTTTTTCAAAATAAATTCAAAATAGGTTTTTTGAAAAACACTTATTTCAAAAAAGTTATTTCGAGAGAGGAGTTCTCCATCTCGAAATAAGGTCCCCCCCCCCCGAAAAAGACAGTCCACAGTTTTTTCGAAAAAAACAGAGCCAATGGAAAAAATGGGCTGGCTTGTTTGAAAAAAGTCATTGCTGCATCCAGCAATGGCATTTTTTGAAAAAGCTTTTTGAAAAAACCCCTTTTTTCAGCAGGTGAGTAGGTTTAACCTAGCTGAAAAAGCACTCCAGTATTTTGAAATACCGAGGTGTTCGTTTTCTGAAAAAGCTTCTTTTGAAAAAAGGCACTTTTTTGAAAGAAGTTGGGTTTCACTTTTTCAAAAAAGCGCTCTGGTGTTTTAATACACCAGAGAGCTTTTTTTTGAAAAAGCAAAACAGCTCCCCAGACACAAGAAATTTTTTGGGGGATAAGTCGCCTTATCCCCAAAAAACTTTCCACTCTTAGACGTGATCTCAGAGCTCTTCCTTGAGTGGTAACTGCTCATTTAGATCCCATCATTTTACATATATAGTTGAGATTGTTTTCCAGTGTGCATTATTTTGCACTTATCAACACTGAATTTCATCTGCCTTTTTTTTGCCCAGTCATCCCATTTTGTGAGATCCCTTTGTAACTCTTCGCAGTCTGCTTTGGACTTAACTATTTTGAATAGTTTTGTAACATCTGCAAATGTTAACATCTCACTCTTTGCCCCTTTTTTCAGATCATTTATGAATGTGATGAACCGTATTGATCCCAGTACAAATCTCTGGGAGCATCCCTGTTTACCTCTTTCCATTCTGAAGACTGATTATTTATTCCTGTCTTTTGTTACTCTTCTTGTCTTTTTACCAGTTACTGATCCAGGAGAGGACCATTTCCAGAGGGATAGCTGTATTAGTCTCATTCAGCAAAACATTTGAGTTGTGTTGCACTTTTAAAGACTAATGAATTTATCTCATGAGCTTTCATGGATACAATCCTATTTCGTCAGATGAATGAAAGGGAAAATATAGTATGTTAGCTGTAAGTATATAAATAGAAGGGTGGGTCACAACGTTAATTTGAACAGATCTAAAGGATAGAATGCTCGCTTATTGGGAAACAGAAGCTGAGAAAGGTGATTTAAGGGAAATTACCTTTTTTAATGACCCAGCCATTCAAGAGTTTTATAAATCTGTTAGTCTTTCAGTGCCACAAGACTCCTTGCTTTTTTTGCTTTCTTAGACTAACACAGCCGCCCCTTTGGAACTATTTAAAACCTGTGTGTGAAGCTATTTAGTTTGCAAGTGAATTCCAATTCTGCAGTTTCATGTTGCATTTTTTTTCCTGAAGTACTATAACTAGCATGTTTTTACAGAATGTCCTGGTAGGTTGAAATGCTCCCATACTGATTTTTGAATGTTACCATTCTTGATGTCTGATTTGTGTCCATTTATTCTTTCACACAGAGACAGTCCAGTTTGGCCAATGTATACAGCGGAGGGGCGTTGTTGGCACATGATGGCATGCCCTTGATGGTGTGGTTGACCTTGTTAGGTCCCGTGAAGGCATCATTTGTGTAGATACTTGGGCAGAGTTGGCAACAGGGCCTACCAGAGGGCTAAGTACCTGATTTAGGGTTCCTGTTGTGTAGTGTGTAGTTGCTGGGACCATGCCTCTTTTCCATGATGACTTACTTTGCTGAAGAGCCTTTGGTGAGGGACGTTGTCAAAGGCTTTCTGAAAATCTAAATGCGCCATATCCACTGGATCACCTGTGTCCACATGCTTTTGACACCTCTCCCCCCTAAAGAATTCTAGTAGATCGGTGACACATCATTCCCCTTTGCAAAAACGAGGTTGAAGTTGACTCTTCCCCAAAAAATCATATTCATCTATGTGTCTGATAATTCTGTTTTTCACTATGGTTTCAACAAGTTTCCCTGGTGTTGGAGATAGGCCTACTACCCACCTGTAATTGCTGGGGTCGGAGTCGTTTTTAGAAGATGGCATTGCATAAGCTATCCTGAGTTAAATGATCTGGTTCTGGTGACTTATTACTGTTTAATGTATCAATTTGTTCCAAAACCTCCTCAGAAATCAGGGTGTCATTGTGCTAGGTGCTGTACAAACACAAGAAAAGGAGATGGTCCCTGCTCCAAAGAACTTACTCTCTAAGATGAGAGACAACAGGTAGAGGAAATGCCATTTCAGTGTTATGAGTAGTGATTACAGTACAACAGCTGTTTTTTATAGCTATGTTCTGCACAGTCAGCCTATTTGTCGGACTATTATTAATCGTAGTTGTGTTACTATCATGCTTGGCATTCCTGAGGTCTCAAAGGAATTTAGCATTAGCAAAGTGGGCTCTACATTCTTTCCAATGAGGTAGATTAGCATTGCTCTTACCACCACTCTAGAGGGTTTTCATTTTCACTTGGGCATGGGGACACCCCAATGTGACCAACAACTTTTTTCCTATCTCGTTTCCTGGTGTATACATTATTGTGCTGGACACGAATTTATGTCCAGAAAAAAAGCTCTTTAATAAGCAGAATGACTTGAGTGGAAAGGAACCTCTCCATTTATGCCTTCTCTACATACTACCTGTATCTTGGTAATTAGCAGTCATGGGAATGGAAGCACAGAAAAAAATGTGTCTGGGGGTTTTGGGAAAATATGGTTCCAGGATCCATGCAATGAATGTGTCTGTATGTCTGGGGCTCTGTCCTGCAGGTTTCTGAGAACCACAGAAAGAAATGCAAAGCCAGAGCTTAGGACCCAGCCCTCAGAAGTGCAAAGAGAGGCTTCCATGTCGTGTGGGAAGTTAGGATACCTGAGCTGGTGCCTGTGTGCGCTCTGAAATGAGAGCTGGTGGGAGGGAGAGGGGGCTTCAGGCATTCTGGGAAGAGAAGATTCAGAGGGAAGTCCAGATCTGCAGTTGTTGTGACATACAGATGTTTCACCAATGTCACCAGAGCTAGAGTGATTTACCGCAGAAGAGGATCTGGTCCATAGGGTGACCATGGCAAGGAGAGTGTGTGCAACCTCTTGAGTCCAGTTCACATGCATAGCAATTATTCTCCAGGCTTTTCAATCTCTTCTACTGCTAACAAGAGTAGTGGCTACTACTTAAGAGCAGTACTTAGTAGAAAGATTGAGAATCAGTCACTGATGGAAAAATACCAGGGGTTCAGAGAAATCATCATCAAGCTATTTAGTGCCTCATGACCTTTGACTGCCAACCCACCACCGCAAGCTTTGTCTCTTTATTGTGTGTGTCCCATGAAGGGGCCTGTGCTGTGACGGGGGCCATTAGGTGATGCCAACACAGCGTGCTGAATAAATCATTAGAATGAGCCTGGCTTATCACATTTTTTCTTGTCAGCCCAACATGCTGCAGCGATCGCTCCCATTTGTTTATTTCTCTTTTCTTATGAGCAACAAAGCCCCATACTCAGAGGCTTCTAACTCTCTCCTAAAACCTCCTCCATTTACCACAGGGATACAACTGAGTATCTGGGCATTCAGCCTGAATTCTGTACCAGGAACCTAAATACAACACACTGAAGTAGCATGAAACACCACTGACTTTTCCAGTCTATTCACTAACCACTATGCCGTCTTATTGTCAGTGAGGTGTGGCGGAAGACGATTATGCAATGAGAGAGTTTTTCCATCATGCAGAATTCTGGTTAATATAATAACATAGTAATGGTTAGTGAGATTTTGCTATGCAAATATTTAGCAAAGAGCTGAAACTGTCTGTTCTAAGAAACAAGGTTTTTGATTGTTGCAGTCTGGGTGGTTAGAGTACGATATGAAACAAAAGGTTTCCCTTTTTAATGCTGTCTCACCTTTCATAGCCCAATCCCCCTGTGGCCTTTATGGTATGTAAGATTATGTCCTTCCAGTGCTCTTCCTTAAAGGTGGGTCTGAAAAGCTGTGCTCCATGCTAGGTACAAATTCACGCCTAAAAGCAGTTCAAGGTGACAGCCTTTGAAGTCATTTGGAGTTTGGATTTTCATTTCAGTGGTGGTGGAACCAGGCTCCTGTGTGCTCCTTGCACATCTTGGAACCACCTTCTCTTTCCTGGTTGTTGTTGTTATTAAGAAAACTTAGACCCAAAGGCTCAGGTGACATAAACTGTCATAGCTCCATTCTGGCCTGCGTGAATTTAGAGCCCGTGAAAGTTGTTGGTTTGACAGCACCAGAATCTTAGTCCCAGATCCTCAGAGATATTTAGACTCCTAACTTCCACTGATTTCAATGGGAATTAGGCACATATAAATGCCTGTGAAGATCTGAGTGTTAAGTCCTTTATCTTCAGAGTGGGATCTGTAAAAGCAATGACAGTTTAGAGCTCTATGTGCTGCTCTAGCAAAGTACCTCATGGAATTAATGCATGTGTCCATGGAAGGTAGTTGGATCAGATCTGTTGTTATGGTGGTTTCTATGCTGTGGACATCTGACCCTTAGACGTTAGACTGAATGATAACCCCCTACTCCAAATTCTTTCATACAAGCCACTGATGAGTTAGCAGCCGTCCATGATGGTGAGTTATGGACACATTCATCACCATTTAAAGTAAAGAAGTGAAAGACTCCAACACATTATAATTCCCAGCTGAACACATCCCTCCTGCTTTGGTGATCATGCTAAGAAATGTACTGATTTGATATAAGGACTGATTCAAAGACCATTGACGTCAATGGAAAATTTGTCAGACGTGTCAGTGAAATTTCCACGAGCCCTTAGTTACCGCAGAGAGAATTGCACTGGAAATACTTATTTAGGTAGAATATGTAATCTTATGTAGGCAGAATATTCATGCAAAATGCTTAATATTTATACAGTTAAGTTTTTCTGATGTTAAACAACTGCTTGGACAGAAACTAGCTAGCGTTTTACAGGAAATTTCCATGTTGCTAGTGTCAAAAGCAATGTTGTGGTACTTAGTCATCTCTTAGAAGTTTAATGATATTTAAAAGCTGTTGCGAGAGCAATGGAAGTGCAAAATGTAGTTTTAATCCTTATTTTACTCTGTTGTATTTTCCAGTATGATGGCAAATGTATCAATTACTCTTTGGAATTCCCATTGTAATTAACACAGAAAGCCAGTACCTTCCCTTGTGTAATTCCACCGATTTATGTCGATCAACCCAGCGATAACTTGTTGTAAAATAAATTTTTTTATATGGCATGACCATATTTTTTACCATGAAAATTTGTAGAGTAGCAGACTAAGAAACCAAAT
Source organism: Podocnemis expansa (assembly GCA_007922195.1). Lineage (NCBI taxonomy): Eukaryota > Metazoa > Chordata > Testudines > Podocnemididae > Podocnemis > Podocnemis expansa. The sequence goes on along the minus strand of ML682026.1, from coordinate 3,790,597 downwards.
ATAGTATTTGTTTGAATGATATAAGAAGAAATAGGAATTTGTAACACTTATCTTTTTTAAAGTGGTTTTGGTTGTACATGTTGAGAAAACAAGAGCATATTTTATTTTTTCAAATGAGATACATAAGGATTTGTTATGGTCTGTCTGAAGAAATTCCTAGAATAAATATTTTTGTATATTTCTAGAGAATAGCTTCACATCTGTGAAATGCATCTCTTGGGACAGAAGGTGGCAATGAGATTATTTTATTTTGCTAGATGTTAGGGATATAGAAAAATATATGCAAACTACACAGGGCTGATAAATGAGCATAGCAACTGATAAAGAAATATAAGAGTACCCAGAAGTGCATGCATTTTTTGTTCCTACTTATACCTTTCTCAGAATACCACCTAAAAAATTTAAAACATGAAGATATTTTAAAATTTGTTGTTTCAAAATTTCATCCCCTTTGGTGGCCAAATAGAAACCATGAACTCAACCCTGATTCTTGGTAAAAGTTAGAGCAACTGCAGAGTGGCTCTAAATCAGGGGTGCCAGATGTGCAGCCCACGGGCCAAATGTGGCCCATGACCTTCTTTCATCTGGCTCATGACTGTGCCCTGTGCGACCACACTCTCTCCCTAACAGAGAGAGAGAGCATGGCCTTGCGTACCCACCACACCGTGATGCCACAAGAGTGCCCTAATATTTTGATTTAGGCTACGTACAGCCCACTTGAAGTACATTTAAGTCAAATTTGACTTGCCATAGCAAATGAGTGTGACATCCTTATCTAATTCATACCAGGTGTAAAGTCCCATAAGGTTCATTCTGCTCCCCAGGGGTTAAAGTATAATTTGGGGGTGCCCCAGAACCCTCCTAAATTTCTGAGCCCCTGCAATAGTTCTGGGGGCCCTTCTCATGTGGGTCTGGGCCCCCTCACACGGGTCCAGGCCCTCCTCACGTACCCCAGCTACTGTCCCCAAAATCTACCCCCTACCTGCAATACCTAGCTCCAGTCCCCAATATCCATTCCCCTGTCCCCAGTATTGCCCCATCCCCAGCCCCCAAAATCCACCTGCCTGCCCCCAATACCCACCCCCCATGTGAGCCGGGCCACCCCAGCACTTACCAGCAGCCGTGCACTGGCCCGGGAGACAATCTCTCCTGCAGGCAGTGCTTGATCTTCTCCAACACGTCCTCTAGATGAATGAGTGTGGAGTGGATGGCATAGCACCGTTATGTTACCTGGGGGATTCCTCAGGAATCCCTAGCAGTATCTTGCAGGCAGCTTTAGTCCTCTTTGTGCCACTGGAGCTCATTTCCTCTGAACTGAGGATCTGGCTCCTTGAAGCCACATTCTGATTCCAGTTACACCAGGGTTAATCCAGAATAACTCCTTCACATTAGGGTAACCAAGATTATGTGACCCATTTGGTTGGACTTCTTCCCAAAACCCAAGGGACAACATTGAAAGGAGCATTTGGGGAGGAGATTTTCAAAGCTGCCTAAAGATGCATGGGAATTGGACATCCAGATTCACAAGGCAGTTTTGAATAGCTCAGCCTTAATTTATTCTTTTAAAGCAATGCATTTTTAAGTTTTGCTTACACTCCAGCACATGGTGCCTGCTTCCTTCACGCTTGATTCATAGTTACTCACTAGAAGAATTTGCACTGGCCTTGACTGGACTTCCTGCTCAAAGTGAATAAGGGTGACAGAAGCAGGCCCATAGTTTGTTAGGAAGAAGAGTGGACCAAATTTGCCCTCTATTGGTGATCACAGCTGAAGGCACAATTTTTTTCATTGTAATTAATTCCCCCACAACATTCTGACGGTTAAGGACATTGGCAAGGTACAAATCAGACCTTTGTGGAAGGCAATAAAATGTTGTTGAATCATAAATGAAAATCACATGATTGTTTCAAGGAAGGCAAGCATCCTATAAAAGCAGATTTCAGATTTCAAAGTAAATCTGTCAGCCAACAGCTGCGGCATAATACTGTGATTTCCCATGAGCAAAGCCTATGAACTACAGACTTTCTCGCTGCCACACACGGACAGCAAACCATTCTGAATTCCAGCAGATGTTTGGGTTTGACAATGGGAACATTATACACTCATATTTAACTCTATCTCAGGAAGAAATATCATTTGGCAACAATTTGGTGGCTGGCCAGAGGAGCTGACCAGATCAATAGCTCTGCAAGTTAAAGAAGCCTGCTGAGAAGCAGAGAGGGTTGTAAACAAGTAGGGTTTGCGTCTTTGAGCTAGTGTTCTTGCCCCTCTAATAAAATTTGTGTTATTTGTTTGTTTAAATCATTGATCTGTGTTTATACACAGTCACTGATTTATGTGAGTTTAAGTTCTTGGAAAAGTTTAACGACATAGGGCCATATTGTGCTGTCCATTCTCCTCCTTGAAATCAGAGGAGAGTTCTGCTACAAAACTGATGGTGTGGTTTTTTTATTAGTTTAAACTCAGATTTTCACCTGTTAAGAAGGAGCAGCTAGCAGAAGGGAAAAGGGTGTGCAGGGAAATGAAGACAGTGGGACTAAGTCAGAGTGCCTGCATGCAATCCAGTGAATGCAAAGAACCAGACTTGGGATTTTCAATGTGTCCCGTTTCCCAGGAAGAGCCACTGCAGAAACCTACAGCTGAGGTAGCCCTGAGGCGAGCTGCTGAAAGAAAAGTGCACTGAGTTTCTGTGAAAATTGTCCCAGATCTGCTTTCACTGTCTTTTTGTATCTATTGGCCTCACTGTTTTGTCGCCCCACTCCTTTGTTTAGTATTTTAGCACCTCTGCTTAACATGCAGAAGGTCCTGGGTTCAAGCCCCAGGGGGTTGGACTCGATGATCTCATGAGGTCCCTTCCCAACCCTATGATTTGATTCTATTCTGTATTTCACCCTACTGTATTCTGAATGCTCAAAGACCATTTTCAGCAGCCCCTATTATTGAGAGTTAGTCTTTCACAACTCTCATCCATAGCTCTGCAGGGTGGAGTTCCTAGTGCACTTCCACAATATGCAAACTGGGTGGTTGCTATTTACATTGTGAGTCAGTGACCGGGATACAAGTGAGGTGAATGTGCACTCAAAAGCTCTGTGGTAAACCAGTTTTGCAATATATAAATCGGGGTTTTTTCAGGATGCACATTTGCAATAAAGGTAATGATATAGTGTTCTGTAGCAAGGCAACAGATGATGCAAAAGCTGACAGTATTTCCTCTACGAGAAAGAATCATAAAGCTTTTATTTAGTTGGTCCTTGTGAGGTAGCCAAGAAGAATGTGATGCCAGAGGAAACTGTACCTTTCTGGGCACTGTTTAGAAGGTAATACGGTTAAAGTAAAAACGAGATTAAAATAACGCTGAGGAACCGATTCAAGCGAAGTAAGGCTATTTCAGCATGCATATTTTGCTCTGCTGTAGCCTTTATGCCTTTTAAGGACATACCCTTCCACCACTGTTTGAAATGGAGATAAACCCAAAGAACACAGCAATAAGATAGGCCCAAAAACTTCCCTAACAGGCCGTTGAAAGGGACAGTCATGTGCCATTGAGGCTAGGATCAAGCAACTGTCACAATACTATCTTAAGTGCCTCTGATCAGACGTTGAGAGTTTCTTGTAGGGGCTATTGTGAAATATCTCTCACTTTCTCATTTTTTGGTTAGACATTTTGTTGAGTCAGCTCATGAAAAATGTTGTCTGTGAAAGCACAGGCAATTAAAGTTTTTTATGATTCTATCATTGAGTCCTTTGAGAATGGGCATCGCAGACCTTCCTATGGACCTCTGCCAATTAGCCAGAGCACAGATTTAAAAGGGGCACTCTTAAGGGTAAGAGAAGGAAGTTTAGACTTCTGGTCCCTTTGGTACCAGTTTTTCTTGGTTTGTTTTGTAGCAAATACCAGCAAGACTCTCACCTAGAGCAATTTCAGAGAGCAGTTTTTTGCAATGTGGATATTCATCCTCTAGCAATTAGGCTGAGACCTAGAAATCAAACTGTGGTCTAATCTTGCAATTAAATTTCACTAGTGATCATCGCATAGAGGGTGAAAGGCTGGGGTTAATAAAAAAGGAATTCTGCAGTATTTTGCACAGTGGCTAATTTCACAAGAGAAGTCATTTCTGTGCCATCTGTGGGGCTGTGCAGTTCCTGCATTTATCAGAGATCCCAAAACCAGTACCTCAGAGTATTAGAGAGCATCACTGGATGTTAAACAGCAGACAGAGTACATGGCATGCACCCATAGGCTTGTGGTCTGGGGGCTGTTTGGGGAAGCTGGTTAAAAGCTGCTCCAGAAAAAATTGGATGGTTTAAGCAAGGCTGTTCTCTCATTGGAGCCCTTCTTTTATTGACCATGCAGTGTCCTCCTTCATAACATACCCCACAGCAAACAGATCTGCCATCTCCTGTATACTCATCTCCCCGGTGCCAGCTCCACTCAGAATTTCTCAAAAAGTGATATAATCATAGGAACAAGACAGCTGTTTGCCAGTGTGGGACATGGGAAAGGAGAGGTTTATCTCCCACTGAAGGAGGAAAAAGAATGTGGCCTCCCTCATCATGACTTCTCTCAGGATCTCCACTACTACTACTATCAGTGAAGAGGGTCTTAATTTCTATGAAGAGGAGAGCCAATGGGTTGCTGACCGTCTTGGTTTTCTCATTACTCTCCATGAGAAGCAGAAGCAAGAAGTGGGATAATTGGAGACTTCTAGCCTAATGCTTCCACTTGGGATAGAGGTTAATTCCCAGAATAAGACTCCAATGTAGATACACAGAAGAGAAGCGGGACATGCTCCAATTTTCAGAGTGGCTTCTCCCCCAGTGGAGCAGAGTCTTTCTGTCTTTCTTTCAATGTGAGCGGCAGTGGAGAAAGGAGTAGTTAGTGTCAGTCAGTGTATAAATAGTTCTAACTTTGAGCAGAGCAATAGCTCTGCTTCTGCAATCATGCAACCAAACCGGAAATAGATTACTGGCTGAGGGTAACAGGCTGATGCTATAGATCTATTGATCATTCTCTGGAGACAAAAAGGATAGAATTAAAAACACACCTCAGTTAACTCATCTGATCCAGTTTGATAGCAAACATACCAAATTCATCCTTGGTGAAAGCTTTTAGGGCTATCTAATTTTGCCCCATATATTTTGTCAAATGTATGTAATATTGATGTGCTAGCTACAATGTCAGGTTTAGTATTGTTAGTCCTAAATCCGTCAGCCAGTGAAACTCCAACTAGTGTAGCTGAGAGATGAGTGTTGTCCATGAACTTTCATTTTATATCTTTTTCTTTTTTCGCCTTTCCCTTGTTATATCACCATCCGTCATGGCTGATGAATATATGAAAATGAATAGGTTCCTGTGCGACAAGAGTGTCAGCATTCTGTAGAGTTCATTCAAAGTCCTTGCGTCATGTATCCTCTATGCAGGATGCTGTTTTGGGTTGTATTTATTGTTCTTAAGTTTTCTGACACCACTGATTGTTTCAGCTCCTACAACCAATTATGTAGGGGCAGCAGAATCCAGTCTGAGAGTCAAGAGACTTGATCCCTGATCTTGCAATGAACTGGATATGAGCAGACCTCTACTGAAGTTTCACGCAGACACAGAAGTCCACCCACACAGACTGTTACAGAAATTGGGATTTCAGTCCTGCCCTGGCTCAGGCTCAGCCATTGTGTAGCAGTGTGACTTTGAGCAGGACCCTTAACCTCTGCATGTCTTGGTTTCCTTTTCTGTAAAAAGGGGATATAATGCTTGTGCACTTTTGTAAAGCACATTGAAATCTACTGATGAAAACCCACTATGAATGTGCTCTGTGTTATCATCAGTTAAAGAGAATGGAAGTTTTGTTCGCATCAGAGTTTCAAAACTAGGGCCTCCTTTGTGGCCCTGCTTGCTAAAATTGTCTCCTCCATCTTGCAAAAAGTACATGTTCTAGACAATATTGGAAGGGAGCTCATGACAGCTCGGGAGATGGGAATGCAAGAATGTGATGAAGGAATGAATGCTAGCCCCATTTCCAGGCATCCAGGGACTGAAAATCTGAGGAAACTGCTCAGTCCCAAAGTATATAAATCTTGGCTTTGCTGCCTGAACTGATCACTAATAAAAGCAGAAGGGGAAAATTAATGTAAAGGAAGAAGACACAGAGCATGATTTTCTATCGTCATCGATACAAAAACGTTCGTGGATCCTGACACAATGTCCAGGTCCATTTATGGTCCTAATTTGTGTCCCTTTTCCACATACTGAAAATGCCAGCTTTCCTCAAAATGACTAAGGAATTTATGGCTCGGAAAGGATAATCTTGGATTCAAGAAGGACCGGGATCCCTGCCATTTCCAGCCTTCTCTTTTGATGCATGGCTTAGTTACTTTTAATATCAGTGGGTTTAAATGTGCCAACTTCAGCTGGAAGTTCAACTTTTGGCTAGGTCCCACATGTAAAAGAGAGTTATAGAAATAAATAAATCCCAGACCATCTCATTATGAGTTTTCTTCAGAGCTCACAATAAATGTAATGGGTAGACCCCTTTGGGCTGGATTCTTCTCTCAGTGTCACTGGCATAAATGAGAGGTGACGCCACTGAAGTCAGTGCAAGAGGGACAAAATAGAATAAAACCACTAGAAGCAGTAGAAAAGAATGGTCATCTGTTTCAGAACGATGAATAAAGAGAATGAATTTGCTGAATCCTTTCTTGGTGAACAGCTTTCTGACCTTGTCCCCTTCCCTCCCAATGTAGTTATCTTTTTTTTTTAAGACAAGGGAAACTAGATTTATGAATAGACACTGGAATTTATTTCTTATTAATGTGAAACTTTGCTCCCAGAGAGGAAAGTGGAAGTGGCAGATTTGAAAATACGCAAGTTTGCTTTTATCTGGATCTTATTAAAGACACATAATATTAAGTATTCAGCAAAAATAAAAATAAATAGACTTGAGCCATTATTTTTCTGCTTCCCTATACGTGTAGCTAATACGCCTAGTGTATGGACAAGGCAGTAATCACTTTTGCCTACATCGCTTCTACAATATAATGATTCGGGCTTATCAGACCAGAGTATTTGGGGACCTGATCTTACCCCCAGGACTGAGCTGTAGGGGAGATGGCTATTAAATTGTTACTTGTAAAAAAAAACAAAAAAAAAAAAACCCCACTCAATTTACAAAGAATTCAAAGACAAGTTCTTAATCAGTTTTGTGAAGTCAGCTACTTTCATTAAATTGACATTTGTACATGATCTGCAATGCCTGATAATAATCTTTCATTTCAGTAATGATGACTAGTTTTAAAAATATGAAGTGTGCAAAAGGATGGTAGACTTCTTTTTATTACTCTGATGAGGTTTGACAGTAAAACAGTGATGTGTCTACTGAATAGATGCATACTTGAGTGCAAGATGAGAAGAAAGAGATTTTTCTATTTCCTGCTAATCTATGGTTCTTTTAAAAGTTGTTAGCATGCAGTTTTGGAAGCCAGGTTTCTACTTTGCTTAATGAATATATAGAGGGTACAGGAGCGAGAGATATAGTAGTCAGCATTAAAAAGTCAGCTAGAGTGGTATCCATGTTGGCTATGTCTACACTTAGATTGTTAAATCGAATTAACTTAAATTGAACTAATTAAACTGAATTTATAATCCTTAAATTGAATTAAGTTAAATCGAATTAACATGACTCCACTAGAAACCCATATCAAGCTAGCATGTCCATGGGCAGGACTTGCTAGTTTAATTTAGGAGAGAGGCACCAAGAAGGGCCATGCCCCCACCCCATATATAGAAAGAGGAAGGCACCGTGGGAGGAAGAAGGGCAAAAAGTGTTAATTGGAACTAATGGTTAGCTCAAATTAACACGGCTACACTGGGTTAAATTGAACTACTAAATTCAATTTAACCATCGTTTTGAATTGAAGGGAGATTTTATAATTTCAAAATGACCTTTACTTATTTTGAATTGAGGGAGGTCCTTTTTTGAACTAAGGAAAGGTAGTGTAGCCATGCAATACTTTAAATCGAATTAATCATCATTCATTTGATTTGAAGTGTAAGTGTAGATATAGCCATTGTGATTAGTATAGTTCCCCATATACTTACAAAAGGAGATAGTCACAGTTGCACTTTGGCAACAGTTGGTATAAGCTGGCTTTTAAGTGTGAATCCTGCAATTTTATTCTGCCTAGTGAACTTCCCAATATGAGAGCCTAATTGCTTGAAAACAGTAGTACTTGTTTCTTTTTCAGAAATGTGGGTGCACAGACAGAAGTCCATGTGCACTGATGTCCCTGATTTTGCCACTATCGTGTTGTAATTAATATGCACCCACAGGACAGTCAACTGTGCACATTTGGGCACCCTTCATGAGACTGTGAGCGCAACGACAGTAATAGACCATGCACGTTTCCATATGTATTCTCAAAGTTTCAGGGAGAAAAGCATTACAAGAAGAATGGTGTTAATGGGAGAGGGTTAGGTCAGGATATTATTATATCACTGAAGCCCAAACTTTTTATTTGGCAACGTTCACCCTGGCCAAGTGAAGTGATGCTGTTAAATCTCTTCTATGAATTAACACTTTGTGTTTTTAGAGATTTGTCTGAGACACCTAGATCTACGCACAGGCACTTCCATAGTTTCATGGATAAACTGAAAGAAAGAAAAAGAAAGAAAGAAAGAAAACCTGAAAACCAGAGTTCGTTCATCTTCAATGTGTTTTCAAAAAAAACTAACTGAAAACCATTAGAAACACATTATGTGAGAAAATAGTATTATTAAATAAACTAGTTAATGAGTGCTAAGTGATGTGCAAGTGCAAAATTTTATGTATTAATGCTATACGGGACCTTACTTGCCTTCAAGTCAAATCTTGCTACCCTTACATGCATTGAGTAGTTCCTGTTCCTCAGTTAGTGCTTGAGACTTGTGGAGTGGCAGAATATAGCTGTTAGACTGTTTACTACCATATTTATAAAAATTTCTATAGAAACCCAGCTGGCGGACACAAAGTACTGTCACTTAAAGGCACCTCGCCCCCTGCTCTACCCTGCCCTTGGTCATGATCTGGCTTCGGGGCCTGATCCGGCCCTACCCGCTGTTTGCAAGTGTCTCGGTGCCAGATCGGGCTCCCAGCTGCTTGCCAGCAGTGGCTGGGGCTGGATTGGGCCTCCGGAGCTGGACTGGGACCTGGGGCAGAGCGTGGGAGGCCCAGGCCCTGACCCTTCCTGCTGTCTAAAGTTGACTTAAGTCAACTTTCAGAGCAGGTGTTATGAAGTCAACTGAAGCAAGTGCTTCAGTTGACCTAATAAATTCTAAATTTGGCCAGGAAGGTCCTCAGGTTGACTTAAGGCAGGTTAAATCAACCTAAGGTTCCAGTGTAGACCTATGCAAGGATGCCAGTTAGTACCAGCTATTGATAATATTACTTGGTTAATGTCCAACAAATTCCTCCTAAGTCGTGGTCGCTACATGGCCGAGCTCAATTGGCATCCTAAAAATGAAAAGTTCCCCATATAGATCACACCTTCATTGTATGACTGATCTCTTACTGTTTTCCAGCTGAGGCTGACTCAAGCTGGTCAGAAAATGGGACTTTTCCCCTCTGTGGAAAATTTTAAGTTTTTGATAGAAACCTGAAGTTGTCTTCCTGTGCGTTTGTCCTTGGTCTCTCATCCAAAACTGCTGGAAAGTTAATGCAAACTGTGATGTACAGACACTTGGGGACAAAATTTCAGCTGCTATAAAGCTGAATTCCAACAGATGCATTTGCTCAAGTTTGATGCAAAATTTGGATCCGGGTCTGAACTTTCTCAAAGTCTGAGGTGCTTGGATTCAGGCTGGGCACTGTGTCTCGTCAGTTGATTTAACAGTTTGACACTACCTTGCAGAAAAGAACAGTACATGCTGACTATCGTTCATACACTGCAGGAGAAGTACTGAAATCAGTAATGTGTTAGTCTAGCGAACCGTTTCCTCGGGTTATACATACTCTTTGAATGTTTGCTCCTTCCTCCACGTGCATTGGATTTCCTGCTCAGCTATATGTTAACTAGGCTATTTGGTGGCTGTAGTAATAGAGATTTATATCTCACACAGGAGCAAATGCTGTCTTAGTTTTACTACCTGAGAGAGAATAGGTGAGGCAGAGAGGTTATGGATGCAGGATACGATGATATAGAGGAGGGATCGGCAACCCAACAGAGCAGAAGACCCGTTTCCCCCACTCTCCCACCACAATTGCATGAGTCCGAGCTGGCCCAGCTGGCGGGATGGAGCAGCGCTGCCCTGCCTACCCCCAGCTGGCCGTCCCTCCCAAGAGCGGCCGGCGGAGAGCTGCGGCTTGCGGAGGCATGGCGATAGACTTCACAGTTTTGCTATGAGGCCTTCTTTGTCCCATCAAGTATCACAGCCACCTTGCCCTATTTTCTGCACTGCAGCCTGAAGAAACATGATTGGGAGTCATGAGTGCTGCTGGCTGGCCATGGGACCACAGACTCACAGGTGGATGGTCAGAATCAGTAAGGCCTTTCTCCTCCATAAAAGGGCCTGGTTGTTAGTTACTCAGCAAATATCCTTTATTACACTATGGTATTATAAAATACTTCAACATCTAGCCACATAGTGTAAGCTGCTTTCAGCTATGGGGGAAATAAATCGTGAAAGGATGTCATTTGTTTCAGTAAGAGTCTCTAAAAGATCCAAAAGCCTCCAAGTAAAAAGGAAGATTAACTATTGCTGGGAATGCTTCAGCAAATAGGATTATTTCAGCTGCTGGTTGTCAGCTAACTTGTAACATTCATCTAATTGAGGTCCGCAGCTGAGTTCCAGAGTATTTTTAATTGTGCTCATGACTTATTATCCTAAATTAAATGATAAGCCACTTCGTAGCATTGTCATTTTCACTGTTGATTTCATGCCAACCTTTTTGGGGGGTGGGACCGAAGGGGAATCTTTACTAATCTTATAATCAACTACAAAACAAATTCTTTTCTTGCTTGGTTGCTTTTGCTGGATTGACAGTTTGTGCCTGGTTCCAAAGGGGCAGCCGTGTTAGCCGAGTCTGGAAGAAAACCAAACCAAACCAAAACAAAAACCAAGGACTCCTGTGGCACTTAAAGACTAACAGATTTATTTTTTGCATGAGCTTTTGTTGGATAAAGTCCCATTTGATCAGATGTTTCGAAGATGGGTGAATTTACAGAATGGAATGAAAATAAATGCAAGGGAGTGCAAAGCATGGGATCAGGTCATGCAGTAACAGCAAATCAGAGCAGTTGTTAAGGTTCAAATGCTGGGAAGGCTGAAGTCAAATTACCTGTGGTAATGGGAAAACAACCCATAGTCCGATTTAATCCTAATTTGCATATTAATTCCAATTCAGCTGTTTGAAGTCTTGATGTCCCACCGACATCCCTGAGTACGGTTGTTAACAAATCATTTTTAGAGTGATTAGAAAGATGGAAGTGTTTGGCAACTGGTTTTTCTGTTTTATGATGTCTGATGTCAGTTTTCTGTTCATTTGCACCTGTCCTGAGAGTTCACGTGTAATCTTGCTGTGAGCTGGGTAAATGTATAGTTTACAAATAGTGTAATGACTATGTAAAGTAGCTGGGAAGGATGCAAAGGAATCTGGATATGATCTGTTGAGCTGTTAAAAAGTCAAGATAAATGGAAAATGATACTTGTTGTGGTGTGGTGACCATTAGGAATTGGATGTAGTTAAAATCTCCTTTCTAAGGGGTGTATTTTTTTTTGAAGGCAGTACCATCTCCTACGGAAGTGAATTGCTCCTACTTAGTATGGCCCTGTTTTTGAATTACTTCCCTGGGTAAATATGGATTTGCTGGATATTATATGCCAGCAGTATACTTTTCCTTCAGACAGCATGGAGCTGCAGACTGAGTCAATCAAGATAAGACTGCAAAGGGCAGGCACACAGTACCAACAGTTTGAAGAATGAAGTTCTTCTGTATGGGTGGAAAAATAATAAGGCATCTGATGGCAGGCCTCATTCAGAGGTTGGTCAGTAGGGCAGCATTCCCTAGTGGTCAGAGCCTAGGCCCATGACTTGCGAGGGGGAGTTGTTGATAGTGGAGCCTGGACTCTTTCACTTCACTGGCCGCCGGCACAGAGCCCTTTGAGTGCTAGCAGTGATCTGACAGCCGGGAACTGCTGACGACTGCCCTCCTGGGCTACTTCCTACCACCACCCCCTGCCTGAATGTCTCCACAGTAACTGTTCGGGTTTTGGCACCATGAGGGATGTCCGCTCACCACAAGAAACCCTTCTGGCAGCTGTGTGTAGTGTGAAAGCTCTCTTCCTCTCATGGGTGATAACTCCTTCCTTCTGCAGCATGGCTCACCCACGCTCCTGGGCCAGCTCAGTGCCAGGGTGATTGAAACAAGGTAAAGGGGGATGAACAAAACTGGGAGAGGGTGAGGTGAATGCTCCTCTCCCAGGCTGCCATGGGGAGATGTTCTGCCTTGCCCTCAGCTCTCCTTTGCTGGAAGAAAGCTTTGTATTCTTGGCTCCCTTGTTTGCCCTCAAAATGAGGTGCTTTCTGCCTTTATCTTCTCCTGCATCTGGAGTATTTGCTATGGGTGTGGAGGGACAAGGCTGGCTGCACCCAGAGTACTTCTGCACCACTGCTTGCCCAGCGTGGGGTTTGTATGCCTCATCGCACAGCCATGGTTTATGAGTTTATCATCTTTCAATGATTAAGGGCAAATGTAAAGGGAATACCAGTCAAATGAGTTTACATTTATACATAGAGCATGGGAGACTTTTTTACACATTGAGGTCGATGCATACAGCAGTAAAGCAGGTGTCTTCCAGGCTGTTTGAACCAAAACAACTTGTTTGTTTTGCTGAGATAGGCTCGCAAACTATCCCGCTGGAACTGTCTCAACTTACTTTGTGAACAACCCTTCTCTGTACAAACATATACAGCTGACATACCACATTTCCTGTGTCATGCATCTGATGAAGTAGGATTGTGCCCACAAAGCTCATGTGATAAATAAATTTGTGAGCTTTTAACAGTGCCTCAGGACTCCTTGTTTGTTTTGGCACATAGAGAGAGTTCTCAAAATTACATTCCTAGTTATGCCGGCGATTGTCTCAAACCAATGGCCTTATTTTTTCTTTGATCGAAATAAGAACATTTATGCATATCTATTTATTGAGTCTTTTCTGTTCAAAGAAGAGAAGTAAAAAATAAATTAAAGGTGGTAGCAGGACTAAAGCACTGGATAAAAAACATTGATAGCTTTATGTTTATGATGTTACCATTTTATGCTGATCCTTTTTTAAAAAAAAAAATTGGCACTGCTCTTACATTTCAAAGTGTGTGGTTCGTTTCAGTGGTAACATATATTAAGGGTACCCTGGAGGGTTTAGCAGTGTCAGCTCGTGAAGGGTATAAATTTTCTCTCTCTAAATGATTCTTGTAATGTGAATACATTCTGCTCACAGGTAGTGTGGTGAGAAGAGTTCACGTGGGAAAACAAAAAGAAGGGTGATTCTTTATCTTGGTCACTAATCCACAGTCCACCCATGTTCCCACAGTAGCTGGATATTCCTGGTCAAAACATCAGTTCAGAAAGTCATTAAACATCTTCTGCTGTGATCCAAAAAAAGCTCTGAAATTTAAGCATGTAACTTTAAGGTAGTGGAGCTACTTACAAGCCCATATTTGCAGTATATAATCTTAAACGAACAGCAGTAAAATAATTAATAACATTGGCATAAAGTCTATTCCTGTTACAGCAGCAGTGGTCTGAAGTTTCCAAGGCCAGCATGCATTTTGGCGTTGCACACCCAACATTTGCACCTGTACTTTGCAACGACAAACACCTGCTTTGTACACAGGTTGGTTCCCGTGGTTTTCTGGATGTCAGATTTTAGCGCACGAAGACTCTCACACACAGCTGTGAAACTATTCCAAGCGGGTGTAATCAGTATGTGGCTGCATATTAAGAAATAATCTATAAATGTTCCTAGAAAAATGCAACCCAATAAATATTTTCCCATTGTCCTTTACCTCTGCTCTCTGCAAGCACACAGCATGGTTAATGAATGAGATTTATTAAAGTCTAAGGCGAACATCTTTAGAGGCGCTTCTTGTGCAAATGTTGGCAGCACCATCCTGGGTTCATCAACAGGCCTAAAGGCAGGGATTGAATGTGAAATATGTTTTGAGAATATCCTGCATTAAATTCAAATTTCCTATTTTCTAACTGATTTAAGAGCAGGGTTCAATGGGACTGCTCACTGTCTCTGTAACTTTTAGTTCAATGTAGTTTACAGCCATTTATAGGGACGTAGGAACCACCAAGAGTACACGGTGTAACAACCTCTTTAAAAGTAGGCAGTCCATGTTAGTAGTCACTTTACACTCAGCTGTCCGTGCTGTCCAGAGGTCTTTAAAAATCTCATGTATAGCCTAAGTAGTTATAGAGAGGACGTCACAGACTAATTATAAATAGATTTCAGGGCCTCAAAACTGACCCAAGTTTGGAAACTTCTTGTGATAATTATAAGCCATTAATAAACAATATGCAAAAGAGAGCAGAGGCAACCTTTTACAATGTGAAATTCATGGCTTTCCATGCAGTAAGTGTTTAAAAATTCTGGATACAGAACAGGGTATTGCTGGGGTCAAATCTCCTTTGATTAGCAGGATAGGCTGTTCCATAATGGCCATCCTGCCTCAGCAACTATCAGCAATTTACAGCTTTTCAAATGATCTGCTCTCTTCAGCTTCAGATTTGCTTCTTCTGAAAGGCGTTTCCTCCACTGCCACACCCCTGCTTCTCACCCCAGAGACCTGTTAAAGAGTGACTGTCCTTACACATTGAGACAAACACAAATGGTGGAAATGGTCAGACATGTACTAACTTTCTCCTTGCACCCTTTTCCTTTGCTTTATTCCTGTTCTTTTCCTGTAAATCGTCTATCAGGGCCAAGCAATTTAGGAGAAATGCTGGTTTCACTTACACCAGCTGTAAACCTAGGGGCTTGTATACATTGTGACACTCAGGAAAATTAATCTGAATTAACTAAATGTAACTTTGAAGTGGGTTAGCTAAATCACATTAAACACCTGTTGAAACTAAACTGAAGGAAGGCTACTCTAATTCTCAATGAATCCACACAGAGGCTTAATGCAGTTTATCTAGCCACTTTAAAGTCACACCTTTAGTTAATTTGGATTGTCTTTCCCGAGTGTCCTGATGTAGACAAGTCCTTGGAGTAATTCCACTGAAACCAATGGAGTTAATCCAGATTGACACTGGATAGAATCTCATCCTGTGATTGGAATTTACTGCAGAGGTATCCCAATGAGATGCACCACTGACCTAGAAACTTTGTTTTCGACGGAGATGGCCCTAGGTCTGAGGAACCCTAGCCCTACCCTCTATTTTACTGCTACCCAACAGGGTCCCAAATAGGAACCACTATAGTTTCACCTTAAACTGCAATCACAGGGTATGTTGACACTATGGGTTTAAAAGTCAACTTAAGGAGGCTTAACTCAACTTAAGCAAAGCCCTGGTCACATTTGGAGTTCATTAAGTCGACTTAAGGGCTTCCTTAAGTTGACTTAATAACTCCTTCCCTTAAAATTGACTTAAAAGGTTAAATCAACTTTATTAAGTTGACTTAACACAATGTGGCCATTAAAGTTGATGTAATAAAGTTGACTTAGTGCAGTGGGACCATTTAAGTCAACTTTATAAAGTCGACTTGAGCCAGGGGACCCATTTAAAGTTGACTTTATTATTAAGTCAACTTTAAATGGGTTCCCTGGCTTAAGTTGACTTTATAAAGTCAACTTAATGCAATGTGGCCTCAGTAAGTTGACTTTGACTTTAAGTAGACCTTATTAAGTTGATTTAACTGAGCCCTGTAGTGTAAACATAGCCATAGGCTGGTCAAGACAATCTGGTGCCCAAGGCACCCCTTCTCATAAGCTTATGGCAGCAGGTTTGGCCTGGCCTCTCTATGCCGATGGCGAGGGTGGGCCAGATTTGAGTGAGTGCCACTGGAACCTGGTACAAAGGATCACAAGCTGCCTGATTTGCCTGTAGCTAGAGCATCTCACTGCATGCAACTGGTTAAACCACTGCACTGAGAGTATTTGCAGTCATACCCTGTCTTGTCTCGGGGCTAGTGCTGAGGCCTAGAAACTAAAGCACCTTCAACACCTGCCTCCAAATGGTGGTACACCTGGCATGCTGTCTTAGAGCTCTGATATGCCAAAGCACGGAGTAGCTGTAATTCTTGCACTTTGGTGAAGGGATTTGGCTTGTTCCTGCTGGTCCAGCTGTCAAATCTCACATCATAAGGATTATTATGTTACCTGTAGTGCCTAGGTACTCTAAAATAAGATTAGAACTTCCCTCATCGTTAGAGCCCTGCAAATCCATGGCTATCTGCTTTACAGCCACAGACCCTTTCTTGCGGATGCACATATTTGTGTCCACACAGCACCGTACAGATGAGTAGACCCCGCAAATTCACCAATAACCACATTAGATCTGTGATGCAGATATCGGCGGACCATTTGTCGCAGATGCAGATTGGATGCAGATCTACAGGGCTGTACTCATAGTAGTCGGTGCTGTAAGGATGAGCAATAAGAAAGCCAGTCTTTGACCCAAACAGCTCACCGCCTACCGGCAGACAGGCAAAACAGATAAATAGGTTGGGCACAGTCAGAGTTTGGATCGGTAAGCTCCATCATCCATGCTGACTGTTTTCAGAATGACTAGCTAGCAGTTGTGTTCTGCCCTCAGATTCTGTAGAATTTATATCTGTATAGTTGAGAAGAAAATTTGTCCCAATTTGCAATGCAATGAAACACATCGAGATACACTTTCATCATATGCTGTATAAAGGAATGGGAAGACGTTGCTGCTGAATTAATGTAGAATCCTGTTGCTTTTGTAAGAATGTTATGTTGCCTGTGATTCTCATTTAACAGATGATGGGTTTTCTTATTTGTTTCCTAAGCTGACTTTGCAGATATCACTCCATTGGGTAAATATGAAGTCCTCACTGCAGCTGGAGTGTTCAGCGAAGCTTGGAAAGCACTGGTTCAGAAAGGAAGGTTAGGTACAAATATAGGATGACCAGATGTTCTGATTTTAGAGAGACAGTCCCTCTGTTTGGGACTTTTTCTTATATAAGCGCCCATTATCCTCTGCCCCCATCTTGATTTTTCTCACTTGCTATCGGGTCACTTTAGACAGAAATGAGTACAAATGGTAAACTGCTTGACATGTCATGTTTGCTAACTTCTTCTGTTCTTGTCACAGAATGAAGTCGTCCAGAAACTGACATTCACCATCTGCTTGCTTACAACTGGCCAGACGTTGCTACCTACTGTGAGCCAAATCATTCCTGCACTGTCAAAAAGATCCGCCAAACAGACAAACAAGCCTTTGGCTGGCCATCAGTGGAAATGGCTCATGCTTTAACGGAAGAAAATGAACTCGAATTCCCTCAGAACTTAATTTCAACCAGTGTATCCAGTCCAGCTGAGAACAGCTTAAATTTTAATCTGTCAAGCCCAACGGAGCCTGGCAATGACACTTTGTACTCCAACACGATCAGCCCTTCAGATTCTTACATGAAACCTCTCTGTAATGGAGACTCCAAAAAGAAAAGCCAGCACAACCAGGGAGTAACATATGTTTCCGAAGAAGAGAAACACGTGTGCGGATGGGGGGCTTTCACGCCTGCTTGTTTACAGTTCTTCAATACCCCAAAGGGAATCTTGTTTTTCCTCTGTGTGGCTTCTTTTTTGCAAGGGGTGACTGTGAATGGTTTCATTAATACAGTTATCACCACCATAGAACGGCGCTTTGACCTGCACAGCTACCAGAGCGGACTGATTGCAAGCTCCTATGACATAGCAGCATGTGTCTGCTTGGTTTTTGTCAGTTACTTTGGGGGCAATGGGCATAAACCACGGTGGCTGGGATGGGGAGTGCTCATCATGGGAGCTGGCTCCTTTGTCTTTGCTTTGCCCCACTTCACCACTAGCCAATATGAAGTACACGCATCGACAGAAATCAGCATTTGCTCCTCCAGCCGGAGCATACAGTGTGCAGAAGGTGTTTCAAGCCTCTCAAATTACAGATTCGTCTTCATGCTTGGGCAGTTCCTGCATGGGATTGGAGCGACCCCACTCTACACTCTTGGCGTAACCTATTTGGATGAAAATGTCAAGTCTAACTACTCCCCTGTGTATATTGGTAAGTGGAGCAGCCTATTGAGTACGAGTCTTCTGTTACAGTCATTCATGTTGGGTGAAGAGAAATCAGATGTGTCTGTGTTGGAACTGAATGCAAAATGCCACAGACACTCATCAGGGGTAATTCAAGTAACTGTGTTCCAAACATCAGAAAAGATGACGGTAGGAGAAGGGACTCCACAAAACTAGGTGCATTACTTTATATCTCTGGGTTCGTTCCCTCCGCCTCCCCACCCCCCCATAGTATGTCTGAACATTGCCGAGTTGTGACATCTAAACAAGTGTTTGCATGTAAGAGACTGACCTCACTTCTGCATTTAGATCACAACGCATGGCATCTTTGCCACTCTCCAAAGTATGTAATCCTCAAGATGGCATTTCTCCCATTAGTGTTACATGAGACAGTCCTTGATAATAATAAAGATTCTCTTCTATGCATGTCTGATTGTATGGCGATTGCAAACGTCTTCTAATATAAACCTGCATGAAAGGGACTATGTTCACTAAGGCTATGTCTGCACCTAAGAGCTTAGTTCAGACTTGCTTAGTTCAAATTAAGCAGTTCCAGGTCAGTTCGAACTAATCGCGTTTTTTTAGTTTGAACTGACTTTTTAGTTTAAGCAAGTCTGAACTAAGTCCTGACCCTAAATTTGACAGCCACTGCCCTAAGGGACCAATCTGGAGTCACATGAAAACTCCTGTTGATTTTAGCTCACTTTGGATCAGACTTAAGGGTCCAGCAGTAAAACCAGAGGGCTGAGGAGACGAAGAGGAAGAAACCACAAGACTGCACATGGGTCTATTCAGGTCCATAGTCCATACCACTTTTCCGATGGCAGCGAGGGGCAGCATAAAACATTGACCCCACTCCTGCAGTCACTGCCACATGCATTCCTCACCATTTGTCAGTAGTGAGCACGCAGAACAACTCACAACTGCAAGTGTTATGCTCAGTAGTCCATGTTAGGACGATCAAGCCCTTAGCTTGTAAATAATAAAAAGACGTTGATGCCAAATTACAAAGTATTTTTTCTCCTGAAACCAATTTAGGCCCCTGTTTTATACAGACATACACTTGCTCTGTTTCTAGAAGGTGCTTGGAGTAGTCCCAAATACATGGTCATTTATCTCCCCTTGTCCATATGATGAGTGAATGGAAAAATGGTGACTCAGACTTATGCAAGGCCATAAGAATCCAGGTCTGTGTGCCTGCTTACATCCACTGAAGCCTGAAGGGAGCCTACAGAGCCCTATCTCAATCCCTCTGCTTATAGGATGACCGGATAGCAAGTGTGAAAAATCAGGACAGGGGCCAGAGGGGCAATAGGTGCCTATGTCAGAAAAAGCCCCACACAGAGGGACTGTCCCTATCAAATCGGGACATCTGGTCACCCTAAATGTGGGGCGTATCATAATAGATTGCTGGTCAATGCTAGCAGAAGACGAATATCTTCCCTGAGTGAGAAAAAGCAGGGGGTGTATCTGGTTTTTTACACTCCAGAGGGCTTGTGTTTACCAACCAATCCATTTTAGACTAAACGTTACCTAACGCAGCAATGAAAGCCTGCTGTGAACTATAGCCAGCCAGGCTGTTCTGCCCCCTGCCGTCCTGCAAAATAGAGGAGGGTCTTTGCTGACTGCAGCCCATGTTCTTAGGCAGCACTGACACTTCTTCACATCAGACCAGAGCTGAGACATCAGAGAGGTGTGTGTGTGTGTGTGTGTGTGTGTGTGCACGTGCGTGCACACACACACGCACATGCATGAACAGCAGTAACTACACGTTTTAGCACCAGGACTGAGCAAGCATATTAACTCCTGTTTTTCTGGCATTTCTTTTCCCCTTTTCACATCCCTGCTGCTTTGTGCTCTGATTACATTCGTGTGTGAATCACCTTTTTTTTTTGAGTTCCAAAGGGGCAGCCATGTTAGTCTAGTTCAGCAAAACGAACAAGGTGTCCTGTGGCACTTTTACAGACTAACAAATTTATTTATCACACAAGCTTTTTCTCTGACAAAAGCTCATGCGATAAATACATTTTTTAGTCTTTAAAAGTGCCACAGGACTCCTTTTCTTTGAGGGACGCACTGAAGATTGTGGCATTTTCATAACACGTCCCTGCTCATGCTTGTGCCTGCTGTCACCCTAGGACTTTTTGCACTGTTTTAGTTGAGAACCAGTTTCAAGAAAGGGCATCATTAAGGCTTTCAGTGAAATGCAAAGGGGTCAATAACACTCGTTATTTTCTCTTTCAGCTATTTTCTACACTGCTGCAATATTGGGACCTGCAGCAGGTTATCTGTTAGGAGGAATGTTTCTAAATATTTACACTGAAATTGGCAAACAGTAAGTTGGTAAAAAATAATCTTGTTCTTTTTCCTTTGTGCTCCTTAGAAAGTATCAAATGAAACTTAACAGCTTAAATGAAAAAATACCCATTGTCTTCTGGGCGGGGGTGTGTCAAGCAATGAATTTGTAAAGGGACCATGTGTGAATGTGGTCGAAGCCAGAATAATGGGTTTTCATTAAGGCAACTACTGGGAAAAAATTTCTGACAAGCCTCATTTTTCCAAATCAATTGTCCTTGTGCTTTGTCACTTGCTGATTTCTTGAATGAACTCTCCTGTGTATGCACTCAGCATTGCTGCCGTTTCCACCATTCCTCATAAAGGTCCCACAGCGCTACCCAGTTAGTCTTTGGTTTACAATGGGTTTCTTTTTTCTTTTTCACTTGTGACGAATGATCCATTGCAAAAGCATTTGGTGAGAAAGCCTGATCCATTCTTTTGCTTTTGACATTTGAGAAATTAGTAGATTGGATCATTTTGTTGTTGCTGTTTCATTTCAACACCAGCCTCATAGCCAAAGATTGATCTTGTGTTGAATGCAGGCTAGGATAAAAATAGAAATGAAAATGTAACCTGGAGCTGGTGGATGCTCAGAGATAAAGTGTTAACTAGCTCATGTTTTCAGGCACATTGTTATAAGTGATGTATTATAGTTACCCATGGTCACTGTCATTTTGTCCAGAGTTTGTGGGTCTGCAAGGAAGGGTGATCCAGTGGTTAGGACGCTGGCCTGAAAACCTGACTTCAGTTGCCTGTTCTGCCATGGCCTTCCTGTGCGACCACAGACAGGTCACTTAATATCACTCTGCTGCAGTTCCCACCTTTAAAATGGGGGAGACAGCACCCTACTGTCTTACAGGGATGGGGTCAGCTTAAAGACCTTCAAGATTAAGAGGTGCTGAGATACTACAGTAGCAGGGGCCATCTAATGTCAGTACCATATTGCATTGGCCAAGATAGCAGGTGACTTACAGAATCGAGGTCAAGTAGCCAGGTGTAAAAATCAATCTTGTATATTCACCCAGAAGCCTGCCTGGACGCACAAATCAAAGAGTCACCCAGTCAGAGACCTGTTTGCAATGTTTTCAGCATCCTCCATCTCCCTTTTCCGCACCAAAAAGAAGTAGTCAGATTTTCCACAGAGCTCAGCTTTCATTTTGGCACCTAAATGAAACAGGTCAATGTTCAGAAGTGCTCCCGCTGGGACCTGTATAGTTCTGGGCGCTTTTGGAATTTGACTTTCGCTCGGCTGCCTAGACGGCATCTGGGCTCTCTTGAAAATCTGGCCTCAAGTGTTGAGCACTTTGCAGTTCCTCTGATGATATTTTTCTCAGCGAAGCTTCATGCTGTTTCCAAACTCATTGATCAGATTTTGGCACTTTGGTCACATACAGAAAGGGACAGAAAATGTTGGAGCACTTTACTTCTCCTTTGATTCCAATCATGATGCATTGAGCTCCATGGCTCTCTCATATCATGTGGTGAGACATGGTTTGCTGGCAAGCCGCAGAGGCATTTGCAACACTTGAGCTTGGAGCAGCTTTGAAGTGGCTGTCCCAGGGGCTGTGTCACTGATGGAACTCACCTTTCCAAGCTTTTGAATTTGCCTTTTTTAGAAGAATTGTTTGTGCAATTTATTTGCAGATAAAGAGTCTTTTGGCAGAGCCTCTTGGTCTTTGCCAAAGTGCTCCCTCTGCTTCTATTACAGAGTTCAGCAAGGGTTATGAGAACACAGGCTTGTCCAGCCTTGTGTCCTGGGTATTGTTATGGCTGACTTTGAGGCGAATGCCACTGGCTGACTGTACTTTTCACACGGCTATAGAGCATTGACACTCAGCCACATGCGGATCAAGATTTCCACAGTCCTTATTGAGCCGAACAGGGAATATATCGGAGTGGAGCCCTGCTTTTCTTTTTGGCCAGTTTGCAATTATGTGAGGTGAATGGGGACGGGGGAGCAGGGTCTTTTCTCGGCTGATAACCCACCTCCAGCAGTGAATAAGAGGTGCAGGGAGTGGGAAAAGATCTAGCTCGATCCGTCGGCCCAAGTAGCTATTAGGGCACATGGAGGAGAGGAAGCTGTTCCATGAAGAGGGAAACATTTGCCCCTTCCCCAGAGGGAGGAGAAGAGATGGGGGGAGCTGTTACTCTCTGAATCTCAGTCCATTCCCTGGGTCTCCCCTGCACAGGGAGGTAACACACGCCCCTTACACGAGGCAGACTGTAGACATTTAGCCCTTGATGAATTTCTATTGGTAAAGCTGAGTCTCCTCAAAGCACAGAGCCTCCTTGGACAGCTCTGTTTTGTTTTGTTTTTTCCAGTCAGAAGTAAAATCCAAGGAGTAAAATGTGCTCTCAGATGCAGTAGAAATCTGCTATTTTCAGTCTGGCCAGGGGAGTCACTCCAGATTTAGACTAATGCCAGTACAAGCAGAATTTGGCTCCAAGCTTTCAGGTTGTCACATGCACAAAATATAGTTGGGGGCAGATTGTCCTCTGCCTGGCACCACTTTTACATAGGTGTAACATGGCTGACTTCAGCTGGTAGCCCTGATCTATGCCAGGTAACTTTACCCTCTTGTTCTTTTACAGAGCTGATCTAACCCCAGATAATACTCTCTGGGTTGGGGCCTGGTGGATAGGATTCCTTGGGGCTGGAGCTGCTGCCTTCCTTACTGCCATTCCCGTTCTCGGTTACCCTCGCCAGCTGCCAGGTATATGAAAAATGAAATCCTGAATAACTTCAGGGGGAGCACTTTGGGATCCTCTTAATGGAGGGCAGCTGCTGTGATTCCTTAGTCCTCATTTCAGCTACAGTAGTGCCTGAGCCCTGCCGTTACCGTCATACCAACCTTGGTCCTCATTTCAGTGTCACAGATTTGGTAAACCTATGGATGAGGCCCTGCAAATGGGCTGCTTTAGTGGGGGCGGAAAGAAGAACTTAGTCATTAGATGCTAATTACACCAATGGGGCAGAACGCTATTTCACTGGTTTGTTACTATTAGCCGGCTGTTTATGCTGTCCTTCGTGCCACTGGCTCTTGCAATCAAGCAGTTATTCTCAGCTTGCATGCTATGCATATCGGCATATACACAGGGAAGGAGCAGGATACAATTTCACCCATGTATTGTGTTCCCCATTAGCATCTTTTGTTTGCTTCTATATCCTACCCTCCCATTCATCCATCTCTGTCTTTTGTGCTTATTTGCAGAACACTGGAAATAATGTGACATTTTATGTCTGTCCTGCAGATGTGCATAGTACTTTGATTTTCATTAACTCCTACGTGCTGTCTTCTCCTATTTTGAGATATGCCTGACTAAATGTTGCCCTTTTGGATGGATGCCAAAGAATGAGGAAACAACAGGCTGGAAAAAAGAGCTTACATTTTAAAGTGTAATTTATATATAGATGGCACACCTTCCATTTCACAGCCACCTGTTTTCCCCATGCTTCATTGTCTTCCTCTGTTCAGCCCCTTTATGCAGCTTATGAACAAGTGAGGGAAAGTGGAGATAAATGTGAAACGGAGGCATTGGAGAGAGGGAGGGGTTCAAAACAGAAACTGGTATTATGCACACTGACTTCCGTTAACTTTCAAAGAGAGGTGGGCATCTAGCTAACCTTCATTGAGCTGGTTGGGATATGGTGAAATGTTTGCACAAAAATGTCCAGTGGAAGAACTTTTGCAGAAAATAGAACTACTGTTTTACATGGAAACATTTTTGGTTGAGCACCATCTGATGAGCTGACTCATAGTCGCACCAGGCTGATGCTAGGATGTTTATTTTCCCTATGAATTTGTTACTCGTGCGGCACATAAGGCCTCCTATCTCACATATTCTCCATTTCCATCATCAATACTTTCAGGATCCCAACGCTACACAGTCATGAGAGTCTCTGAGACTCATCAACTGAAAGACGGGAGCCACAAAAGAGCCGCGGATCCTGACTTTGGGAAAACAGTTAAAGATCTTCCTCGGTGAGACCCTTTGCACATGCATGACATTCAGAGAGCTCTTACCAAAATTAGGGAAATGGTTTCAAATGCATCTGGCTTTTTACAAAACAATAAGAAGGCTTTACAGCACCCGGTGCTTGGTCCTGCAGGATGCTACTGAAATGAGCAGGAGTTGATGATACCCCACATCTAGCAAGATCAACCCACTTTAGGAACATTCATATTAGAATGCTTCTCTACATGTAGGCAGAATCAACCCATTTTACAGATTTGAGACAGAATAAACCTAGGAAGCTTAGTCACCAAAGGGCAACTCCACAGTTGCCATGGTGACAGTTTAACTTCACAGGACCACTTGCGTTCCAGGCTTTGAAATAAAATCCAGTTCAACAATGGCCCATCACAGTGTTACAGCAACTGCTAACCGTAAGACTATTTTCATAAGCACAATTTTGTGCCCACAAAGAACCATCTACCATGTGTGATATGTGGCCTAGTGGGCTTTATCGATGGTGGCTTAATGCCGATCGTTGTTGTAGTCTAAAAAAGTGATTCTCATCGACTGGTCCATGGACCAGTACTGGTCCCTGCAATCTCTCTGAGACAGTTTAGGAAGGCACAAGCTAGCCCCGGTGTCAAAAAGTTTGAGGAAAAAACTGATCTGAACTATGTGAACATGTGCAATGTTTTTGATTCTTCCTCTTAAGATTTGATCCTTCCTGTTTATTCCTTGTAAACTGATTACTATGTATCTCTGCTCATTTTTTCATTGTCCAATGTCTCCTCATCTTTGTCTTCTCCTTTCATCTTACTTTGGTCTCATGTTGGCTTCCTCACGTGTCCCTTTAATTTTCATCTTTGTTTCCTTTTCTTTCTCGTAGGAAGCTGAATAGCTCTTTTTTGATTCTGTTTGCTGTTATTCTAGTTCTATCTCTCAGTTTCCTTTCTGTGTTATTCCACTTCCTTTCTCCATGCCAATCAGCTTCTTAGTGTTTTTTTCCCCTTTTCTTTTCTCATGCAAAGTATCCATAGCAGAGTGCATGACTACAGGAACAGCCTGTAACTATGTATGTGCAAACACAGACTATGTTTACAGTGTGGCTTAGGAGGCGGCTAAGTCCCTCGTTCATTCTCACACACTCACCTTTGCTTTCATGAAGTTAGCGTGGCCAGCAGCAGAGGTATGGCTGAGCAGTGCTCAGTACAAACCCACCTGAAAATGATTCCTCAGCTGCTACGACCCATGCTACAGCAGCTACACTTCTATTTATAATTGCACTAGCTCAATGAAAGACTTACACCCCTCACATAGCCAAATGCAGGCCAAGATGCAATTGAAGTTGTTTTCTGGAAACAGAGAGCAGGAAATGCCAACAAATGATTGACCTAAATAAGATACATATACACCTTACTAGCAAGAGACAGAATTTCTCTGTGCTGTTTTCAGTTAGCATTTCACCAGAAGAACATGAGAGACAAAAGGGGGGCTGTAGTGAAGCTACACGATGCCAATTTGCAATGTCGTCGGGAGCTACCAGATGTTGCTGTTTAAAATTGTGTTTTAACTGAATGAACAGGAGTTGGATCTCAGAGAAGTACTCTCTGTTACTTACAAGGAGTCTTGTGGCATTTTTAAAGACTGACAAATTTATTTATCTCATGCGCTTTCGCAGGAGAAAAATCCCACTTCTAGGTTGCACTTTTACTTGGAAGACAAGCATAACCTCAGTAACTGTACGTTTACTGCCTCAGTCTCTCCAGGAATCATTCTTATGAACAACTGTGGACTACAGGTTATACACACACAGCGTAAACAGAAATATTAGCTGGTGTAACACCATCATACGGTGCTAAGAGTCTTCTGTGAGTTTCAGAATCATTACCTGCCTCTGTACACGAAAAGGAAGATTGAAACACACATGCATAGTAGAATTTACCTCATTCAAGGTCAACTTTTATTGAGCCTATGGAACTATTCATGTAGGGGAATACCAAAGCTGGTCATCAAGGGTTAAAAGGTTTTACGATGAATATTGCATGGAGCCGATTTCACCCTTGTTTTTAAATGAAGTTCTTGACTGCGTGCCATTTTCAGAGGTCATGACTCACTCGCTACACGGAAATTAAATTCAAATACTGTATTTAAATAATGTTCAGGGAGCTGCACCTAACCTTCAGTGCTCCACTCGCTGCAGGCCTCACTGAAATAAAAATCCCATTTACCTCCAGGGAGTTTTGGCTGAGTCGGGGCTTCAGGATCAGTTCATTTGCCTTGAACATAACTGAATGTACTGAGTCCCTGAAGAACATATGGCAAATGCCTAGAGATGGGCCAATCAGATCATGGAAAATAAGAGCTAGTCTGGACCTGATTGTATTTTTATGCATCTTAAAAGCTGACTAAAGTGTCCCTTTTATAAAAATACAGAAGAAAACTCCACATCCTTCTGTGTTTTGTTGGGAGAAGAGGAAATGCCTTAAAGAGAAGCTGCTCTAGAGGAATGGATCACATCTATAAATGTGGCAGCATCCAATGAGTAGGCGGGTATGTCAGTTAGAAGGACATGAAACAGCTTAAGTTTCTAAGTTCAAAAGAGATACCCATGTCAGTGTAGTTCAGCAAATCAACCAAAGAATCTAGTGGCACTTTTAAAGACTAACAAATGTATTTATCACATGAGCTCTTGTGGGAGAAAAATCCTACGCAGAGCACCATTCCTGTTTTTTGTTAATTGATGGTTGGATTCTGGCACATTTACTCATGTGCAATAGAGTAAGAGATTTCCAGAGGGGTAGCCATATTAGTTGGTGTGCAGCAAAAACAATGAGAGTCCTGTGGCACCTTATAGACTAACAGATTTCTTTGGGCATAAGCTTTCGTGGGCTCCCATACACTTTGTTAGATGCATCAGAAATTCATTAGTCTATAAGATGCCATAGCATGCTCATTATTTTAGAGCAAGAGAGTGCCATTGAGATAAGTGGCATTACTTATAGAAGAAGGCACCACTCAGTGTGCTCCATGTAGCCTTATTCTGCTTCTCCAAAAGCAAGTGTATCTCATAGGAATTAAGACAATACAATGAAATAATCTCTTAGTGGATTCCAGCTCGATTCCTGGTTTATAAATTTGATAAAAATAGCCATTTTTTCCCTGCTTCCCTCTGCAGATTTTCATTATATATTCTACTCTGGCTGTGCATAAGAAAAGCCCACTGGTGTCAATACACTGGAAGAGATTCAAACAGAATGTGTAAAAAACACTCCTGACAAACAGTGTGCTGAGGTTGATCAGAGAAAGGCGCTTTATATGAAGTTCATAATTACTTCTTTTATGGGAATTGCTCGTTGCTATACCACACATGCACAAATCTCCAAAACAAAGAGCTGAGGTCAATATTACATTCTTCCTTTAGATTTATGTGAGGAGTGGAGGTGGAGAGGGGTTTGTTTGTGTCATAACTTTGACACAGTAAAAGCGTCTTTAAAAGTGTCACAAGACTCCTTGTTTGTTTAACTTTGACATTGTTTTAGCTTTGGAGAGGAAAGAAATTCATCGGTGCTTTTTAACTATAATCCTTTCAAACGATTAAAGGGTTCTCGTGCCAAGGCAATGTGAACGTAAATGTTGAGTTTTTAAGTAGCATGTTATGGATCCATTAAAATGTAACGAGACTGCAAATCCTATGAGAGCCCAATATCCGTGTTCTGCACAGGTGATAGATACTGCTCTTGCTCTCAGTGAACTCAACAGGACTATTTGCATGAGTAAGGGCTAGACGTATGGGTAAAGATTGCCAGATCAGGCCTTAATATATAGCAGGGCTTATCCCTCAGAGATGATGAGTTTCCTCAGCTCCCCACAAATTCAAGAGTTGAGGACACTCACGACTCCTCCAGAGTAGTGCAGTATTGCTACTTGATCCAAAGGTCACTGACGATTCCTGCTAATTTCAGGGAGCTCTGCATGGGGCTGTACATCTCAGATGTGCAAGCAATAGAAGACAGGGTCTGATTCCCCGATAGTGTCATTGGAGCTACCTTGATTTATACCAGCTGAGGCTCTGGCCCATACTCATCACACTGCAGGCACAAATGGCTCTCCTGTATGGAACGACTGTCCTGTTCTAGTGCTCTGTTTTCCCTTGCATGTAGGTGGTAGGAGCAGTCACACAAACTACACAATCAGCCACATGCTGTCTAGTCAAAAGATTAGGCATCATGCTTCCAAATGAAATGCAGTTGTGTAGTTTAATTTCATCCATTTTACAACTAAGTGAAATAATTGGAGAAAAAAAGAAAAGGTCATTCCTGGAAGAATAGTCAAGTCATTCAACTGATTTCCATTTTGAGACAGCTGTTGCAATAGGATCCCATGAAATTACATTATAGGGACTTGCCATTTTTCTTTTTCTTTTCCTTCTTGGTTGTTTTGATGTAACTGCACAGTGGTACAGCCAAACAAATTGTTAGTCTCTCAAAGTGCCACAGGACTCCTTGTTTGTTTCGCTGAACTAGACAGACGCGACTCCCCCTCTGGAACTCACACAAGGGTAGTAACTGATGCATATCTAAATTCCCAGAATGTGTGATGCGGGAGCCCTGCCACGGAGCTGGCCAGAAGACAGAATTCCCTTCCCACTGAACATTCTGATGTGTTGAGGGAAAACAATATGCTCAGTTCAGGATGCCAAATAAATAATTTGAAATTTTTCATGGGATGCAAAATTCCATTTAAGGAGAATCAAAATGGAACTTGTCAGCTTGCTCCAGGCTGTCCAGCTCCCCGGGCAGCTGCCTCCTGGTGCTGCCCAACTGCCTAGGTAGCCGGATTCCTGAGGCATCAGGTAGCAATGACAGACTGCTGCTTAGACAGCCACAGCAGCCAGCCTTGGGAAGCAGCCTTCCTGACCCCCTGCCTGTTTCCTTGGAAAGTTTTGACACAATCAAGACATGGCTGCATTGTAATTTTATCGAATCAATGTTTTCTACCAGGAAGGAGTTCTGTGAGAGCATTTTTGACCAGCTCTACTCAGCATGTGACATTTAGTTGCCCTGCATTAGATCTCCATCCATTTCACATTCTCTCCAAAGCAAGAAGCAATAGTCAAGTGATTTTGACTATTACTTTAAAACACACGTGCATGCACACTCATCATCTGTCTGTATGGAAAGATTTGATGAGCGCAACACTCCATCTTTCCAGAAATAGCCAGTTTGTTCAGAATTGCTTTTGGCAGGACTTCATTACAGATAACGGACTGAAAAGGGAGCAGTTGGAGTAGGCTAAGATAGAGCTACATGACAGAATTTCAGACTAACTACAAAAGAAATCCAAACAAAGTAGTGTAGATTTCCTAATTCACTATCTGAGATAGAGGAAAATAACTAAGACCATCCAGCAAGCCTGGGGCTTTTGCTGTATTTGAAAGAAGGATCACTGCTGGATCATACTTCTGCAGAAATATGACCACATGGCAAATTGTCTGGAATGTCTGCTTTCCGTTAATAAATCCTAGTTAGTCTCAAGGAAAATGTATTTGCTAAACATAGTAGTTAAACTTAAAATGTACACCACTTTGTCTGGACTGTGTTGTTTGCTGTTTTACAGTAGGATGATTAAGGTCTTTAATAAAGTGCTTAAAGCAGGGAAGAAACCTTACTCGATTTAAGCTGTAAAATAATACATGTGTGACAACGGGAGTTCTGGTATGAGGCACAGCTTTGCTTCCCAGTCACCTGAGCTAGGTCAGGATTACAACAATTAAGGTTACTGTTTACTAGTGTGATTCCCAAAAACAGTAATGAGAATTGATTGCATTCAACAGCTAGCAGAAACAGGACCCTAAAAGAATATTTGCTGATATGTTGTCCTTCAGGACCCAATTCTGAAAGGTGCTGGGTGCCCTCCAATTTTATTGTCCTGAATGAAAATCAAGGGCACTTTGAAAGACAAGCTCTGAATTTTCAAAACTTACCATCTAAATTGCACTCAGAGAGTTTGTGACTCTACCATTTGCACCTGCAAGCAATACATTATTTTGCCCTATGATTGCACACACAATATCCGTTTTGCATATGCCAGTCCCTGTTTCCTTAGGTAAATGTCAGCTGTGTGAGCATAATGGATACACAGTCACAAAGTCTGCCAGTGCAATGGGGCATTTAATTTGCAAAATCATATATATGAGTTGGGGGGGGCACTGAGTAACTCCTACAACATTTATCAAACTCAGAGGACAAAGTACAATTTTTCCATTTTCAAGGGCAGAGACTGCTTACAGATGATTTTCACCCAATACTTCCACCTTGAGTAGATGGACAGAGAGTGGTCAAAGAGCAGAGCTGGTCAATGGCTCCAAGGCTGAATCCACATGAGGGGAGAAACATGCTGCTCTTTTTAAAGAGCTGCAGCCATGATTTCCCTTCTTTTTCTTCCACCCTTATGCAAGGATTTGCCTAAAAACACAATCTAGCCCTTAAATTCAAAGAGACAGGGATGACATAAAGGTGCACCACCCTATGCTATTTCATTGTATTTATCTTTCTGTGTGGCTCTTGGACTCTACAGATCAGTACTGCTGCTTCTGAAGAACCCCACCTTCATCTTCCTCTGTTTAGCTGGAGCGACTGAAGCCACACTCATTGCTGGAATGTCTACTTTTGGACCCAAGTTCCTTGAATCACAATTTAGTTTAAGTACCTCTGAAGCTGCTACCTTGTTTGGTAAGAATCCAAACTCTCTCCAGCATCACAATTTTCATTGTCTAAAAATACGGAAATGTCATGACCAAGAAGATGATTTTGCATGAGAGAGTCAAATGCAGTCCTGACATAGGGTAATTACACTGTGTGGATCATTTAAAATATAGCTGTAATCTAAAACAGAACTGGCACCTTCTGACCCAGCAGACCTGCAGCCTGGGTGTAGTCAGTGCCATATTTACTAATTTTAGTGGGATATGTTTTCTCTGCTTTTATACCTGTTGGTCCTGCCAAACCAGCACGGAGTGAGCTGGGATTTGGTCCTTCTTCTGTACCATCAAGGGAACTATCTCTAAGCCCTAGTCTACATTTGAGGGCTTTTCAGCGGCAGTCGACCACCAGGATGTAAAATTCCTTGCGTAACTGACAGTGACTTTCTAAGCCACCGGCACACACCAGGAAAAAGCCGACCGCAAATCCCTTGTGGTCAGTTTTCCTCTATGCCCCCTGACCCCCGGGGCTTCTGGGGTCGACTTCCAGGAGTGGTGTAGCAAGTTCACACTCGCCACAGTCGGCTCCCGAAAGGGTGAACTGATGGTGGCGAAGTTGCCACTGTCAGTATAGACATAGCCAGAGTTGCAGAATCGGTATTACAGGCAACATACAGCTGGAAAGAATCCAGCTTCGCACTCAAGTCCCAGGCTGAGTTTGCAGGTGTGCCAATTAGAAAAAATTATACACATGGACACACACATTTAACTGAGCAAATCTGAGCTGAATTCAGTGGGATGCAACGTACAAGGAACCTTATAATGCTAAAACAAACAAGGAGTCTTGTGGCACTTGAACACTAACAGATTTATTTCTTGCATGAGCATTGGTGGGAGAAAATCCCACTTCATCAGATGCTTTGAAGATGGGGGAACTTACAGAACGGGAGGAAATAAGTGCAGAGAAGTGTAGAGTAACTTTACAGGGCAGAACTATACTATATAGAGAAAATATTTCCTTACTTTCTCAGATTTGGGGCTAGGTTTTCAAAGCTGCTACTGAGGGCAGAGAGCCTTTTTGTTTCTTTTCAAGTTCAGTAAATTCCCACCAAGAAACAAGCGTAGACCGGTAGCACAGAAAGAGTTAAATTGTTCAAATGCTGCAGGGTTTTTTTTTTATTCAGACAAATAGACACTCCCTTCCTGACATTTAGACTTTTTTGTTGTTGTTGTAGGCTATCTTGTGGTGCCAGCAGGGGGAGGAGGCACGTTCCTGGGAGGATTCATTGTGAATAAATTTAAGCTCCGTTGTTCAGGAATCATCAAGTTGTGTTTATTTTTCACAATATCAAGTCTCCTGGCTATTTTCATATTTTTCATTCACTGTCCTAACATGCCGATGGCGGGAGTGACACAGACGTACGACCAAAGGTAATAACAACAGTTCCCATCAGCCTTATGCTGGGATGGTACAGAAACATGAGGCTAAAGCTGAATAATCGACATTGAGGTACACATATTAATGCAGTACAGAAGAATGCCATGGCTGTATGGCCCAGTGTGTGACTTAGCATGTTCCAAAGTTATGACTGCACACATCTTAGCACCTTCCAGCATCCCTTCTCCCATGCCCTGTGCCCTCCTTCTCCTCTTACTCCACCCCGTAAGATACTGCAAAAGGAACAGCTGCCAACTAATCCAACATTTCCTTTAGCACCTTACTGGAAAGCGGCCTAAACCTGACAGCGGCATGCAATACTGCATGTGATTGCCCAAGAGACGTCTACAGTCCAGTCTGTGGAAGCGATGGCATCATGTATTACTCTCCCTGCTATGCAGGATGCAAAGATACATCAGTTCTCAATGATGGCAAGAAGGTATGGTTTGAACAACGCCTGTGTTAGCAAAGAACATTAGCTGGCACGAATTTCTTATAAAATGCTAGCCAGCTATGAGGAAGTTACTTTAAATTTATTCCTGCTTCAGAGCCATTATAAACAGTGAAGGACCCTCTGTGAATAGCTAGAAATCGTGAGAATCAGGAGCCAACTGAGGTGCAGGTGCTCTCTGTATGTTGCTGCATAGCCCTGGCTTAGTTCTGGTGCCACGTTTTGGGTTTGGAAGCTCCAGAAGTTACGCAAGGGTCTGGACTCCATGCAATGGGTCAGATTCTGCTCCAAGCTGCAATGAGGTAAATCCTGCATAACTCGTAAACACTGCTGCCCTTAGACAGGGGGAGCGGGGCGACAGCCCCGGGCCCCACGCTGCTGCGCTCGCATTGCCGTGCTGTGGTTACCCGCTGCCTTTGGCTGCAAACCGAAGGCAAGGATTGGGAGCATGGATTCTGGGATGATCTGTCCCACCCCCAGATTGGAACAGCTGACCTGGGAGTGGGGTGGGAGAGCATGGCCAGACCTCTGGACCAGCCCTCCCCACCCACCCCTAGTGCAGGGGATGGACGGTCCTGCTCACACATTCATAGCCTTTAAGGCCAGAAGGGATTATTGTAATGATGTGGTCTGGCTTCCTGCAAATCACAGGGTACAGAACATCATCCAACCTCTCTTCTAATAGATCCGCAGTCTCTGGCTGAGTTACTGAAATCCTCAAATCATGATTTAGAGATTACAGGGAATCCACCATTTACTCTAGTTCAGACCCAGCAGGTGACCCAAGCTCTGCTCTGCAGAGGAAGCTGTGAAACCCACAGGGCCTCTGCCAATCTGACCTTCCTTCCTGACCACAATTATGGTGATTGGTTAGATCCTGAGCAGGCTGGCAAGACCCATCAACCAGTTACCTGGAAAAAAAATTCACTGTAGTAACTCCCAGCCCTCCCCATCTAGCATTTCATCTCTAGCCGTTAGCAATATTTGCTACTAGCCATCACAGATAGGCCACAATCTCATCAGACTGTCCCCTCCGTACCTTTATCATGCTCTGACTTGGATCCAGGTAATTTTTTTGCCCCTACTACTCCTTTTGGAAGGCTGTTCCAGAACTTCTCTCCTCTCACAGCTAGAAACCTTCATTTACTTTCAAGACTAAATTTGTTGAGAACTGAATGGAAGTCAATAGCAGAATTCTGGATTTCGGCTGGGAACTGAATTTGTCCCATTGTATTTTGTGGAGAGAGTGTGTCAGAGTCTATTCACACCGTGCACTGACTCACATTGCCAGAGTTCAGCGTGGTCTTGTGAAGTTCATTTCCACTGGATCTAATGTGTGCATTGGAAACTGGCATCAGGTCAAATTCTTGGCCCTGCTATAGCAGCCTCACTATGTGTTAGTATAAAACACAGTTGTAAAACCAGCTGATCTGTAAGGATTCACCATATGTAATTCTGTGGCCCCAAGTGCACTTATAGAGATGCTGTCTCTTTGGGAAATTGATGAGGTATTTGTTTCCCAGGTTTATCATGGCTGTAGCTGTATCCAAAAGAATGAGATGGACGCCATGGCAGGGAAATGCACTTCTTCCTGTCAGAAAAAGAATCTCCTCCTGGTTTTCATGTTTGCTGTGATTCTCTTCACATTTCTAAGCAGTGTCCCTGCTTTGACTGCAACTCTACGGTGAGCTGTGCAACTTTCTTTTTACTGTACAAAGCCCTGCTTTGAGCAAGAAGTAGCTGAATGCAAACCTTTTCATTTTATCCTAGCAATTCTGGCTGGCTACCAGGCCTGGTGACAACAGCCCAGTTTTTAGCCTGTTGATGATATCTTCTCTCAGTCCAGTTGTGAAGACAAGCTGAGTGCTTGCCCATGCATGTAGCTCATCTGTGCCCTCAGTGCAGTAGTTAGATGTCCAAATATCCGTAGGTGTACTCACGATTTTGAGAGTGCACATTATACCCACAAAAAGGGAGAATGAGCCTCTTTGTGGCTGAAAATATATCCCGTTATCAGCAGTGTACACTGTTTGATGGTGTTAGAGGGTGAAGAGGGGCTATGATCTTTGCTGGTGGGGAGCTGCCCCTACTACATATCAATATTTCTAAATGCTAACTTTGTGTCCTTCAGGTGCGTCTCTGAGAGACAGAGATCGTTTGCTCTAGGAATCCAATGGATTGTAGTAAGAACACTAGGTATAGTATGGAGTCAATGTGTATGTCTTATCTATTGTATTTGTAAAACACTTATCACAGAAGTATCTAGGGGCCAGATACAGAGGGTCTAAAGGCAGTGGCGTGGGAATACATGATACCCAAGAGTGGAAGAGGTTTCCTTTCACCTGCCTGCACATTCATAAACATCCAATTCTGCTTGCATATAGTTTGCAAACAGGAAAAGAAAGAGCTAAACTGGAAACCAGATTGTTCATTATGAATAGCTCACCCAGCAACTTAATACACAACAGCAAAGCTTCATACAATATCATTAGATTGAGCACTAAATTCA
The DNA here is from genome assembly GCA_007922195.1 of Podocnemis expansa. Lineage (NCBI taxonomy): Eukaryota > Metazoa > Chordata > Testudines > Podocnemididae > Podocnemis > Podocnemis expansa. The sequence goes on along the minus strand of ML682026.1, from coordinate 3,754,939 downwards.
AACCTTAGGACACCAAAAGTTGCTTGAGTTCCTGGTGGGAATGGAGCATTGAACGCTGACAGGTGTCATGTGCTGAAGTGTGGTTCTTTAACCATGTGTAACTGGCTGTTGGAAAGAGAACTAAAGCTCCCAAAACACATTCCCAAAGGAGTAAAGAATAGCAGTCAGCTTTTGGTAATATTTGTTCCTTCCAAGAAGAAAATGGGTTGTGTTGTCTAAGGCGCTGGATAAGAACATATATCCTTGCTGAGTTCATAGGCGTTTCAAAGGAACTTATGGGAGTAAGTGACTCAAGTCCTATTGAAATTCAGCAAGATTTGGGTGCCTAAATCTTTAGGGTCTTTTGAAAATCCCAGTCATAAAGGTTGCGATGTTAGCTTACTCGCTCACTGTACCTGCAAAACCTGACATTGTTTTGAAAGGGCTTTGAGCTACCTTGAGAATGAAAGATGGAAGTTATATAAAGTGATGTTTCATTTTGGCTTCATGCAGGAGGAATTCCTGGTCCAATTGCCTTTGGCTCAATGATTGATCGGTCATGTCTGGTGTGGCAGGACCAGTGCGGAGAACAAGGTTCTTGCTACGTTTATCAGAACTCTGCCATGAGCCAATACACTCTGATTGCCGGAATTGTCTACAAGGTGATGACCAGTTCCTATTTCACTTTCTTATCTCCTAGCCTATGCTTTTCACCTATGAGCAGCATCAACAATGGCAGAAATTTTGGAAGCTTCAGAAGTGTTGTTTTTGGTCGCAATAGGAATTCTGTCTTCATTCAACCATAAGTGTGAAAATACTGCAACATGTTTGTCGCTAAATGCAAATATTCTATTTAGATTTCACAATTTAGCAGCTCTGCAGGGACCAACATTCTGCTGAGCCTATAGTTTCCAGGCGAAACGTTTTTCCACTAAAATTTTAGGGGGGAAACTCCATAAAATCCAGCCTTCTATTAAAATCATTCCCTCCAGAAGAGGAGTTAAGTATATAGATGCAGTCTGTTAGCTTGAGGGGCTCAGGTCACTCTGATCATATGGTAAAGAAAAGCAAAAAGCCATTGTTGCAAATGCTCAAAAATGGTGCGATAAGGTGAATGGTTCAGTATGTACTAGCAGAAAGCATCATTTCAGCTAAGTGCAAATTGCAGCTTGCATGCAGGTCATAGAATCACAGGGTGGGAAGGGACCTCCTGAGGTCAGCTAGTCCAAGTCCCTGCTAAAAGCAGGGCTACTCCCACTAAATCATCCCAGCCAGGGTTTTTCCCAGCCGGGCCTTAAATCTCCCAAAAGATGGAGATTCCATTAGGTAACCCATTCCAATGCCTCACCACCCTCCTCCTAGTGAGAAGGTTTTCCTAATATCCAACCTCGACCTCCCCAGCTGTAATTTGAAACGATTGCTCCTTCTTCTGTCCTCTGTTACTAGGTCCCAAGAGGAGTGAGCAGCCGTGGTGAGGAGGTGCATGTTGGCTGCCGTTCACTGCTGGCAAAATTCGACAGCAGTTGACTGGAGTTACGCAAGCCACATAAAGCAGCTTGTGTAACTCCTGTCAGCTTCCTAACTCCCCTTTAGCATGTGTCTTCACTGCACTGCACCGACCGGAAATGCATTCCCGTTAATGCAGCATTATGCCACTTGAGGGAGTGGTTTTATTAAGCTGATTTCCAGATTGACTGTGTCTTCCCTGAACGTGCAGTTGATCTGGAAAAATCAACCTGATGGTGGTGACTTTGCCATCATCAGTACAGATGTGGCCTAAAGCAATGCTACTAGGTACAGCAAAATACTATAGGCCAGATCCTCAGCTGTTCTGTGTAGCTCAATGCAGTCTGGGTCCAGGTGCTTTAAATGGCTGATTCATTGCTCCATGGTCCCAGCACAGCATCGCTGTGGAGTCAAGCGACCAGAGAATCTAGCTCCATCCGTCCCAGACCTTAACACGGATGGCTGTGCACTCCAGAATCCAGTATTCCCCATCCTACTCAGCAAATGTACCTGCTGATGACAATGTTTCACAAAGCCATGGATTTGCCCCTTGTTGTAGCAAACAAGCTGGGACCTTTAGAAGTGACTCAGACATCGCTGTCAAGAACAAGGGAAAGAGCAGAGCTGCCCCCACAAAATCTGAACAGCCCTTAATTTAAAAACAAATCCCAGCTGCAAGTAAACAAGTCTGTTTCCAAAATAATGGCACAGCTCTAGCCACGGTTCTTTTTACGTGCTGGATTTGATACTATGTGATGATAGGTCAGATTCAGAGCTAAAGCTACAGTGCTTTAAATTCAAGGTTTGGGGCCAGCCCATTAGTAAAATCACAGTGGCTGGTGGGTGAGTCATGTGATGTTTATATCTCAGTCTGATTATCATCATCAAGGATTGTTTGGTTTGGATGAATCCCCCTCCCTAAGGTTAATGGATGTGGGAGTCACAGGCACCCACAGCATAATATAGTGTTGATCTAAAAACCCTGACTATAAATTGTGTGCATAATGATATGAACTCTTGTTTCTAATTTGCATCATGCTAGGCACTACCCACATGTAGCAAGAGCTTCTACAATACAGCTTTAGGGCCTTGCCCTTGTTTATCCTCGCTTCTCTGCCTCTCTACATGAAGATGAGCATGCTGCTCACTGAGATTTGATGCACATTCCTAAACAGGAGGCATGCACACCTGCTCATAATCAATTGGAGCATATTCCCAAGCCACATATTCATGTTTTCTCTGCTAATCTCTTTATAATCCAGCCAAAACCTCCTGCACAGATCACCTGCATGTCACAGTGTCTGTACATATATCTCACAGTGTGTTCAAGATCTTTTAGCCCTTCGAGATCTGTTCGTCAGAATTAAGGACCTATGGAGGAGACTATTTCACCGTGGCTAATTAGCCCGGCTCCACTGACACCAGTACCACCAGTGGTTTCACATATTTTGTCCTGATTCACCCCAAAACAAACAAGGAGTCTGATGGCACTTAAAAGACAATTTTATTTTATCGCATGAGCTTTCGTGGGAGAAAATCCCACTGCCAAGAGGGATTTTCTTCCACGAAAGTTCATGAGATAAACAAATTTGTTAGTCTTTTAAATACCACCAGATTCCTTGTTTGTTTTGCTGAACTAGCCTAACACTGCTACCCCTTTGGAACTTGATTTTCCAATTGAGGATCTGGCGTTAGGTTTTTAAATAAGTTAGGGCAATGATGGGTAATAAAAATGAATGATTTTTTACATACTTCATATATATTTTTTATAACAAGATGTTTTGATGGTTGCAGGTGATTGGAACTGTCGTCTTTCTGCTGGCCTATTTACTTTACAAACCGCCTCCACCAGAATCCTTACCAGAGAGCTCAAATGCATCAGAAAATGGTAACAGCAATCTCCAAGAGAACAAATCTCCACTCGAGACCCAGGCAGATGTATAGCTGTGTAAATACAGCAACTGATCGCCCCCAACCTCAGAAATACAGTGTCAAAACATTTTTCTGTTCCTGTTTTATTATTACTAATTATGATTGCTTTTCACTTTTGTGTCTCCATTTCAAGAAGGATATTTAAAGTAAGTAATGTTTTGTGAATGGCAGAAGCACATGAGAGGTTATGTAGATTGATAATGTAAAAAGATCTATACGTTGATGCTAGGCACTTTTTAGTTTATCCGAAGAAGGGCTACCCATAGTTTTATAGCAATCCTGTAATCAACCTGAGCCACATAATAAGGAAGCCAGAGTATCAATATGGACCTAAATTCTTAGCTAGTGTTAACTGTCTCCATGAACTTCAACTGAGTATCTGACATTTACTGCATACGTTACCAAGCCATCATCAGCAAAGCACTTAATATTCAGACTCTTTAGGTCTGACCTACTATCTGTCTTCATGTTAACATTGCAAAGATTTCCCGTAAGCTTCTATAAACAATGCAAGAGTCAAAAACAGTCAGTTTTCTGTTGCTGTAGCATGTACACTAGCATTGTTTTTAATGCAGGCTGTATTCTTTCTGTGTTCAGTTCAATTATAGAATGTTTAATTGTGATAGTTCATGTTACTGTGCAATGCAAGTTACATGTTTGAGAGCACAGATTACTTGGAAAATTCATCAGCAGGTAGATGCCATACAACCCACTGTTGAAACTTAAACATCACCCGTTATTTTAATTCACTGACAAAGCATTTTTTCTATCGCCACCTCTGGTTTCTGAATTCCATTCCCAGGATTTGCAGTATAGTTACAATCTGCTTTTGTTACATTTATTTAAGATGGACACATTTTGTAATGTATTGTAAAATCAGTTGGACTATTTGTTGTCCTTGTGTATTAGCTCTTTCACTGTTTGACGCAGAAACAAACGATATGGATCTATGCAGTGTTTAGCTTGTTCTGCTCTGTAAAGACATTGTTTTTAAGTATGCAAAAAATCAGAACTAATTTAATTTTTTATACTGCTCTTTTAAAGAGAAGACTAGCATAGCAACAGTATTTACTGTGTGAAGCTAACGAAAAGCTCAGATAGTGGGCTAGATTCTCAGTTGGTGTAAATAGATGTAATTATTGAAGTCAGTGGAGCTACTCTGATTTGCCTCAGATGATGATTTGAACCATTGTTTGCAAATAAACTGGGGCAAGTTTTCAAAAATGACTTTTAAATATGCACTTGCAATATTGACCATAAGTCATTTGCAAGGATAAGCAATGGATTTTTCAGCCTCCGTTGGGCAGATTTATATGTGCCTGTCTCATTTGCACTCGCAGAATCAGGCAGGTGTTGAAATCTTATTATTTGGGTCTCTAAATAGTTGCACAGGAAAAAATTGTAGGTAATAATTCAGCCTGTGAATTGAGGTCCCTTTGCCAATAAGACCCCTGAAATACTCTGTATAAAATGGTGGTGAAGAATTATGGGACAACCACTAAGAAGCTATTTAACCTACATTTAATGTTCACTGAAAATATGTAGAATGATATTTTAGATACTTTGTATATTTTTTTATATTTATGTTTTTGCAAAGGGATGAAGCCTGAAAAGCTTCTAGGGCAATACTGTGGTGAACGCTGAGGTTGCAGTAAAATGCCTGTTCTTTCAGTGGCCCTCACCAAGAATTGGCTTCGCACAAGACTTCCTCTTCTATCCATAAATCCTCCTCCACCCCGGCCATGGATTTATCATGCAGCAGAAGCCATAATAAAAGGCCCATATTTAGCTACCATTGTCACACCACAGCATCTCTAGAGGCATGTTGACACAACATTTTGGAGCAAGATTCTCAGCCCAGGTCAACCAACTCGCATTATTACTCTAAACATAGCTGTATGGTAGACGACACACTGAAGCTAAGCCTACGCCTCATGCCCTGACTGCACCTTCAAAGCACTGTCTAGATTTTTAGAGCTGTCAGCTTGAGGCTGGGAGTCTCACTCCAAAATGCTGTGTAAACCTACCATGGGAGAGACTAGCTAATATCGGGAAGGATGGATCTCCAGTGTCGTCGCAACTACGGCTAAACACTGATATTCTGAAAGCATCCCAGGTCAGCGGCTCTATGAAAACATGGACCCACTGGCTGCTGCTTGCCCAGAAGAAACCCCTTCAGAGCAGTCTTCTGAGTGTGGCACACTAGTGTCGAAGCACACTGATTCCACCTACCCACTTTATACGCCTGTGGTGATCTGGGGGGTGTGTGACTAAGCCCAAACAGATTAATCCTGGCATCATGCCAGTGGTTCTTCATGACTTTGAACAGTTTTCTCAGGCATCAGTAAGCAAGACAACTACTAGCTATAGGAGTCTGTCTTGCCAGTACATCATAAACAATAAACCCGTTGGGTACAAACTCTGGAACGGTGAATTGCATGAACTTCTTTTGGGACTGTATTTTATGTGTAAAGTATTTGATGAGGTTCCAAGTGTTTATACACATGACTGATACTTTACTAGTGTTTATAAAATGAAATGGATTTGAATGTATTGTTCCAAAAGCAAAGAATAAGGGCATTTCACTATGCCAAGGTGGGATTAGCAGTCCTTGATTTTAATTAAATAGCAAAAAAAAACCAAAAAAAAACCTATTCCTGTTAGGGCATCATTTGTGTGCATGCGTGCGTGTGTGTGTGTGTGTGTGTGTGTGTGTGTGTGTGTGTGTGTGTGTGTGTAATTATATATATATAAATAATATAAAATAATATCATGTACATGCACATGGTATCTGAGAGAACATTTCCCGCATCTCATGTGAAGTACTGTATTCCTATGATGTCACAAAAATATAAGCAATATTTGACAAGTACCTCGTGTGTGTCTTGATCAGCTACCTTTCATCCTGAATGGTGCTTTGAAGGCACACAGCATCAATTAGCTTATCTGTAGCTATAAAGGAGTCACATCTGGAAAAAGTTGGGGTGTAAACCTGTGCCGCTCTCAATGAAGACAATAAAGTTATGGTGCTAAACTGCTTTCTGGACACAGTACTTTTATGCCAGCTAGCTCTTTGCATCCCGGTGGATGTTTGAACGCCCCCCAGTTTTGGTTCTCTTTTTAACTACTATCCCTTTCTACCTGAACTAGTGGAGGAACGTTACACAAGCGGGAGTCAGGAGATGGTTAGGGAATGTAATACAAGCCAGCAAAGACTGAAGACAATGGAAAGCCTCCTGTCCGCTTAATGTGACATTGGATTAGACCCAGGGTAAGCAGAAGCAATCTGATTTTTTTCAGAGAAAGTCCATTCCATCAGTGGACTTCTGCCATCTGTGTTGTATAGTGGCTCCCAAGCCGTGGTCTGCTGGAGTTTTCAAAGATGCCCAAGACACTGGTTGCAGAAGGGAACTGTTACCTGAGGACCTAGATGGAGCATGTTGCTGTTGGGCTACAAGAGCGGTGTAGGCTCCTTGCTGCAGCCACATGGATGGGAGATCAACACTTATCACAAAGCTCTCGGCCTGGGTCCACAGACGCTCGGGTCCCTGCTGGAGCCAGAGGGAGGGCAGCACTGATCTCTCATCCCCCTGACTGCAAAAGGGAGCCACTGCCTACTGATCCAGGTGGAACGCATGGGACTAGGGGATGGGCCCAGTTTCCTTGCTGCATCTGGGGGAGCACAGAAGTGTGGGGGCTGCTGGCAGAGCCTGGTGGTCCTTTAGGGTTGTAAAAATTAAATCTGTGGCCTTTGAGCCAAATAGGTTGGGAACCGCTGGTCTAATACCTTTGGGAATAAAGAACAATATGATATCAGCTCTGATCAGTGGGCTTTTATGGAGATCCAAAGAGGCTGCCGTGTTAGTCTAGTTCAGTAAAACAAACAAACAAGGAGTCTTGTGGCACTTAAAGGCTAACAAATTTGGTTTTTGCATGGGATTTTTTCATGTGGTTTTTTTCCCACAAAAGCTCACGCAAAAATAAATTTATGAGTCTTTAAGTGCCATCGGACTCCTTGTTTGTTTCTTTTATGGAGAGAAAATGTTGTGGTGTGTGAATTGAACCTCACAGTATTGAGCTCAGAACACAACTAGGTGTCTTGGTATCATTCATCACTAACTGAGACAGCCCAGGGAAGGACAATAGGGATCCCCAAAATCAAACGGTATGGAGAAATCTAACCGTAGGTCAAGGCCAAGTGTAGCAAACGAGAACCTATTCCTGGATCCAAAGGAGGAGGGTGGAGAGTCTGAGCACAACCAAAATAGAAAGTCCATGTGGTTTTGATTTGAGGAGGGATTGCTCTTTTATGCTCAGCTCCGTTGGGACTCGTTTCATTTGCTTTCCTTTGTTGTGTCAGCGTGAATGCAATCGTGTGTTTGTTTTTAGGAAACTAATCACTTTTTCTGGTGTGCCAAGTCAAATCTCAAGGGATAGATCCTCAGCTGGCCTAAGGTTATGTAGCTCCATCAAAATCAATGGTGCTATGGCACTTTCCATGAGTTAGGGACCTAGCCCTGATTCTGCACAAGCAGAACTAGCTGCCTTGCCAGAACAAGAGGTCTTTGGTTATCAAAGAAGAACAAAAGTATGATTAGGGCCTCATTTTTACTCATGTAAACCAATGAGTTGAAGCCAGTGAGGTTACTTCTGGTTTCAGAGCAGTGCAAATGAGGTCAGAATCCTAAAATAGAAAAACTTAGAAAAAAATCCACTATGTATTAAAACAAATCAAATAACCTGGTGGATTTAGAGCCAGAAGAACTAGTTGGCAAGGGCCAAATGTAACAGAGCAGTGTGGTCAAGTGACCTGTGACTTGGAAAACCTAAGTCCTATTCCCTGGTCTGCTGAGTGACTGTCACTGCTCTGTGCCTCAGTTTCCCCATCTGTAAAATGAGGCTAATGATCCTCACCTCCTTCGTAAAGAGCTTAGAAATCTACTGATGAAAAAGAGTTTTAGAAACTTTTAGGAGATTTAAAAATCTCATTAAATCAAAGCTCAGAATTTTTACACTTTTTATTAAGTAATTTTTTCCTCATTGAACTGTTTTCAGACCTGATCTTGAAATTAGAGCTGTATACACAGGGCCCTGAGTCTGTGAGGAACTGCACTGACTTCAGAAGGGCTCCATGTGAGCATAAAGGGCAGCACACGACGATTCAGCTGCAGGATCAGACCCTTCATGAACAGCAACTAGCTGCTAGACTGAATTTTGATTCCTGCTTTGTCTTTTGTTCTTCTTGATTACAAGAGCAGGTAACACCCTTGCTGGGGTTTACAGCCCTTTCCAGGGGCTGGGATGCTTAAAGCAGGATATGGCTGTGGAGTCCAGCTGCATTAAGAGACATAGGGGCAACCAGATTGTAAATATCTTTACAGGCTATCCTCAAGGTGTATAAAATAAAAGCTTGCATTGGTTTTGTATTGGTGCATTTGAAATAAATATTGGAATTACATATGTTTGCAATTTATTTTTTAAAATCTAATGCTGATTTTTCTGGTAGGTATTTGGATATTTCCATATTTTGGCTACAGGTAAATAAGGGGACAATATACATGGCTTGGCTGTCTTACAAACTCTGAATTTCTGTTAGTGCATCTGTCATGGATTCAGATGAGATTAACTACCTGTCGGTTACAGTTTATTCTTATATCAATGAAATATTTTACTAGCTAGATCAGGTTTGCATCTCCAGACTCTCTCTCTCCACTCAGGTTTCATGGGAAAACTAAGAGTAGCTTTCCCAGTGTTGCAGATGATTCCTTAGAGCAGTGGTTTTCAAACTTTTTTGCTTGGGACCCAGTTGGAAAAAAATCATTTATGCCCACGGCCCAGCAATTACATCTTTGAGCATTGCACTCCAGGCATTTGGCAGTGGCAGCATGGGGTGCTGCAACCCAGTGCCTGAAGTACCCACCCATTACGGGGTCCCAACCCTAAGTTTGAAAACCACTTCCTTAGAGTGTTTAGTTAGAAACAGACCTAAACTATAAAATTTGGATCCAAATTTCAATTTCCTACCCCTCCTCTCCATTTCTCCAAACCTTATATTAGGGGTGTTTGATCTTGGATCTTGGTTTGATGCACTGCAGACAACAAACTCAGTGTAAATGCTAAATCTGTATATAAATCCAGATGCCAAGACTTACTTAAGTCCTTCTTGGGACAGCTCCATGTTCTGATAGACTCCGCAGAACACTGCATTGTCTTCAAGTGTTGCAACTGAGTGGAGCAATCCATCTGGCTGGATTTTTTCAGGCCTGATCCAGTTGTATGACTATATCCACTATTATTGGGCAGGAAAACAAAGAGATCATAAACGTCTCACATGGTTTTCTTTATTGTTTTGCTAGCACAAGCTTCTTGGGTGGTAGGAAAAAAAAGTGTATTGTTTTGGCTAACCATAAAAATAATCATGGGGTTACTTTACAGACAGTTTTCACAAAGTATCACGTTTACTGTATGAAATCAAGAACATCTGTATTAACATTTGTCACTGAGCTTGTCCACCTGCCTCTTGAATACATATCTATGTCTTTTTTGTGACTGTGAGGGTCAGTCACGGTGAGCGAGGATTCAGAGTGCAGCTGGGGCATCTAGACTGACAAACAACAGTGAAGGAAGGTGCCCTGATGATCACAGCCTTACCACCTTTCTTCTTTGGGGTTGTGGTGTGCATTCCTTCCACGCTGCCTGCAGTTTGGGGAAGGAGCCTGGGTTCACCTATTCACACTTTCCCCTTTGTCTTCAATCCATAGAAGACCTGGGACTGGATCTGCATCTTGTGCAGGATCAGCATGGAGGTGGAGGGTTCTTGTGCTCTCTCCTCTAGGGTGATCAGATATCCTGAGATTATTTGGCCTATCCCAATATTAGGAGTTTTGTCTTATATGTGCAATTACACTCCTCCTACCCCCCCCCCCCCCCCCAAAAAGCATCCAATTTCTCACCCTCTTTTTGTGGTCAGCTTACTCTGACCCTTCCTATCCACCCCCACTGTACCAGCCATCACCTGCCCTACAGTATTTTGTTGGCTATTCATACACTAATTGATACAGGGAGCAGGAAATACATACACTCTAGATCAATCGTCTTCATACTACAGGTCACGACCCAGTACTGGGTCACAGACCCTCAAGTACTGGTTGCCCCCCACCACCACCACCACCAAAAGACTGGAAAGCATTGCTTAAAGATGTACATGTTGGGTCATGGGCATAAATGATTTTTTTTCAACTGAGTCCCAAGGACCAAAGTTTGAAAACCACTAGACAATGAGTTTTATTTCTCGATTCACGACATTTTTGTAGCACTGCCATTGCACCACTAGATGGCAGTACAGACAAGGCTTTGTAAAATCCTCTACTGTCAACGAGCCAGGAAAGTTGTGCCTTTTTCCAGGGATTGGTCCTTGACAACTGTTATTTATTATTTCTATTAGGGTAGCACCTAGGGAGAAGTAGAGGATAGAGCCCTATTGTGCTAGGCAACACACAAACATAAGTTAATAACTTTGCTCCAGACTTACCCTACTAATTTTGGAAACGACTTTGGTCTTGATTCCTGAGTTTTAAAAAAAAATGATGTTAAATATTTATGTTCATGTTAAACTGTTAGCAAATAAAATGGGGAAAGAGGCTCAGATGCTCCAGCGATCAGTACCATATAGTTAACTTGATACACTAGGGAAGTGGGGATTTCTGTAGCAAAAATACAAACAAGTTTTCAAAATTGACTAGCCATTTAGGCAGTCTCTATTTTTGGGGGGGACCAACTTGAGCTGCCTTCAAAGCATCTGATTTTCACAGGACACATGATCAACTCTTTCCAAAACTGGGCATCTTTAAGAGCTCGTGATTTGGGCATGCAAATGCTGGTGCACCCCAAAATCACTAGTCATTGTGAATACCGTGGCCCATTTTGTTTCAGTTACTGAGCAGAACCATTATTCTAGCCTTCAAACATGAAGTTAGTGTTCTGTAAGTTCCTCATCTTCAAGTGTCTGACAAAGTAGGATTTTCTCCCATGAAAGCCCATGTGATAAATAAATTTGTTAGTCTTTAAAAATGCCACCAGACTCCTTGTTTGTTTCTCTAAGGATCCAGTCACTCCTGGTGCAGAGGGACTTCAAGAGACCCCAACTACTGTGATACCTGTAAAGACTGCATGCTCTGTGTCTTGCAAAGTACAGCTCTGTGGTGAGCTATGCAGCAGCACCAAGGACAGAGCCATGTGTCCAGTAGATCTTTGGACCACAGACCCCCTAAAAAATTCTGGACAAAGGTAAAAGTTCAGGCAATGGATACCCTCTGAATAGCTGCGTGTAAACAGCTCATGAGCTCAGACTGTTTGCAAGAAGCCAGATTTGCCCCACATAAGATGGTCTGATTGGGGAGTTCACATTCTCCTTTTCACATGCTGACAGCTAGCATCATGTTTTATTATTTGTAAACCCTTACGCAGCAGGCGTCGGCTGTGCTACCATCCGTATTACAGCATGCACAAATCGGGAAGCACATATCTTCACAGAACACAATGTTCTAAAACCAGTGGTTGAGCATTTCAATCTTCCCGATCACTCCATTGACGATTTACTAATTGCAGTGCTCAGACAGATGAATACCAGAGCAAAGCTTCAAAGAGAAACTGTGGAGATTGAATTCATTTGCAAATTTGACTGCGTTGCTTCAGGGCTTAATAGGGACTTGTCTTTTTCTCTCATTACAATGGGTGATTTGACCTCATCTTCCTCTACATGCTGTTCCCCAGTGTTTGAATTTTCACAGCAGCTTTGATTTGCTGTTATGGGTGACCTGATGCCTTGACTTAGACGTCCTTGCATTTATTTCCTCCCACTCTGTAAGGGCTCCCATTTTCAAAGTCTCTAACAAAGTGGGATTTTCTCACACAAAAACGCATGCAATAAATAAATGTGTTAGTCTTTAAGGGCCACAGGACTCCTTGTTGTTTTGCTGAACTAGTGTAACACAGCTGCCCCTTTAGAACTTGACACATCTTCACATTGGTGCCAGGTAGCCAAGGTCCAACAGTGAAATGGAAATCCTGTTGCAGAGTAATAGGCCCCTCCTGAGCTCATTCAGACAAGTTATAGGAAGAAAAGAAACCCAGCCCAAAAGGCTTGCTTTAAACAAAAATCCCAGTGTTATACCCATCTATATAGACGTTTAATTAAATACAGGCTTGTTAGGACTTGGACGAGCTACTCCTAAGCAGTAGCCCATCAGAGATCTGATGGTCTGTGTGTGAATTTGTAACATGCTATATAACAAGGCAGAGGTGGGTAATGCGTTCTTTAAGGGCAGTGTCCAAGTGACTCGCTGACCATCAGACTGATTTCCTGGACTTGTTTTGCAGAGACATGTAACAATTAAGGCTTTGTTCTGCATAAATTCACATGTAACGTGCCCTTGATAAGGTGCAGCACAGCATAGAGCAGGGGTCGGCAACTCAAAAGATAAGAGCCATTTTTAAAAATTCCTTCAATAATTAAGGCTATGTCTACACTATAAAAGCTAGTTTGAATTAACAAAGTTGAACTAATAAGTTCAACCTTAATTCAAACTAAATCTGACCCTAGTAAGTCAAATTAACAAAATGCATTAATTCAACTCAAACATTAAGTCAAATTAGTGCACTTTGTTAATTCAAACTATCTGCCCTAATTCAAATTTATTTAGTTCAAACTAAGACTTAATCCTGGTTCTAGTTTGAACTAAGAACGGAACTAAGTGCTTAGTTCGAACTAAATGCACGTGTTACTAATTCGAACTAAGCCTTCATTAGTTCAAATTAAGGAATTCCTTAATTTGAACTAGTGAAAGTCTATGGTGGATGGGGACTAAATTTGTTTGAATTAAGACTTCTTAATTTGAACTAACTTGCCAGTGTAGATGCACCCCAAGAGAGTTGGGCTGGGGTACCTGCTGCAGGGTCTCACGGCCGGTGGGAGTGAGCAAGAAACAAGGAACAGGCTCCCCACAGGATCCCCCGGCAGTGGGGAACATGGAGCAAAGTGGGCCACCCACATGGTCCCTTAATGGTGGGAGTGGGGGGCCCAGAGCCGCAAAGAGGCAACCAAAGAGCCACAAGTTGCAGACCCCTGGCATAGATGGTAAGCCCATCTCCCTAGCCCCTATCTTCTCACACTCAGAATGGTTCAGAAAAAATGTGCTTTTCTAGTGATGCTTTCCATGGTTGGTCTCTTGCTAAAGGTAATTTACATTTTTAGTCAAACTCCTCTGGCCCTTTCTGAGTTAGACAAGGATGAAAACAAAATGCCCAATTCTCCTTCTGGAAATTCAAACTGCACTCCTCTTTGCAGTCTAATCACAGATCACACAGTCAGAGAAGACCTAACAGGTAATGAGAAGGAATGCAGACCAACCAATGTGCTCCTTGCACCCCTCTAAATGCTTTGCTACAATGGAGGGCGTAAGATCAAATTCTTGCTCCTTTTCCCAGATCAGGATCAGCAGCAGGCAAACAGTAATCCCAAATCACCATATTTGCATTTGCCCCTAAAAGATAATCTCCATTTGCTTAGGCATTGCTCTACAGCTGAAATGATTAAGCTCCCCACCCCCTTCTCTGCACTGTATAGCCTGATAGTAGCTGGGAGATGGGTGCTCATTATTTCTTCCTCTCCCTCCCCTTTTCAAACTCTAATCTGCTCTCCCCGCAAGTGGAGACTGAATCTGCATTACCATGAATGTTCTGTGCAGCTTATTTTACTCATCACTCTTAACAGGACTGTGAATTAGCAAACACCATTCTTCAGCTGGTGATCCTTGGCTTGGTTTGCCAAAGTCCCCTCCACTGAACAATCAGCCCTTAAAGCTCAGTATAGCCTGACCAGCCATCAGCTGGTGAAAGATGCATTTCAGAATGAAGCAAAAGACACACAACATCCATTTGTCTCTTCTCCCACCCTTCCTGGTAAATCCGTTTACGTGGTCCAGGTTTGAATCTGATCCCTCTAGACTAAACTATGAACATTATGCAGAAATTGTATTAACAACTCATCAACGTAATGGGAGATTTGGCTGAAATTCAATGAAAAGTTGGATTATGCCAACGACTGGGAGCACTCGGCAAACCTTTTAGCTACGGCGGTTGTGCTGGAGCTCCTGAAATGTTTGCTATTTTGGAGGCAACATTTAAATGTATTAGTGTGCTGGGTGCATGTGTGCTGTCAAATGGACTTAACAAGCAAGCTGCTCAATGATGCTTGCTTGTTTCTCTGTTGCGTGTCACCAAAGCAACTTGACAACTAACAATACTTTGCAAGACTGCTCAGGATTCTTTTCATGTCTACATTAAGTTCAAATGAAATGCTATGTCGAGGTCACTCTTTTCCCTCCCACAAGGTCTAGGCACCAGCTATACGAACATCATGTTTTGGCGTACATGCTGAGACACTAAATCAAGAATCTAAAAAAGATGCTGTGTTCCTCTGAATCAGCAGCTTGCTTCTAGAAGTATGGTGGTGGTGTTGAATGCCAGCAAACCCTACTTTCACTACTGTGCCTGCATGCTCAGGATTTCAGACACACGACCGTTTCATGTCGCTGTTTGGTTCCAACGAGGCGTGTAGCTATGGGTGCACCCACGTGGGCCTAGGCCCACCCACTTGGCCAGTAGACCAGCCCACTGCCTCCTGCTCGAGTTCCCAGCGAGGTGACATGAGTTTTTCTGCCATGGCTGCAGGCTGGCCAGCAGTGGGCAGATGCAGCTGCAAGCGGTGACTAGAGTGTCATCAGGATGCTTCTAGGCACACGACTGGAAGCAGGCCTGAACCATCCCTCCCTGGAGACTCAGGGACCCCACCAGAAAATTGGGGCTGGCCAACACCCCTGGTTCCAATGACTTACTGAACCGATCCCTTCTGACTGTCATTTTTGAACTGGGAAGGTTGTGGGGTTGGTTGAAAAGTTGAAATTTCAGTGAAAAAACTCATGCTGATCTTGAATTTCAGTGAAAAAATAGAGGCAATCACCTTGAACAAAATTTTCTCAAAACTCTTTAATTTTCTTTTAAAACCAGTCCTAGTTATAAATGATGCATAGTGTTAATAGCACAAGCTACTGGGTACGACCAAATTCCTTCTTCGCCTGCGGTTCACCAGGGCTTCAATCCCAAACTAGAAGATGAAAGTACTTGCTGACCACACAACATTTGACAAATTGCTAATTCACTCTACCCAAAACCAGACCAAATACTGTGTTTTTTCTGTGTAAGTTATGTTGGCTGTGGAGTTTTGCCTATGGGAAGAAGTGTGGCTTAACAGAGCATTGGCTCACTACTCAGAGATCTGTATTCTGCTGCTCGGTGACCTTGTGCCAGCCATGCTGCCTCTTTCTGCCCCAGTTTCACATCTGTAAGATGGGTCCTTGTCTGCTTTGTAAAGCACTTTGAGATCTGCTGAAGAAAAGCATTATGTATAAGAGCAAGGTGTTGTTATTAACCTGTCACTAGCCAGAGGTACCAGGTATGAAAAGCATATTGTCAGATAGATACCAGATAAAGTGGAAAGGTAGAGACAAGAGCCAATATGCTGCTTCTAAATGAAGATATGCTTGTTTTTAAAAATGGGCAACAAACCCCAAGGAGCCATTTGAAGTTTTCTCCTCAATCATGTTTTGAGGCCAGAGTCAGGGGCTGGCTACCTATGTTACTGGCAGTGAGCACTGCATCTCATCTACCTATTGACATCCAGGGGAATAATCAGAGAAATTACAGCCTGGGATTTCTGTGGGACGACTATCCAGGGTGAGAGATGTACCCGAGTGAAGTGTGAACTGGCACCAGGCAGGTGGAGGACTCACCATTCCTTGGCATTATATATGGGTGAAGTGAGATAATATGGCAATAAGGGGCATGTAAGCAGAGTGAGACAGGACTCGATAGTCTCAAGCTAATCTCGCAGCTACTGTTTCCTGCCTTCAGCCTGGATAGGCCCTTCTGATTCTGGGGGAAAATTGTTAAAAAGGCTTCAGGCCAATTAGATGTGAGCCTGGAATCATGTCCATGAGCAATCGCCTGCATTTACATTTGCAAAATTTTTTATCTGGGCACACGTGTGCTCCTTGAACCCACAACATGTGGGCTTTTGAAGAACAGCTTGCAATTGCATGAGCAAAACTGGGGTCAGTTTTCAAAATACAGGCTTCAAGATCCTTTTTTCGCCACAGATGTACAGCTCCTCTGAGCACAGATCTTGAGCCTGTTCTTGGCCTGGCTTTTCTTGCTAGCTCAAGCTCTTCCCCTGTGGCACAAATCCATTCAGAATGACATGGGACTGGCAGGGGAGGGGAGGAAAAGTTTCGTCTCATTAACGGTCCCATTGGATGTGCCCCAGTGTTATAGCCTTCCTGGTATCTATGAACACACTTGTCTTTCGGGCTTCTTTCCCTGCGTGAATCAAATTCAGCCATGGAAGGAGGAGATGATGGCAGAAGACACGGGTTTCTCTGGATGAGCGACTTCAGGAGACTGACAACTTAACCAGGCGTTTGTTATTCTCTTTTCTTTCGATATCCCCTTGTAGGCTTTGTCAGCAAAGAAGCAGGCAAACGAATGCCTTTGAATTGTTCTTCTTTTAAGCTATGTGTAACAATGGCCAGGTGACTTGTGATGTTTAAACTCAAGTTGATTTCCACAGCAAATCAGGACAAACAATTCTCCTGCTCCCCAGAGTCACTGGGTAGAAGATGTTTTCATGCTGTACCAGAGCTGTAACAGCTGGTTACTGACTGTGCAGTCAGACTTGCTGGGATTTCAGGTTGGACCCAGCGATGTCTGTCAATGTCTGGCAGAAATGATGTGCTCGACCACAATGCATAGACCTACATGCCACCTTCTGCAGGTTTGGGTTCAGCTATTGCCGGACAGCAGGGCGAGATTCTGCACAGCACAGGTGGGAGGACATCAGGGACCACGATGCTGCTTTCTGGTTCTCATGGCTTAGCAGCATAAGGAGCATCCCTTGCAAAAGGAAATTCCCTGCTGGGTGTTAGCATCCTGCGTGGTGATAGGGGCTGTGACCCACCCTGTGTATCTGGCCCCTACTGGCAAGCTGCAGTATTTGGCTTCAGACCTGGAGCGAGACCTGATTCTCATTAACATTCAGGAGGGTTTGAATGCAGAACTAATTTCTCAACACCCGAGCATGACCGTGCAGGGCAGCCCTTCAAGGGAGTAGAGGCTCAGCTCTACCTGTGCCTAGTTAGTTGCCTCCCAGGTGAAGGGCCTGGAGGCCTGGCTTGGATGATTCAACAGGAAAGTGACACAAGGCCTGGGGGGAGCTGTAAGGAGCAGCCTATGGCCCCAGAGAGGAGCTGGTGGAGAGGCTGTTGGGACCATGAACAGAAGGCTTGGCTGGGAAAGAGGTGGGCGACAAGCAAGGTGGGAAGTCTAGTCCAGAGAGGGCCATAAACTCTGCTGAGTTGGGCTAGGAGATCTGCCATGACTTCAGTTGACCTGCTCTGTTTTGTACCATCACGGGAACCCTGAAAAAAGGGCCTGAGAACCTACTGATCCAGGAAATTTGATTTGACCTGCTGTCTGCTGAGCTCACACCCTGGCTTATAAGGAGCCACATTCTCCTTTTGGACCTGTTCTAATGAAGCCATGGGAGCAAGTGAGACTGGAGTTACTTTCTGTATCACTAACAAGCTGGAGGCTGTTTGAATCACCTGCTGTGGATAAATAACAATGACCTGGTCTACGCTTTCTGCCGTTTTCAGCAACAGTCGAAGGGAGATGCTAAAATTGCTTTAAATAACTTGTGCATCTCCCTTTGACTTCCTAATGTCCACTTATCTTGGCAGCTCCCAGGGAAACACCCTTGCTTAGATTCAGCACTACTCCACTTGAGGGGATTGTCTTCAGTGACGAACTTCCTGATCACAGACCCATCGATCAAACTGGGAAGTTCAAACTGATGGTGGCGAATTTGCCTCCATCAGTACAGACATGGCTTGTATCTTGAAATGGCTAGGGGAGGATGAACAGCCTAGCTTCGTTGTTATGAGCTCTAGGCTGTCGTGGAATTACTTTCAACTTACATTGGGCAAATGAGGCCAGGATCACTCTTAAATTCATGGACATCTTACAACTCTGTCTGAAAAAATAAACTCCTTTTTAAAGGGTACACAGATTTCTCCCCTTTACTGTATCCAAGTTGTATGGCCAACAAGCTGGCTTATTTTGGGAAGAAATGGCCTGGAAAAATTATGCCTGTGAGTCATGGTCATTTGACTACTAGACTTGTTTTTGGTACACCCCTAGCACAGATTCTTCCTGTTTGTGCTTGCAAATATAAACCGTGTCCTCTGAAAAATTGCTAATGTGCCTGCCAAAGACAATGCACAAACCTTAGGGCAGCAGAGCTGTGGCTGCAGCCTGCACACTTTAGAGCATAAGACTTGCAAATTGCTAATAAATGAAAGGAAATGAGAGCAGGAGGCATTAATAGGTTGTACCAGCAGAAATGGGAGCAAGTCTTGACATTGCCATGAGCAGTGAGAGAGCTAGAGCAGACTGGACAATAGACAAAGGGATTTGCAAATGTCTTTTATGAATAAAAAGAGCTGTATTAAGGCAACCTGGCACCTTAGACACTCTGTATGGCCATTACGTGACTGAGCATGGAGAGATGGGAGTGAATTTCACCCTCCTCCTGTGGTGGCAGAGATGACAACTGGCCTGCAGAGAGATGGCCACGTCCCTGACCAACAGAGGGAACTGATTTGCTTTGCTCATGTGTTTGGGGTTTGAACGCCTGCCTCATTAGATGTAGGGCCTTGTGTTTCTTGCTCTGCTGGATGTTGCCTGCAGACTCTGGCAGATGATGTTACTACACTGGTCATGCCAGCCATGTATTTAAACATGTCTTCACCTCCAGAAAGGTTAGAATATAGTGTCTGAAAATGAAAACTGAGAGTCTGGTGTCATTGTGCCACTCTAGGACTTAGGGCCCTAAGCATGGGCCTATTGTGTCTGTTCATTAAATTAATCCTGAAAAGGGAGCGAGTCTGTTTCTGTGTTATCCAAAGAGGCCATGTTCTCACCTGGTCAGGAGGAATCAGACCTAAGGTTCAGTGGAATGGAGTGGGACTCATTCAGAAATGGACCATGGTTTGTCCACATTGCTTGTGGAATATAATTTAAGGCAATCTTCACTGGTTTGTAGGAGAGAGGGAGTCTCTGGAGAGAAGCACAGCTGTGTTTCTGAGCGAGAGGCAACTGGAATTGCATGGACACAGAGCCATTGGGGGCTGTCCTCTGCTCTCAACAAGAAAAAGGCATTTTTTGGAGAACCCATGTGAATCTCAGGCAAATGAGAATTGAATGACACCGGAGAAATATTTGATGCTAAATTCAGGATTTAGCAACCAACCAGATTCAGTTAGAAAACCAGCAGACACAGAAAAGAGTCAGGGAGCAAGAATATAAGAAACAAAATCCTTTCCATTAGAAGGGAAGGGCCAGAGGAGGCCCTGTGGCAGGAGATGGGGCATATCCAGTGGTAGTGTTTTGAGAGGTGCACATGACCAGCGATACCACATCATGGACTCTGACTCTGGCAGCCTGTCCGTGTGACTGTGACCCGAGATTTCATACCTGGGCTTCCTACAGATAGGAAAAGTATTTAACACACATCCATTCCTGTATGTAACGGTACCTCTTATGCTCTCTTCTGGCTATTCCATCCAAGCAGGCTTCCTGGAGATTTTTGAACTGACATAAACCTCTGTAAACAGTGGGGAGGTTGTGACTGTTGTTTATACGTCCTTGTGTCATGTTCATGGGGGTGTGATGTAGTGGGTCAAAGCCTGGCCACTTTATCTGCAACCATACCCCCTCCTCTCCACCAGTAAAACGAGAGCATCAGATGGAAGATGTCAACTTTGTTTCAACCACAAAAGCTACTCACCGTATTATAACCTTATTTCAATTTCCAACTTCTAATTTTCTGACTCTGAAAAACTGATCAAACAGGCCAGCTGAGGCTGCATGTGACCGTACAATTGCCTCTGAAGGAGAAGGCCAGAGCACCAATCAGTTTTGACAGGAAAGCTGTTTTGTAGCAGAAACACAGGACTGGGATAATAAGGCAAAGCCTGGCGTTTGTGCTTCTCAGGTCCCATTCTTCTCTCACTTCTAATGGTGGGAATAACTCAGTGGAATTCACCTGAGCTACTGGGTGTAAAACCGATGCAAGAGAAGAAGTCAGCTGGTTGAGAACGAACCTATAGGTTCCTCAGAAAATTTTTGTTTGGCCAGTGGGGAAGAACACTGCTGCCATTTTGCTGAGATGACACTGAATATTATTATGGGGTATGAAAACAAGAATGTGGGCCCAAAACAAGGGTCTACTGAGTTGAGTGGAAAACCTCCCATTGAACTCAGTAGGCTTTGGATCAGGTGTAGAATGAGATTTTTTTATGAACAACTCTTCTTTTTGGCTTCCTATAAACCCAAGATAATTACAGCAAGTTAAAGCAGGCAATTTGGAGGGTAATTTAGACCATAAAATTTGGCAAACTGACAGATGTACGGTGATTGTTGTGTACTTGAAGCGAATTGTATAATACTTGAAGGAAATTGTTCAAGGGGATCCAAAAAAAGCAGAACACCCTGGCTTTGCCTTTGGCCAAAGGCATTGTACCTGGAACAGAATAAATGTCATTCCCTGCAGCTTCACTATTGTTTTGCAAGTGGCAATGCAGGTGGCTGAAAGCAGTGGACATTTAGGGCATTAATTGTTCAGACTGTGCACATTAAAAGGTGACATGGCACTTCGGTCCTCTTCACTAGCCAAAAAGATTGTCCCCAGGGGCCGATTGGCAGAGGTCTGGGGGGGGTTTCACCTTCCACTGTAGCTTGGGGTACAGGTCATTTGCTGGTGGTTTCTCTGGAAAGATGTCTCTTGAAGTCTTTAAACCATGACTTGCAGATCTCGATAACCCAGTCACAGGCTAGGGGTCTATTGCAGGAGCAGGCGGGAGGTCAGACTAGGTGATCACATTGGTCCCTTCTGACCTTAAAATCTATGAATCTATGGATGTTGCTTATTTGTCCTCGACAGACGATCAACCATGGCCAACAGGGTATGCCCCTGCATTGGGAAGACTTACACAGTTTTCTAGAAATATGTAAGTGACTGTGTCTCGCTCCAAACCACAGAAATTGGAGATCAGACATGAATTGTGTCACCATTATCAAGTGACATTGCAACCATATACAGCATGGCAAGTAGGTGATGCTGAGAAATCCTCTAAAAGTTTATGCAGTGGGGATGAGATTAGCAGAAGATGCTAATCATGAGGCAAACAGTTTCTTGGTGGGGAACATTTTAGATGCTGTCTTATAAAATACATACTGGATAGCAAAAGCAGTCAGTACAATGAAAATGTGCTGCCTAGGAACTACAAAAACTGCAGTTCTCTTAAACTATCAGACATGATAATCTGTCCTGATTACAACTAACACAATAGACCAAGTTTTCTGACTGTTCAGAAGACCAAAAAAATTATGGCGATAGATCTTAAAGCTATTATGGCTCCTAATTTCCATTGAAGTCACTAGGCACTAGGCACATAAACATCTGAGTATCCATGCCCATTTTTATATAGCAGGAAGAGTATGTTAGTTAAAATCGATCCAGGGGGTAGCTGTGTTAGTCTACCTCAGTAAAACAAACAAACAAGGAGTCCCTGTGGCATTTACAGACTAACAAAAATAAATTTGTCAGTCTTTTAGTGTCACAGGACTCCTTGTTTGTTTGTTTTAGTTAAAATATGTGAAGTTTTCAGAAAGCCACATTAAATTCCATCAGCTCACTCCCTGTATTTGACATTATTCTGTGAAAATGTGAGAAACTGCAAGAATAGCTTCCCAGACTGTTAGCAAATATTTTACAATTTAAACACACGCTTGTTTAGGTTGATCAGAACCAGTTAGATGTCTGAATAATTTTTTTTAACAATGGACCTGGAGTTAATGCTGAATAGCTTCTCAGCTTGAACAGTGGTGGGCACTAAAAGTTAGTTTGGCATGTGGACGAAGAACCAATATCTAAAAAGAAAGCACACAGTGTTAGAAGAACCAGATCTCACTCCCTGGGTGGAAAATCCACTTTTTAATGCATGCTTAGTGTTTCTTTAGGAACATATTAAAACATTCTATCCCTTTTCATTGCATCATAACTTCCAATTCCTACCAAGCAAGCCTTATAGATTATGGCTTCATTTTGCACACCTGCATCACGATTTTCACTTATTTCTTTTTTTGCTTCCTAAAATATTTATATGTTCCTTGCTCAGAGTCACACAACTAGAGCTGTGATTGTTGTTCAGTTGAAGGAAGCTCACAGAGAACATGTTCGGTTTAAGTATAGTTCTTATGTTGAGGGAGCACTCACTGGTACATGGGTTAGGGTTACCGTCTGATTCATGATTGCTTCTGGAGTCCCATTTTGTTGCCTGTTTTCATTTGATCTTGGTAGTGCAGTGTATACCTTTTCTCCTGGATGTAGTTCTTGTGCTGTTTTTCATTCCTTCACCATCACTACACGGGACGTATCTATGGTTGTCTCTGCAGCTGCCACTGGAATGGCCATGAGAGTGCTCCAGGGGGTTTCATGCACAACTTGAATCCACCAAGCTGCAAACCCATGTGGGAAAATCAGCTGCTCATCTCCAGAACCCATTTTAGTGGTCACAGCCTGGCTAGGCAGAGAGTTTGGACTCCTGGAGCTGAGGACTCCCTCTCTTAGCCTCATGAATGGTTAAGGTGGAGTGAAACCTTTGTACATCAGCTTTACTCCTTTGTCAGTCATAAGCTGGGTTATGCCTTGGTCTACCGCCCCACTTACTTACCTGTCTGCCTGGCCGTATCACTATAATAGCTGGGAGTTGGGAGGTCAGTAAACGTGGCTTCCTTGGATCACTGTAGGGAACATATCCAGCAGCAGGGAGTCTCCCTCTGGCAGCATCCCCATAGGTGGTTCCCAAAAGTGCCCACCAAGGGACTGTCAATAAGAGAGCCCCAGCTGATCCCATCTATCCTGTTGGTGCACAGGGAGAGGAGCCATCCCTGAGGTGCCTCCCAAAGCCATATGGGGGCTGCCCTTTGGGATGCATGTGCTGCACGGCAACAGGAAAGCGAAGGGGCTCTGCTCCTATTTTATTAATCTAATTAGACAAACAAATGTTGTCAGTGTTCTGCCATGTCTAATTCATTCATGTCATCATAAGCAGAAGGCTGCTCTCTTTAAGGAAGTCTCCTCTCTGCCTTTGCCTTTGTTTGAAAATATGTCAGTTAACTGGAAGGTGATAGATAGATAGATAGATAGATAGATAGATAGATAGATAGATAGATAGATATTTGAGCCTTTATAGAGCATTTGGAAGTTTTATTTGCATACCTATAAGTGACTTGGGACAAGAGAGCTGAGATCCATTATCTTACACTTAACATTTATCAGCTGAAAGTTGGTTCTCTTAATCTGATTGATTAATAGAGTGATTTCCCCACAATTACCTGTGATTAGTCGCTTTTTATTACTGGAGCAGGCTAACAATATAACTTCACTGCTGAATTATGCTGGGCTTACTTGGGGCATTGCCCTTATCACCTCTCCTGTCCACACATACCACCCTCTTACAGTGAAGTGGTGCTTTTAACCTGGGCTAGCTGCTGTGGCTGGGCGGATGATTAGAGGCCAGGTACAGCTTTTGCTCAAGCTGGTAACTAGTCCCCTAGTCGTTTTTGTTGCCCTCCTTTGAACTTTTTTCAATTTGCCCACATCATTTTTGAAGTGGGGAGATAGATAGAGATAGATCGTGGGGCAGGAAGCATGACATAGGACTCCAAATAATGCCTCACCACTGCCAAATAGAATGAAACAATCAGTTCCCTTGATCTGCTGGCAAGGCTCCTACTAATGCAGCCCAATACATCATTGGCCTTCTTGCAATAAGGGCTCACTCTTGACTCATATCCAGCTTTTTTTCCACTCTAACCTTCAGATCTTTTTCTCGGGAAAGTCCTCATGAATCTTTATTTGTCCTTGTTGAATCTCATCAGATTCTTTTTGGCCCCATCCTCCAATTTGTCTAGGTCACGCTGTCTCTTATCCCTACCTTCCAGAAGATCTACCTGTCCCCCACCTTTGTGTCATCTGCAAACGTGCTGAATATGCAATCCATCCCACCCTCCTCCAGATCATTAATGCTCTGTCCCTTTCTGTCTCTCCATTGTCCAATGGGTTTGAAGTTTTGCTAGTTTCCCGTATGTTACCATGATCATTTATTCTACTATTCTCTTCTGAAGTGTTCTGTTTCGGCTGCAGGAAGTACAAATGACATCATCTGTTCCTGCTTCATCACGTATCCTGTTTACGACAACTGATCATTGATGTGCTAGGGTTGAGGAAAACTGATGTTAGACAGAGCGTTAATTAGCCTCTTCTCTTCTGACTTCACTTATTCATTGTGATTCTATCTACAGCTAACAGAGGAATAGCTCTTCATTTTGGATACATTTTATCCAAATTTTATGCACGTGGCATCATTCTGCCATCACTAACAGCTAATTCCCTGATCTATTATACCCAGTGAACCTTTCTCATTACCTCAGATATCCAGTACCCATAACTGTCAACTGGCCAAACTTTAACACAGATCTGCCAGCAAGCTCTTCCAGCCCTCAGCAGCTGCTGTTATTGTATGAATATTAACAGGGAAATGTCAGATTCTAGCAGGTTCAGAAATTATTCCTGCTCCAGGTGCCAACATGCAAATTCTGGCCTCTTCTCCCCTCAGTCTTCCAGCGCTTGAGGAATGAAGAACATTATTGCAAACACCTTGGTCAGATTGCTTAAACGCCATATGTTTTTTCAGTCAACTGATGCTTCAGGGGAGATCTAAAGCCAAAGTTGGGACCATTCATAAGCATCCATTAAAGAATCCAAGAACCCATGGCATGATTGCAAGGCTAGCAGCAGATTCCAAAAGGTGCGTAAATCAGTGTCCAAATCCTACTTGCGGTAATTTTATGCTTCCTATCCCAATCCTCTGTCAGTTTAATTGGATGAGATGTTCACTTCCTGTCCTAAAATGTCCACCATTATAATGGCTGCCACATCCAACCCCAGAGGTGAGTGTGTTTGGTGGTGGGTAAAGTGAACAGATGCCTAAGACTGTTCAGTTTATAATTTTCTAGGACACAAAGGTGCTACATGAGTGGAGCGTCCTGTGTTAGGTTAACACCAATAGCTGATGTGTCCCCCTCTAAAACAAATAAGAGAAGCACAAAATGTGCACTGAATGCTCTGAAAGTCAACCTGTTGTTCAGTGTTGCAAATTGTGTCTGTATGGAAGCACTAGTCCCTAGGATAACTCGCCTCCTCCAGAACCAGACTGCAGGGACTGAAGGGCTTCAGAAAAGGGGACGACACTTTTTCTAAAATACACTAATAGAGGGAAAACAGTTTTGAAATCAGCTTTTCAGACAGTTTGTGTTCTCATGCATGCACAGCACTCCTTTTGCACACTCCCTCGCAAAACTGCCTGCAAATCGACTGCAAGTCATCAGTCATACTTCCACACTCACTAGGCTTGTTGACTGTAAGACACCAAAGGCAGAGTGAGTCCAACCTCCAAACAACGAAGCATCCTTCTGCCCCAGAGCTAGCTGAGCTCTCCTTGTTGGATACTCTCCATCCAAATGCTGAATCCTGTATACTTTTTGCTTGCTAGGGCTGGATAGAGTTTAAGCATAGTTCCTGAAATTGAGCCTGTAAGTGCAGGCTCCAAAAGCAGACCTTGCATCTGACCCACTTCTTGGCAGTGGGGACCTCCCCCCAATTCAATTGCCTAGGCCCTGAAACTAATGCTGTCTTTCTTTATACTGCCCCAGCCGCTCTTGCTTGTTGCTTAAAGTCTCACTAAAATTGTGTGGGTTCTGGTTTACAGCTTATCTCTTTATGATATTGAAAGCCAACAGCTATTCACATTTTACATGGGTGTGATGGGGTGCCTGCTGCTCACTGGCCAGGAAAGGGTTAAGAAGGCCCTTGGAGAGACTGCATGAGAAGTAGCCAATAGGAAGGGACTGTGTGGTGGCCAATCATGGCCCAGGAGGCCAATATATAAGGGAGCTGCATTGAAGGGGAGGACCTGTCAGCACCCTGGACAGAGCAGCGACTGGCTGCTGGGCCTCAGCAGAGCCAAAGACCCTGAAGCAAGGGTGGAGAAGGTCCTGGGGCTGTGGGGAAGTCGCCCAGGGCAAGCAACGGAGAAGTTATACAGAAGACGCTGTGGACGACTGCTGAGGGAGACTGCCACTTGCATGGAGTCCCTGGGCCAGAACCCAGAGTAGTAGGTGGGTCCAGGTCCCCTCTGCACTTCTGATTGCCGTAGGACTGGGGGCAGGATTGCCGTGGCCACAACAGGAGGGGCACGTCTACAAGCACAGTTTTATTTCGAAATCAGTCCTTTCAAAATGGCTTATTTCGAAATAAAACCCTTATTTTGAAAGGGCTCATTTCAAAATAAGGAAAACCGCACAATTGAAACGGCCGTTATTTCGAAAGGGATATTTCAAAATAACGCCAATTGGACCACTGTTTCGAACAGTTGTTTTGAAACAATGGTGTTGTTTCGAAACAACAGGTCTACTGGCGTTATTTCAAAATATCCCTTTTGAAATAACGGCCGTTTCAAGGGGGGCAGGTTTTACTTTTTCGAAAGGACGATTCTTATTTCGAAAGGATGAGGTCCGTCCTTTCGAAATAAGAGAACGTCATGTAGACCTAATCTCTTTTATTTCAAAATAACGAGTATTATTTCAAAATAAAAGTGCAGTGTAGACATGCCCGAGGTGACTAGAACAGACTGAGGAATCTTCCAGATGGGGTAGGGACCATGGATGGGGGACTCAAGCTGAAGGCCGAGTCACTAGAAGAAGGGTCTAGCAGAGACAGGACTGAGTGGGAAACACCAAAGAAAAAGAATGTCTGTCTGGCTGAGAGCTGATTCCCCAGATAACCTGCAGGAGGAGCCAGGGGATGAGGTGGACCCTGTTACAATAGGATTCTAAAACACCGTTTCTCTTTATTTACTGAGTGAGAGAAGCAAGGATTCAAACTCAATAATAAACTTGCCTATACACATTGCCCCTGCCTCAGTTTCTGCACCATGATGTTGAATTCTTTGGGCTTGGGCTGCGCACTCTGGGCTTGGGCGGTATCCTTTGCCTGCAGCCCGTGACTTCTCTTCTGAACATAGAGCCCTCCATACTCTATCTAGCCTTCTCTGATGTTGGCTGCCCCGCAGGTAACAGGACCCCTGCTATGAAAGCCTGCCTGTCTTCTCTTTTTCTCTCCTGCCCATAAACTTCTTCTTCCCATCTAAGTGGAGATCTCCAAAGTAAATGTCCCCCTACCAACACCACCTTTCTTTGGTCTGCTGCTGGTGTTTTTCCACTCTCCCCTTCACCAGCCCCTTGCAGACAAGCTGGGGGAAATAGCTTTTCCCAGCTCCAAACAACCTCCTTCACCTGCCCATTGTTTGGTCAGAGTGCAGGCTTTCTACTTAATGACTCTCCCTGGCCTAGCAGAGATGTACTTTCAGCTCTGTCCACAAGTGGTGGATTCCACTGCCACATTTATACATTCCCTGGTAGCAAATTTTATAATAACGACTTCACAGCATTAACCAGAATCTATCCATTGTACAGACAGATCCCCCACATCATCCCACCACCATGGGACATGATTTCAGATAGCCTGGCTGGCCAACTGGAAGAACAAGGATTAAAGTAAGCCAGAATGCTCCAGAACAAAGTTCAGGGGCCCACAAATTTGAGGGTCCAGAGTTCTGGGATCCCCAAAAATAGAAAAATCAGGTGGAATACATGCTCCATCCTGCCTTGGCCTGGAAGCTGTGGCCAAGCTGGGGGAGTTTTCAGATCTCCTGCCCTGAACGTGCTCAGATGCATGTTCAGGAAGGAAGCAGCCTGGCCAGGGAGCAGCTCAGGCCAGGTGGGCGGTTTGAAAGGGGGGGTCGGCCTGTCAGGGGGGTACCCAGAGATTAGGAGGGATCCAGGGCCTGTCAAATTACACTTTAGTCACTGAAGAACCAGTCTTACACAAAAGGAAGACTCCACACACTGCAGTGAAAGGCTACAGCAGGGACAAGGTTGTAGGAGAAGACTCTGGCAGCAGGGAGGTATTGGAACCCTATATTGCTAAGAATAGCTCCGTAGGCATAGAAACGACTGCTTGGGTGTGTGGAGAGCTTGGAGGTTCAGACACAGAGAGCACCCTGCTGTACTGAGCTGTGTCTCACCATCTGCCCATGCCACGTCTGTATTCAAAAAGGCATCACAAGCACAGATGCATAACCACAAGCATGTTGTGATCAATGCAGCTACCCCCACAACAGTTATAATAGCTGGGGCTTGAAGTGTGAACCACCAAAGCTGAGAGCAAACATGTTGAGAGTTGAGCTAGAGAATTAACTTCTCCAGCTGGCCACTGAAGCAGATCTTTGTGGGGCTGGCACAGACAACACACACTGAACAGTGAATTATGCACAGTGTGCTTCTTCGATGCACCCTTTAACAATTCCTCTCTCCAGTAATCAGATGCTTTCAAGAGTAATCAGCTATTTTATTTTCACGGGTGAGCCATAATTTGTCAAAAAACCAAACACTGCAAAGCAGAATAGGTAATATCAGACACTACAAACTTAAGGAACAAGTGAATCATTATCACCAGGTTTTTTTCCCCTTTTTTTGAAATACAGCCACTTCACAAAGCCCTTCCAATTACACTTTCAAACAATCCCATTTGTAGAGTTATTTTTGCATTCATTGACTGTGATGCATTATCGGAAGTCAAGGAAAAGGTACAAGGGCTTGGAACATTATGATTTGATTCTCACACAAATTGTTCAATGAATCACGGTTTCCCAGGCTGCTATTTTTGTTTTCACATTTATTTCTTCTTTCTTTTCCATGACTTCTCTTTTAACTCATGCCTTCCCTAGCATTGTATTTGTTTTTAATTTAAATTGCAGGCCAAAAACAACTACTTGGTCATTAGCAGGTTTGACTCATTCTGTTGCGTCCTAGAATGGGTGTGCGGCTACCTTTGGTCGGTCACCTATTCTTCTTATGACTCCATAGTCCAAAGTCAATGGGAGCTCAGTGCATCTGGAAATCGGGCCTTTTCTGTAGCTCAAAAAAGGATTTAGGGATTCAATGCGCCCAAGGAGGGAAGGTACAGGTGCCTTCACAACACCTTCTTCATCCCTAATCCTACAGTCTGCCCGGAGCTGAATCAGCCCCCAAAAAGAATTAGTGCAGCATCCCAAGGAACTGTTGCATCCATTGAGGTTTCTGAAGCACATCACGCTCTGGCCCTACTCCCTGACAAGTCCCAAGTCCCCGGCCATGCACGCTTAGGAAGGAGCTATCTATGCCAGGGAAGGCTGGCCATGGCTAGTTATAACTATACTTAGGGCAGAAGAATCTTCAATGCTGCCTAAAAGCAGATTTACATTTGCTCCTCTCTCTCGATGAGCAAAAAGACCTTTAGAGGGCCCTGTTCTTTTGGTGAAGTTAGTGTAAACAGAACCCGTTTCTCATGCTGCACTTTAGAAACAAACTTCTCAGTTACCTTTACAGTAACTGATCATAGACAGGTTCACAATAAATCCCTGAGAGATATACTGGCCCTCACAGAATTCTTATAAAAATCCTGCTGGTGGATTAAAAATAGGTATGAGCAGCTTATATCCTGTACACTGATATTTCAGAGCTCTTGGCTCTCTGTGTAAAGGTCATGCACTTAATAGCCTGAGGCAGATGGGAAACCTCTCCAAATCCTTTGCCACTGGCTTTGCTCTAGCATCTGTTTTTCACCACGAGTAGCATAGGAAACAATTAGCCTTTACCTTTCTTCAACCCCTAAAAGAAAGAAATATCTCAAGGAGGCTGGAGATATTTAGTCTAAACTTCCTGTTATTCAGGCTACATGGGAAGCAATCACCATGACAATGTATTTTTGCATTGTGTGCTAGCAGTTAAGCATAGGACATTGACTTATTTGTTTCTTATTGAATGAAAGAGTTCTGTGTACTGTCTGCAAGCTAGCAGGACAGGCCGCTCTGACACTGACCTGAACTACTGATTATATTTGAACGTAAGGTTGACAGAGCAGCTCCAGTGCTGATGAAATACAAATTAAATGCGTCAATAGGGGTTGCAAGTTTAACATGGAACTAATGGCTGGCAGTTGTCTTAATTTATTTTAACCAGTGTGAAGTTTAATTCCCTTCTGTCTTTGTGGTTCAGTGACCTCCTCCTCCTCCCTGTTTCCTGATTTTATTTTGCCTTGCACAAGTACACACAGACACACTCCACAGACAAAATACAGCTTTGGAAATTGTGAGCTCTCACTCAAAGTCTTGGGTTGAGTCAGATTTCCTCAAAGGGAAAGCAAGGGAGTTAGGGATATTGCACATACTGTGGAAATTGGGTTGAAGATTCAGATATGAATGTTGTGACCTGATCCCGTGTTTGTATATTACCTTATTTAGGTTTCCAGAGCAAGTGAAATTTCCCTAATGTCCTTATATTCACTCTGAACAATTTTGTTTGATTCTATAGTCTTGACTGAAGACTTACCACACACACATTGAAATAGAGAGACAGGGAAAACTCCAGTTTGGTATCATAGTGGAATGGTCCAAAACCAAATAATCGTACTAGAGGACACCACTTGCCTAGCAGCATTGGAAAGCCTGGATTTTTACTGACTGGTGTTGAGATAATTGTCTTAAAAATGGTAAAAACATGATAAAAAAGAAGTTCCTCATTTTCTAAAGAATGAGACAGAAAAGTGTCCTCCAAAGGCATTAGAAGGAAAACTGGGTATGATTTTTTTTTTACATCAGAGAAATAATGTACCTTCAAGATTCATGGACTGAGAGGGGACTTCATGCATGTATCCTTCAAGGTAATAGCATCACCCCTCAGAATTTTCATGGTGCAAGTTGTCTTCATTTTAATTTCACTCTCAGGAAAAAAAAATCAGCCAGAACACTGTTGATACTAGACCCAGAATTAGAACTTCTCCTGGCACCATGCATCAAAGGCAGATACAAACACCAAAAAGGGAAAAGAAGAAATTGCTTGTAATGAAAGATCAAGTTATGAATTAAAGATAATGGAAATGTAATTACTGGCAGAAACCAGCTGAGAGCAGCCAAATGCTAAAATGGATTAAACATGAAACACTCATTAAAGTAAGTGTTATCACATTTGCTTCCCTAATATCCTGTTTATAGAGATAAATCTAAACACAAATTGTGGGTTTAAAGAGGGGGAGAATAGTCCCCCCTCAAAGGGTTTTGATTTGGGATTCTTTGTATGTGATGTACATAATTAAAACTCCAGAACAGCTGTTTGCAGGGAGTGAAAATATATCACTTCCAGTCAGTAGCAGATCAGATGTTATAACAGAAATCAGGCTGTTAATAAGGCACTGGAGATATAACATCCCAGCAACCCTTTCCTCTCAGTGCTGGAATGGCAATCTTAGCATAACTGTGGCTTTCTTTAACTTGCGCTGCTTTATAGCTTGAGCAGCTGCCCAAAGTATTACTCCTCTCTAATATCCAAGGAGAAAAACTGAAAAACCCATTGCTGTGTTCTACCTGAGTAAACACAGTTTGTGCAGGGTAACCCCATTTTAGCTTTTCCAGTCAAAATCAAGAGACTAAAGCTGGCACTTCAATGAACCATCTGAGTCATGTTGTGACCCCAGCAGAATGGTACCTGAAAAACGGTGGGTCTAGAAGTCGGTGTTAGGTGCAGGCCCAAACTGGAACTCGCTCAAAGTTTGTGGAAGTCAAATCTGGATCAACATCTGAAGTTCAGCAGCATGGGTCCATTTCTGTAACACGAATTCAGAAGTGAACGTCAACTCCAAATCCCATGGAGCTTCTGGTAGGTTTGGATTCAGATCTGAACTCAGACGTGTCAGCAAAAATCGTTTAAGTGTTTGCTTGCTTTTAAACACATCCACTGTCTGAATCTGAACTTTTCCATAGTTCAAGGGAGGTTAGATGTTCCCTTGTTACTATGAGACTAATCACATGCTTGAAGTTAAGCATATATTTAATTACTTTAGTGGCTTGGATCCATTTTTGGTCAGGTTTGAAATCTTAAGGTCTTCAAAAATCAAGCTGGAAGGTTTTGCTTATCTATTAATAAACATATGAGATGTGTAATAAACATGAACACATGAGATGCTTAACTAAAATAACTCCTCTCCAGACAATAACAATCACCTGGAAGGTGGGATTCATTATGAAAACTCATCTCCTTTCACACATGCTGGAGACAGGGATTCTGCACACCCAGCTTGAAGTGCTTTCCATCACATATATGGTGCAGAGTTGGGTTCAGCACCCCCTTTATACAAATTGTTCCAGCACCATTGTCTCCTTTTAAGCAGTGACTGAGGTGAATTACCTCTCAAAGACTGAAGCTTAAGTAGTCTGACCATGTGAAGATGAATGAATGCAGGAAGGTAACCTATTGGGAATGGAGATCTGAGGATGATAAATCCAGCAGCAAAGAGATCAGGGGTAGTTATCTTTGCAGATCCTGTGCATTCTCCTTTTGGCCCGACGCACATCAAAATTTTTTAAAAAAGAGCTGAAGATTTTATCATGGCATGTGGTTATTACATTGATCTCTGCAGAGTTGATAAAACTGTTATTGAATTAATACAGGATCAGGAGTCCAACAGCTGTTCCTCATCTAGTATCACGATTTGTGAGGAAACCCTTTCTTCAGTGATTGATGGTGGCGTTGGTTCAGACATTCAGAATTGTTTAGTACAATCTGTGTGACCTCTTTTCTGCAAAGGACCTCAGCTCCCCTTTGGGTATCTAAACCAACCGGAGAAATTTTTCAGATGGCCTTAGCTCCCATTGCCAAATTCAGTGAGAAAATGAGCCCTTTTGAAAATCCGACCCCATGCCTTTCCCTGACAAACCATAGGAATTCTCAGGACACAAATAGTCAGCAGTTTAAAAGATCTCATAGCTCAGCAACACCCATTCTGGAAAAACTGGTAACTTCACTTAATTACCTAGATGGGAATTAAGCTCTTTTTGAAAATCTGGTCTAAAGATGTTACTTTTGTGCAGCTGTCTGGCAAAGGAGGGATTCAGGCATAAACATGGATTGAGTTGATGGGAAAATTATTTCTAAGTAGCAGACTCACTCCTCAAGTGTATGGGGTTCACTTTTTTCCACCAGCCCCAATTGTGGTGCTGTTGTGGGCTTCTCTGTATGGCAGCTTACTGTGTGGCAAGCTAGGGTCTGAATCTAGAGTGCACCATGCGGTAGTATCCCATGTAGACACAGCTTTACGTCACTACGTCGCAGAATGGCTTCAAGGCTTCCCGGTAACTCTAGACTGGCACAAACGTGTCCTCCTCTAGGTGAAGCATCTCACTCAGTTCTTGCCAAACCTACCATTGATAAGTTGTGCATCAAGAGCTAATAGCATACAGTGTAATTTTCAAAAGGTCTAGAAACACAAGACCTATTGAAATCAGTTGGTTTTCTGTTCTTAAGCCACTTAGACACTAAGGCCACACAAGGACTGATTCTGATCTCTTTAATCAGGCAAAATGTCCATTGCAATCAAAGGGCATGTTATCTGGGCAAATTTTAGTACAGTGCTAGTTTGTCATCCTGCAATAAGTACAAAAAAAAAAATCTGCTTCTGCCGATACAGATTCTCAGAAGCCTATGTGTGTATTAATATGCACGTTTTGCATGCCCACTTATGAGTGTACGCACAGGTCAGATAATTATGCCAACAAATGACAACTCATACTGGTCATTTGCACATGGAATTATCCCGCCAGTATGTGTGCACAAGTAATTATGTCCACAATATGAGTGTGACAGGAAGGACTAAACCCAGAGGCTTTCTACTGGAGGCAGTAGAGTCCTGCTCCACGCCATCCTGGAAGGGAGTAAAGAAGTCCTCCAAGAGGGCTCGAGTGGTAGTAGGGAAACGATCAATGAGAAAGGTTGTGGAGAACAGCCAGTCAGGGCCAGGCAGGGCCATATAAAAGGAACTGCACAAGCGCGTACCAGTCTCTGCCTGGAGCTGGGGAAGAAAGAGCTGTATTCCTGGTTGGCTGAAAGAACAGCAGGGCCCAAGACGGGTCAGTGTGACAGGGATGGGGAAGCTCCTGGCTGGCTACTGGAACTGAGTAAGGGCTGAGCCCAGAGAGGGCTGCAGGAAAATAATGTCTCCAGGAAAGAAGCCATAGCAGGCTTAGACCTGTTGAAAGACTAGATCTGGGGAAGGCTAGAGAGACCATGACCAAGGCTTTGAGATAGACCGCTGGGCTATGCCCACACTTACACAGTTAAATCGATTAACTTATATTAATTTAATAAAATCGATATAAAAATCATTAAATTGATTGAAGCTAAATCGATTTAACAGGTCCACACCAAAAAATCCCAAAGCAAAATAGCATGTCCAGACACAGGACTTGCTATTTCGATTCAGGAGGGGGCTCCATGGGAGGTGTGGCAACATGCCCCCCTCACTGGGCCATGCCCCCACCCAATATGTAGAAAAAGGAAAGGACCTGGGAAGGAGAAGGACAAAAAGTATTAAACTGATTTAACAGTTAAATCGAAATAACATGTCCGCATTGTGTTATTTCAAAATAACAATTTGGATTTAACCGTCATATCAATATAATACTAGGTTTTATTATATCGATATAACTTTCCTTATATCAAAATGAGGGAGCTCCTCATTTCAAAATAAGGGAACATCGTGAAGACCTACCATTTTTTAAATTGAAATAACCAGCATTATTTCGATTTAAACAATGTGTGTGGACGTACCCTGGTGTACTATATACTCCAGAAGGGGTTTGTCCTGGTTCACATACAGCTAGTGTTTGTGACTCAGCTGGAGGGCTAAGTCACCAAAGAACTGCCTGAGAAACCACTGGCAGGAGTCACCAAAAACTAAAAGGTTGCAGACACACTCAAGCAGAAGAGTTGGGTGCTGCCCCATTAGTGTGCCTGCATCTCAAGGGAATCCATAACTATGGGTAACTCACAGGAGCTTCGAAAAGTGTCATGAATGTTGCATGAATCCTTGCATTCATTTACATCACTTAGCTGGCATACTGTGCTCATATTCTTTGTGCAAAGATCTTTCTATGAATTTGCGTAAAATACTGTAATCATATCCCATTCTGTTCTGCTCATTTTGATAATTGCCACCAACCTAATTAAAAGGGATAAAAGAGAAGAACAACAGTTGGTGTAAAGGATAGATTGTTAGGTATGATTACATTTTTCTAACTGCATTTTTTATTCAATCCGTGACTGTAAAAATAAATACCAAAAAACCTTGCCTTCTAAACTTAATTCTCCTGAGATGGATTATGACAAACAGCCTCATCATTCAGTCCCATAAAACCACTTGATATTTTCTGTGTAAATATCAAGATTGGGGTTTTGCATCATAAATCCCTCTGGACATTTTATGCCTGGTTATCTTTGTTCAGCACATTTCATAGGGTGATATGGTCCACAAAAGGTAAGACTGGAAGAAAACACACACACAAATCCCCCAACAATCTCTTGCATAAACAAGGTACAATTTCTTTGTGTGCAAATCTAGCTCATGTTTTGGAAGCTTGTTGGCAATATAGTGACAACTGATATTTGAACAGCTCTTCAGACAAATCATGAGAATGAATCACACCTCGCTAGGGAAAACATTTCTTTCCTTGCAGCTTGGAAGAGAGACACTTTGCTTTACTTAAGCCTGGATCATCCAATCTCAAGTTACAAAGAAGCGACTTTTATTTGCCTGACTTTTAGGTCAATGTCTTCAAAGATGCATATGGGAATGTCACACCCAGTTGGTATTAAACCAAACAGGTATTGAAAATCCCGCTCTTTCTGCATTACCCAAGAAATGCTTCACCTAATTCCTGCTGGTGGAAGCAGAGCCAGGTAGGCAGGCATACTTGCATTTCTTCCTGTATAGAATTTCTTCTTTAAGGATCCAGGAAGGTCTGGTCTGTCACGTTTACAGGTTGCATACAGCAGGACTCTCAACCTTGCCAGACTAATGTTTCCCTTCAGGAGTCTGATTTGCCTTACATAACCCCAAGTTTTACTTGCTTACAAAATCAGACTTAGAAATACAGAAGCGTCACAGCATGCTATTACTAAAAAATTGCTCACTTTCTCACGTTTTGCCATATAATCATAAAGTAAATCAATGGGAATATAAATACTTTCCTTTCATTTCAATGTATAGAGCAGTATAGGCAAGTCATTGTGTATATGAAATTTTACTTTGTGCTGACTTTGCTGGCGTTTTTTATGTAGCCTGTTGTAAAAGTGGGCAAATATCTAGATGACTTGATGTAGCTGCCGGAAGACCCCCCATACTCCAGATGTATGTGTGAGAATCAATGGCATATAGACATGACTCCTGCTAAGTGACCCTGGACAAGACTCTGTTTTAGTAGCTGACTGCCATGGTAGGACACCTGTTATTAGTCCCGATACTTTAATTTTATTTATGCCTTCTGTTCTCTACTGTGCTCCGGGAGTTGTGCTGGTTACTTGTAATATTAACACATCCACCAACTCATTCTCTCTTAATGAGTTAAAGAATAAAGCACTCACAGCATTAACTGCTGGTGATATGGTATTTTCTCCCATCAGTGCTGATCATTACTAGGTAATTCAATTTAAACAGATCAGTAGTTGATTCTTTATATCTTCACTATATATTTGTGCTAATCAGTGGCATGTCCTGTTGTATCTATATAATGAGGTGTCCAATAGTCCCATCCTTTATGGTGGCTTAGGTTATGCTTGGTAATATTTATATTGTCTCTAATAAAACCATCCCTCAAACCAGGGATTAAAGTAAGCCAGAACATCCCAGAATACACTTCTGGGGCCCACAAATCTGACAGGCCAGAGTTCAGGGGCCCAGATGTCAGAATCTAGAAGAATCAGGCCCAGATATTAGGAAGGGTCTGGAGCCCCTCAAATTATACTTTAACCATTGCCTCAGACTGGCAGTGGCTAACTAATTGACTGGCCTTTCTTCTGCATTTTAATGGTGCTGTAAAAGGCTGAAACTGATGGACTGAAAAGTTGATTAGCTGGTGTAGCTCCACTGAAGTTAACAGAGCTATTGCAAATCACACTAGCTGAGGGGCAGGCTCTTGGACTCTGGGTAACTAGCATCGCTCTGGTGAATGGAAGTTGGGAACTCATTTAAATTTTTTTGCTCTGACTTCATCCTCCACTTGTATCATAGTGTCTCACCGCAACCTGGGCTCCACTACATCCTCTGTCATGTCTCTATTAAGTAGCCCCTGCAGGCTCTTTTGCAGCTCCTATGTACATGAGACACTGGGAGGAGTGCTGGCGGTCCCTTCCTCTGTATCATGGGGCACAGATCACTCACAGGTTTGAACTAAAATAAACAGTGGATTCTCTATATCCTGAAGCCATTAAATCAAGAGTTGAGGACTCCAAGAACTCAACCCAAGGTTAGGGACCTACTACAAGGGTGGATGCAGGAGGCTGGACTAGATGACCATTATCTGTGAGTAACTCTTACTCACAGAAGCAGCCCTGCTGGTAGCAATGGGTATTATCCTGGTTTCATCTGTACTGGTTTTATAACAGTGTAATGCCATTGATGGCCATGAAGTGACTTGGTTTACACCAGCGTGACATCACAATCAGGATCAATAGAATGACTCCAGATTCAAAACAGGCCTATTGGGTCTCCTGGTCAGATCAGGGCCCCATAATGCTAGGTGCTGTATGTATATATAAAATACAAAGATTGGTAACTCTTTGAGTCAGGGACAATCTAATTTTCAAAAGCCCCATGAACAGAACTGCTCAGGGACACTGGACTCCTCTCCTGCAAGGAGACATGTGCTGCCCCCTCTTTAGTGGAAGTAGGGGCTTTTGAGAATCTCACGACCAGGACTCTTGGCCTGTATGCAGCCACTGGTGTATGTAAATGTGTGAAATGCAGATCAGAGGATTAGCCCTCTCATATTGTGTTGCCAGTGCTAACCCTAATAACTGCCACTGAAAGAGTCACGGCACCAGAGGGGGCACTGTTAATTAGGAAAACTTCTCATGATGAGCTACTTCATACTTGACTCAGTATGAAACAGCAAAATTTAACAAGCTGTAATTGTGCAATAGCAATGGAAAAAATACTAAGCAGCAGCAGACAAAGAACGCCCCTGCCACAGATGACCAGGGCTTTGTGCAGTGCATTTTCATTTACTCCCTGTGCTTTCAAAGATTTTATTGATAAGTCACCACATTTGTTTGCACTCTAATTCTGCCCATTTTTTCCAAACTACTCAGACATAACAGGTGCTGCTTTCCTGTGTGTGTTCAGATTGTAATTTCAGATGTTCTTTGATCACAGGGTGGTCCCAGGCTTCCCTAGCCAGGACTACAAGTGTGGGAGATAAAGTTGAACATACATGAGCA
Source organism: Podocnemis expansa (assembly GCA_007922195.1). Lineage (NCBI taxonomy): Eukaryota > Metazoa > Chordata > Testudines > Podocnemididae > Podocnemis > Podocnemis expansa. Next base: position 3,715,861 of record ML682026.1, on the reverse strand, counting down.
TCCTGTTCTGTGGCTGAAGAACTTATTGAACATATCAAATCATGCTCAAATATAAAACCACCTCACCTGGAGTTTACCTATTTTCTGTCAACATTAATTATGTGTTTATGTGAAACTGTAATGGTCTTTAAAGAGACTTGTCGAGAAACATTGTTGCACGGAGTGGTGCATAAGAAAAAAATTTCAAGCTCTTTATCTCAGGGATCCTGCTGCAAGTGTTAACTTGCACCTTTAATTCAACCAGTGGGTAGCCAGTGCAGGCCCCAAAGCAGGTCCCAGAACTTGGTGTCATACGCTTCCAGCAAAAGGCCCTATCCAGTAAGTAAACTGGTGCATTGTGCACCAGTTACAGTACCTGGGTGATTTTAGGGTATACCCATATGGAGGGTGGTGCAATAATCTTATCTTTTGACATGAACCCATGGATAACAGCAAGGATCCACATGCAAAAGGAAGGGTTGCAATCTCAGCCAGTCTTTCTCTGGGAATTTGCTGAGTGAGAATTTCGTCTTCACCAAGGTCTAAATTTTCTGTCTTTCTCCATAGAGCTTTCTGCTTTGTCTGTTCAACTCTCCAGTGTGTTAACTATGTGGTTTCCTTGCTTAGACAATATTTTTATTGGGCTTAAGATTCAGCACCTTGAAGTTCCTTAATTTTTATTTCCACCCACAGTGCCTGGGTGAACACAAAGAGTATTTTAAAAGAAAATGATGGTTTCTTATCAGAGATGAGAGATTCTGAATTCCCGACTCTAAACAAGGTGGATAATTTGTTCTGTGTCAAGAGGCAAGTGGAGCGCATAGTGCTGCATGCCTGTCATTTGGTTGTGTCTGTTTCATTCAAGATCAGAGGTAAATGTGATGGCATCAAGAGACGATCTTTCAGCCAGGAGCTGTGGAGGGAAGCAAGCGCATTGAAGAGTGTGCAGAGTGGGTGATCACTGCAGACTTAGCAGGGGAATTTGCACAGGATTGGCAGAAAGAGGATATTGGAAAGCTTGATTGCCAGGCTATAAAGGATGTCAGAGCTTACCAAAACCTGGACCAGGAACTGAGTGGACAAAAATGAGACCTCAGCTGAGTGCTGAATAGGTGCTTAGCACCGCTAATGTATTCAGAGGGAACAAAACTGAGTAAAAGATTGAATCCTTAGAAAGTCTTCTAACATCCTGTACAGTTAATGTGGATCAGGGCAGTAGACTATTTCACCGGGAACGTCTGAATCGTCAGTGAATTGGAAAGGAAGCATATATTGGTAAATGCATTTATTAGCAGTGTGGCTGTTTTATTAAGCTCATTGATACCATATGTGGTTTGTAGGGTTTTTGTGATTCTTTAACTGAGTCTTCAATTGAGTTAAAACTGCAGATTTTCCCTTTTCATTTGACTGATCTCTTGACCAGACAGCAGATCTCTTGAGCCCTGTGCTTTTAATAGCTACTGATAATCCTCCTGCATTTGTGCTTCTTAGACCAGAAGCCCCCCGGAATGAGTCCATTTCTTTTGTATTTTTTTAAATGTGCCAATAAAGAAATTCTCAAATGCAGGGTTGGGTAGCATTGGTCTGAGAGATACATATGATGTAATGTGCATGCTGCTGCCCCCGCCAGCCCAGCTCTTCCTAAATACCTTGGATGTACATTTGACCCCTTCCCCCATTTACATGTCAATTCAGAGTCAGCCCTGAATTCTGCCTATGATCTATGGGAGATCATCTGGCTTTTTGGTGATCTCTGGGAACAGAGAATGGCATGACAGCACACTGCTTCTACTCGGGTGGCTTAAGCCAAGGTTTGAGATATGAAATGCTAATGCATTAACCTACTAGTGCCCCCAGCCCCAGAAATAACTATGTAATTCCATATCCTGTTGGAACGGGGAGAGCTCGGTCTCAGGCTGAGAGAGCAGAATGCATTCACTCAAGGCGGTAAGCACACTTAAGCTGTTAATGCAGGGCACCCTCTTTGCATAAAGCTGTTTTTGGACCACATTTCTTTAATGGGGAATGGATAGAAATTAGTAACTACAGTCTGCAGACTGTAGACTTTGGTATGCCAGAAAATAGAAAGTCAGAGCCAAACCAGAGGATCTTATTTGTCTTTATGAACCAATACACAAGGCTACCTATATAACCAGTGTAGATTTTGCAGAGGGGAGTGGGGGAGGAGGAAGTGGGATTTTCTCCCACGAAAGCTCATGCGAAAAATAAATCTGTTAGTCTCAAAGTGCCACACGACTCCTTGTTGTTTTTTTGCTGGACTAGACTAACACAGTTATCTCTTTGGAAAATAATTAATTGCGATGGATAACATGTGTGTATTTAAATTTAAATTTTTACAGTTGAAAGAAATTAGGGTGGGGCAGACAATGGGGAGAGGGCAGGCAATATTTATTTCATGTCAGTAGATGTTGAGATTCAAAAAGTGAGAGCTTTGGAGCTGATAAAATGCACTGTTGCCATTATGGCAAACATCTTTCAGGGATGGTTTAATGGAGGTACTTGGTCTGCCATGACTTCCTTTGGGTTAATCCTGGTTTACGCTGGATGCGTGTGCATATGCAGAATGATATAGGAAATCCAAATTGCACTGGGAGTGGGGAAATGTTTAAACACACTGGAGCAATGTAATAGAGATTAAAGTTTTCTCAGGATTCCAGCTTGCTGGGTTTTGTAGGACAGCCCCAAGCCATGACAATATTATTAATCTTGTGCTCTGTGAAGGTTATCTGCTATTTTTTGGAACACTGCCTGGCCAACAAAAGAGCCCACCAACTCCTTATCAGTCATAGAACTTCATAATATTAAGTGTAAAAGTGGTCAAGCTACTTCACACCCTTCTCCAATAAAAGAATTTCTTCTGTGTCTAAAACAGTATTTTGTGAATCCACTCCAAATACAGAAGGTAATGAATCAGAAAGAATAAACCATGAAACAAGGACTTTCTTTTCCTCATGCAAATTATGATTTTGAACCTGACTATGCATAAACTGTGGACAGTCCTTTTATATATAAAGGATTTATATGAAATCCACTGACTTTGCTTCTAGGTGGCCAAAGAAGAGATGATTTGCCATAAACAAGATTCATTCCCAATCCCTTTCCCTTTAGTCTTGTCCAGCCTTTTATATACATCTGGATTAAATCATGTTTATAAAAACAGTTTCCAATATAATGTTCTTCCTCAGTGGCATCAGCAATGAACTTAAAACCTACACTGTCTGATTAGTTCTTGACCCCCAAATGAGTTTTGTCTATTTTCTGTGCTTCTAAATACACATTTGCCATCTGCTGCATCATATGTCCCTTTCCTTTTTAATGCCACTTGGGGCAAAGTGTTACGAGGCTTTTCTAGTAATCTCGTGGCTGTCATAGTCAAATCTGAGAAACAAAGTTTCATCTGATTGAGAAAAACTTATGGAACCCAAACTTTAACCATGTCAGTGCTGTTATGAAGCCCAAACCTCTACCCTTTTCTTCTGTTCCTGGAACTTGTGAGCCAAGTTCAGTCCTGGCATAAATGAATCCCCACTGAAGTCACTAGGATTTGTTCCTATTTACACCAAAGTTAATTTGGCTCTTGCTTCTGGTAAAATATGTCAGTCATGTCTATGAAGCTTTATAGTAGCGTACCTCCCTCTGAGTATGATCTCAGGTTAGAGGTCGCAGTCAAGGGTTGACAGTGCAGAACAGAAAGGCCAAGAGCTGGCTGAGTTTAAAGTCATCCTCTTATTTTCCGTGAGCTAGTTTATGCACAGGACTTCCATGAGGCAGTGCTTTGGGTAGTGGCCTCTAATGTGTCAGCTATCTTACATCATAGAGGAGTTTAGTTGCATCTTACATCATAGGAGTTTAATTGCATCTTCTGTTCAGCCAGAATGAAGTGTGGCTAGCACATCAATAGGATTCAGCAAGGGTTGTGATTGCTGATAGATCATGACATACCTGCAGGTAGCTACCAGCAGCCTTCAATGGAGCAATGCTTCTGCAACTTATGCAGTTTCAGCAACTATACTAACACAGCACTGGCCCTCTCTTGGAGTTTCAATAATAACTGCAAAAGTTTCAGCATGGAAAAGGTTCAGATTGCAACTATGACTGTCTTAAACATAAAAGGAGTATCACCTCTTCCATCTGAATCCTCTTTAATTCTCTTACGACTCACTCAGTCTCAGTTCAGTGGCAGTGATTTTTTTTAAGCTGTAAAAGGTTGAGTGCTCCTGTTATTACTTCATCCATCCTCACCAGGTTATTGTTTCTTCCACGTGCACTCATTAGCTACAAGAGGAGTAAATGGTTTATATCTGGAGACAAATATTTGCTGACTTCCACTTCCAGTTGAGAGCAACTGCTGCTGCCATACATAAGAGAGCGGGATGGGGAAAGGGTTTATCATGAAACTGAAAAGCTATAAAAGCTCGGTAGGAAAAAGTGTGCCTGCCCCAAAGAAGCTGCATTGCCTTTGGTCTTTTATGCAAATTATTCAAGCTTCCTGTGGATTTCAGATAAGTGTCGATTTTTGGACACAGCAGTGAGATTTTGTGAGCCAAGAAGTATTTTTTTACTTGCAACTCCAGCTGGCAGTTTGCTGCCTCCAGGAGGCCCTTCCAAAAACATTACAAGTATGATGGCTACCAGAGTCCTCTGACGCCATTCCCAACATGCTAGGAGGCAGACAGAAATCTAGAAAATTATGCTGGAGTCTTCTGCTTGGGACAAGAAATTTACAGATCAATGACAAACCAGGGCTTCCCACCTTAGAAAGGTAGGGGACCCATGCCCTGAAGTAGGCTATTGGCTGGTAACTTCACACATTCCATATATCTACTGGCAATGTTTGTGGCCCTCCCATCTCCATCCAAAAATCCTTCGTCTAGTCCCGTAGGGAGATGAAATAGCAGCTGGGCATGGCCAAGTCTATGTTGTTGCAAGCTAGTCTGGATCCAGAGGGCACAGGTAATGATAGCGTTGAAGAGCATGAAGTATGGGTGAGTAATACACACCCAGCATGGGCTCTGGATAAGTACATGGATTGCTGGCCTGTGTCCACTGCTATTTTTACACGAGTTAGCTGGATTCTGGCTAACTCTGGAAAGCCAGCCTGTGAACAATGTTTGTTGTGTAGACATAGGCTATGAATTCTTGAGTCTTGTGCAATCTCTCTGCAGTCTTGGTTCCTTGTGCTGTCTTTCCTGTAGTCAAGCCATCAGCAGCACTTGCTGGATGGTGCCTAGAGGAAAACTCCCCACATCTCCCTCTTATTTACACCAGAGCAGTATAGGAGGTTGTAATGAGTATCCTAGCTTTCCAACTCACCTGCTAACGTGTGGGCATATATAGCTTCTGACCCACATCCTACACCCAGAGGTGTTATTCCGAAGTGTAACTTTTTGGTCCTTCAGCTGGATACTCAAGTTGCATCAGTTTTCATGAGGAATCATTTGCTCCTGCAGTCCTGCACTCCAGCCTGTGGCCAGGCATCTACACTGTAGTTTTATAGTCCCGCAGCCTTAGCCCCAGCCAGCTGACACTGGCCAGCTGGGGGTGTTTAATTGCAGTGTGGACATGCTCAGACACATCCATCATATCAAATCCTTCTCAAAGATTCTTTAAAAGTCTGGCTTTTGTATTTTCTGATTTTGGTTTTTTACCTTTTTGGCAACCGAATATTCAGAAATCACTTAAAAAATCCTCATGGAAGCTAATAGAGAAAACATAGGATTGAATAGATTCTATTCTTTTTTATTGCAGAAGTGTTAGATTTTATTTGTTTAAAAAAAAAAAAAAACCAAACCAGCCAGCACTATTAACATATCTGGTTTCACATTTTGGTATTATTAGGAATTTGTCTTTTTGGACACTGTCTCTTTTGTATGTTGAGGCTGGGATAGAAACATATTCATCAGTTATTCATTAATGATTGTTTTCTATATTGTTTTAGTGTCCACAGGATCTATCCGCATTTTACTAGGCACTAAACAAACATGTAGACAGCCCTCGCCCCAAAGACCTTACAATCTATATATGACAAATATAGCAGGTGGATACAACCAAAAGAAGCATGGAGTCTTGTGGCACTTAAAAACTAGATTTTCTCCCACGAACGCTCATGCAATAAATAAATCTGTTAGTCTTTAAGTGCCACAAGACTCCTTGCTTTTTTTGCTTTACTAGACTAACACGGCTGTCATTTTGGAACTGAACAACCAAAAGAAAAGCACACCACAATCCCGACACAATTCTGATCAGCTTCAACCTTTCCTTCTTCCTTGCTTTGCTAGAGGAAGCATTAGGGACTCAGCGTTTTAATTCCCCTATCCTTCTGATCACTGTAATGATTTACCTTGTGTTCTGTCAAGGAAAGGTGCAATATGCTTCCCTATGAAGCATCATATCATTTAAAACAAACAAGAAGTCCAGTGGCACTTGAAGACTAACAAATGTATTTATTGCATGAGCTTTTGGGGGAAAGCGCTTGCAATAAATATATTTGTTAGTCTTTAAGTGCCACAGGACTTCTTGTTTGTTTGTTTTACTGAACTAGACTAACACGGCTGCCCCTTTGGATCATATCATTCGAACTGGAACAGTTTCCTTTTACGTTATTACCACCCATACAGCAAGGAAAAAAAACCACAGCCTCCACAATCACAGCTTTTTGGCTTCTCTGTATCTTTGCCCTGTGGCAGAGTATAGCCCTCCCATTCAGTTTATAGGTAGCAGCTGTCATACCACAGAGAACAGGTTTTATGATATTTGTATTGTTTTGTTTAAAAAAAATCAGTAACTTGTATGGTTGGAACTCGTGATGGGCAAACTTCAAGCACCAAATATTGTGAAGTCAAATCCTGAAGAGATGCTGAGATGAATGGCAGTTTAGTTGCTCAGTATCCTTCAGCTGTCTGACCTGTGTAATCCTGCCAGCTGGGGCCTCCTGGCACCACATGGGAAACGCTGATCATGGATCCTATGGAGTTCACCTGTGTTTGACCTCGAAAGCAAATAGCAGGGTCAAACTCGGTGAAATTATCTCAGTCACCTGGCTCTGCAACATTGGAGCGTAAATCACTATATCAAACACAGTCTGAGTTTCTTGTGCAGTTGTGGTTGAGTTGAGCTGCAGATATAATGACTCCAAAAGGAAATATTTTACATTTGAGGTCCAAGGTTTACTCATGAATTTTCCTGCTATTCTGTCTCCAGACATACTGAAAATCCCACCATATTGACCTCTCTTGCTATGTCACTGTACTTTTTGTCTCTGATCCAAGTGGGAAGTCTGCAAAAAGCCAAACTGATTAGGAAAAAATGCTGTGCTTCTTCAGCACCTCCATAAGGTCTCGCTCTGTGCAAGTTTGGTTTGTATTCAGAAAGAAGCTTTCAGTGGGCTGTTATTATATGCAAACTCCATGGTCCATCCATAATTGATACCTAACTAGTTTTCACTGTCACTCAGAAGTTTTCCTCATTAAAGGCCCAGTTCCTAGAGAGGAATCCAAATAGAGCAGCTACACCATATACACACAACACAGACATATATTTGCTTTTTATATCTGCAGGGGCTTTTAATGAAATTTCAGTCATCTGGTATTTTGGAAGTACCTTCAATCTCTTCAATATGAAATTCCTTTAAAATCCTAAAATAACTGGATGTGCTCGGCTGGCTGGAAATGAAGTCACTCTGTGTCTGTAATGGAGAGTAACTGGGCAGGTTTTACCATTTTCTACAGTGTCATTTCATATATTTATTGCATAGCAGTGCACTGTGGACAACGGCTACCAGTTTAATGAGTTTCACAATACTAGGTTTTTCTTAAAGCTCCTTTTCCTGGAATCATGTGATTACGTGAGACTCTCAGCTTTCAGTTTAAGAAAAGGAAGTTTATAGCTATCGTGGTCACCATGTAAACCGTTATATGCTCAAAACCCAGGCGATAAATAAGAATATCCCAACATTTATTACTTGTTAAAATCTTGTGATCTATTAAACCAATCTTGTGGGCCTAACGCATGGCCTGACTCATGATTTTCAAGCCTTCTAGAGTTGGCAGAAGTGTAACACCAATGAGATCCTCTAGCAAGGAGATGTCTGGGTGATTGTTACAGTTATGGAAACGTCCTGTTCGGTAGTGGTTACTGAAATGGATTGGGAGTTAAACCTCTCAGATTCTGTTCTTGTGCTGCCACTGTTTCAGTGAGTGACTTTGGGTAAGTTGTTTAACTTCTTTGTGCATTTAGTTGATCTGGAAAACTTGTGGAGCAATTGCCTTATGTGACGGGGTAGACCCACCCCGCGCTCAAACAGGCCTATATGCCCTTAAGGCCGGGCCAGCCCCGCCCCTTAGGGCCTGCTGGGCATGCTCCAACAGCTGCCCAGGTATAAAAGGCAGTAGTTGCCTTCAGTCAGGGGCTGACCAGCAGAGAGAGCAGACGTCTGCTTGGGGGCTCCTGTCCAGACGCCAGCTCAGTCCTTACCCTACCGGAGCACCCTCGGGAGAAGCCCCAGGTGCTGACGGCAGGGGACGATGATGAGGGAGGCTTAGCCTACTGCGAGGATCCAGAGACCCAGGCTGAGGAAGTGGTGCACCCAGTTGGACACCAAGGGTAAAAAGGGGGAACGCGTCACCCCTACAGCCCCAGGTAGGAAGTAGCCCAGGGCAGTGCTGGGGGGGGTAAGCCATGGTATGGTCGGGGCCTCATTCGGTGCGTTGCGGTATGGATCCCCGCCGACTGGGCCAACACCCACGGTACCCCTAGGGCCCTGGGCTGGGGTTCAGTGGAGAGGGAGGGCTTGAACCCCCCTACCTGGGCCCATGCCCCCTTTGGGGACATCCTGTGATTGGGACTATTGACTCTGGCTGCTAGGCCATACTGCCCTG
>ML682026.1:3679725-3706975 GCA_007922195.1 Podocnemis expansa | reverse complement strand
CTATTGACTTGGGCTGCTAGGCCATACTGCCCTGCGTTGAAGGGCCACTGGGACTATTGCTTTTTGCAACTAGGCCACCTCGTCCCAAACTGAGGGGCTGGGCCTGTGGCGCAAAACAGGGGGCTCCCCAGCGTTTGCGCCCGTGGAGGTAGCCTACTCCGCGACACCTTATAAAAGTGGTGCAGGGTTTCATTAAAACGGGGAGAAAACTCTGAGATCAGGTGCAGCGTAAGTGTGTTTATTTTTGGTACTGCCACTGAAGGCATGTCATGACTGTCCAGATGGACATGATCTACTTTGTGCTATTGCCCTATTAAATGTTTGTTTAGTTCCCTTCAACCCAAACTTTCAAATAACTGTAACAATAATGAATAATTGGAGTGGTTTTAGGCCTCCTACTTTCTTGAAATAGCTTCACAGTTCTAGCTATAACTTTTCTTGCCTTTTGGCTTTTTTTCCTTAACACAGCACTAGCATTTAATTGAGAGACACAATAGCCATAATGACAGAACAGTGATGAACCCTTGGCTTTGCTTAACAGATCTAGGCCATGCTGCAAAGCTTCTGTAACAGCTGAATTCAACAAATTCTATTTCTTCCTAATTATTGTTCAGAGGGCATCTCTAAAACACAGTATGTTTGCCTTATTCATTACAAAGCTGAAACTTCCTATCTATTACTGTATGTTACTGATTGTCTGCCAAAGCAATGTTTAAGTCAAACTCCAGTTAATACTCTATAACAAGAAAGCGTGTACCCCAAGAGACACAGATGGCTTAATTTGTCTATAAGTTATTCAGCCAGAAATCCTAAGGCAGCCAGCTACAGAAGCGGTCTATGAAGATAAGACTTCCCAGAAATACAGAAGCATCTTTTTAAAATCTGTGATAAATTGCAGTGGGCAGTTTGCTTTCTTTTCAGCTGGTAGTGTGATGCAATCAAGCAAAGTCTGTACACAAATTATGGGCACCTTCATCAGCCCATTGAGAGATGAAAGGAGCTGATACACCCTGTTCTTGCAATCTATATTCTCAGTTACAAGCCAGTCAAGCCGTTATGAAAATAATGTGAGCTTTTGGGACTGCTAACTTGCACTTTATGGATGAATGATGAAAGAAACAAACACCAACCAAACAAAAAAGGCAAGTCGAAGAATACAGAATAGGCAGAAAGACACAGCAAAAAAAGCCTATGGCTCGTGAAAGAGATGGAGGTTGGTCTCGTAGTCACAGTACTGAACTCAGACACAAGATACACAAGTTTAATTTCTTGTTCTCCTACATGCTTTTGTGTGACCTTAGTCAAGTTACTGAATCTCTGTGTTTCAGTTCCCCAGTTATGAAACAGTAAATTGTTTCAAAACCCAAATTTCATCTGTTTGTTTTTCTTCAAAAAACATTTTATGAAATCAATTTTCAACAGGTGGGTTTTTGAACAGCACCACAAAAGAAAATCTTTCACTTGTCAGCTCTTACTTCATATGTTTTTGATTTGTCCTTTTTCCTTTCTTTTCAGTGGCAAGATAGAAAACAGGGAAAATGGTGAGAAAATGCTAAGGATGGAAAATACAAAAATTAAACAAAAATTTTGTTAAATTCACAAAAAAGCAGAGTTCTTTTCAAAAAGCACTTTTAAAAAACTATTGCAAATGTTCATTTCTGAAAATTAACAAGGAGTCTGGTGGCACTTTTAAAGATGAATAAACAGTTATTACATGAGGTTTCATGGCAGAAAATCCCACTTCATCAGACTTTTAAAGAATTGTTGGGGTTTTTTGGCTAACACTTTTCCCTACTAGGATGATGGAAGCTGGAAAGACTGACTCACAGATTGGGACTCAATAAGTAACAGTTCCTAGTTCCTGCCTATCTGTTGGAGCACATGCACATTTCATTAATGTCTAAGATGGTGTGATTGGAGCCATCTCCAGCAATCCATTGATATTCATGCTATTTCCCGTCCATCATTGGTGAGTTCAGATTACTTTACAGTTTCTGCTTCTCTCTTCTCCACGTCTTACTTTCTTGTCTCTTTTCCAACATTGTTTTTGTACTCAGTCACATTTGTCTTTCAGTATCACTAAGTACTGCCAGGATCAGAAGTAGATTTTCCATCTGTCTAAACTACAGCTAATCAAAAAAAAAAAAAAGTCCATGCTGCATTGTGAGAAATGTAATCCCGCCGAGGAGTGGGGCTTAAAGAGGAGAATAAGGGTGTGAAGGACCTGTAACAAAAGCGTCTATGAAACACAACAAAAAAGGGGTCTGGTGGCACTTTTAGGCTATGTCTACATGGGGGGGGTGGAATTTGACTTAATAAGGTTGACTTTGAGTCAACCTTGTTAAATTGGCTTCAGGGTACGTCCAGTGCAGACATATCCAGGGCCGCCCTGTCCCCTGCCCTGCCCCAAGTCCCAATCAGACTCCTAGAGCCCGATTCTGCTCTGGGGGCCGCAGGCAAGAGGATGGGAGCCAGATCCAGCTCCCAGCCCCCTGCTGCCAGCTGTGGGGCAGAAAGCCAGCTCCTGCCACCCATGGCAAAGGGCTGGGAGCCGGATCTGGCTCCCAGCCACTTGCCAGCAATGGCTGGGGTTAGATCAAGACCCCTGGAGTCTGATTGGGCCCAGGGCTTCCTATCCTGTAAAGTCGACTTAAAAACTTAAGTCAATTTACAGGGTAGAAATTATTAAGTCAATTTAAGCAAGTGATTGTCAACTTAAATTCTAAATATAGCCCTGGCTTTGCTTAAGTCAACTTAAGCCTGCTTAAAAATCAACTTAAGCCCCTAGTGCAGACATAGCCTTAAAGACTAACATTTAATTATTGCATGAGCTGCAAAGTCTCAGCTTGATGAGGATTTTTATATCCACTGGAAACAAAACATTTTTTTTTCTGATTGAAAATTCCGCTGAATCTGATCCCTTGGCAAATCTGAATTTCAATAAAACAAACAAGGAGTCCTGCAGCACTTTTGAAGACTAACATTTATTTATCGCATGAGCTTTCATTGGTTTAATCCCACTTCATCAGATGAATTAAAAACTAAATTAAATTCCAACGATGCCTCCAAAGGAAAAATGTTTAATTCAGAAGTTTTCAGCCAGTGCTAGTAATTTTGTCATTTGTCTAGTTCAGCATGTAGAGATTGACGATGGGATTTTCCAGAGGACCTACGTCAGTTAGAAGTACAAATCCCATTGCCTTTAAATGGGATTTGTGATCTGAAATCAGCTGTTTTTTAAGATCCTTCCATGTTGCCTTGGCATGACAGACTATATAAAGTGCCATATGATGCTAAAAGTTTCATTATATGTTTGCACATGCATACTGCAGATGCATTTTTACACATGCACAATTTTGCACAGTTACAAGCCAAGTCTGAGTAGGAGGGGATGTCCAGATTGAAATTTACCACTATGTGGTGGTCATGGGTTTTGTTTTTTGACTTTAACCTCATACAGCGCTGACCTTTGGTCAAACAGAGCTCAAAATATGGCACGCTTGACATATAAACAAACAGGGGAATAAATATTCATCTGTAACTCTGATTTGTCATCCTCCCCCACTATCTTTTCAAATGCTGAACATTTACACTAATGGACCATGTCTAATGTCCCTCATTTCTTCCTCGTTCTTTGCTTGAAAATACAGTTACAGCTTGTATAATGACTTATAGCCTGATTTTAGCTTCCCATTCAGGCCTACTTCTAATATTAACCATCGGTTTAGTTCCCATTAAATGTTACAGAATTGTTACGAAGGTCAGATGCTTTCAGAAAATGAAAAGTCCTTCACCACAGAACGACCTTTGTTCTAACACAGAGCTACTTGAATTTAGTGATAGTTCAAGGAAGAGCAGGTTTGATGGTGGTTATTGTTATGTTCATAACCTATAAAGAGAAGTTGGATTAAAAATATAAACTTCTATTTTATGAAGAATGCAACCTATCACCATCTTATTTTTATAAATCCAGAGCTTCAACTCATCAGCATCCCAAAAGAGAGACACTATGCAAGCTGCTCCCTGAGACAAAGGGACACAACTCATCCCATCTTGCTGCAAAATGGCTCTTAGCAAATAGCGCTTCCCTACCAAGCCCCATAGCCTGAAAGCAGAGCTGGAAAACCCCTTAAAGCAATAGCCTACAATTCCCACTCCATTTCATCAGGAATTGAAGAAGGGCTCTTCAGAATGAAAAACTTGAGCTCATAGATGTTGATGGGGGATAGCTTCCTAAATATCTTGGAGAATATGGTGCGTTTTGCTCACTACGTCAGAGGGAGCTGAGGTAGAAGCATTGTTATTCTTGCACAGCTGACTTGCTCCTCTGTTCCTTGGTCATGGCAGCTACTGGATGTCCCTTAGTCAAGGCAGGCTGTAGAATTGCCATGTAGGCTGAAGATTTCGGATGCTTCTTTGGCAGAATGGCTATTTCGGTTGACCCAAATGGAGAGTGGAAAAAGAAGGTCGTTATCTTCTGACAGGACTTGAAATTCCAACATGCCTGCCTCTGCACATCTTGTCTTCTGCCTGCTCAGACAAATCCAGCCTAAAATGCCAGAGGTCTCCCCTATACACTTTTAAATAGCAAAATCATATCAAAGAAGTCCTGTGTTTGATTTGGAGTCAGATGTAATTAGGACGACAGTAACTGAAGAACAGGAGCAGAGACAGTTAATTATATTCTTCACTGCACTGCTAAAGCTGAGCCTGCCTCTAATAACAATGGACTCAAAGAGTAATAATAGGTTACATACATTTCTGTTACGAACTGAGTCGTTAGTTCATCCTTTGGTGTGTGCCACAGCCTAACTAACTTCATCTGAACTCTTAAAACTTACCTCAGCTACCTTTCCTGGTAGGGCATCTAATCCTGGCTGATATTATTACCCGTTTCATGGCAAAATCTATTTAAAAGCATAAAGGCCATTTTATCTGTATAGTTCTGGGAGCCACTCATTTCTGTGTGACCTCTCAAAGGTGTAGAAGGCAGGTCATTGTAAATGAGGGTTATTTTAGGGTGCTTACTACCAATGCAAAACCTTAAACTCAAAGTAATATTGGGGTAGCATTAGCTGTTGTTTTTCTATGCTGATGAATGCACTGCATGAAACATGGAAATCATACATGGACAATTGGTTATAGATGATGTATTCTGGAGCTTTCATCTTTGGTTTCATTTTTTTTTAAATTTTAGTTTTGCCATTTCTCCTGTAGTTTTGATGTACAAGGTGTCACTGGAAAGTCAGAAAAAAAATACAAGCTTGCATTTCTTTATCAACCAAACAGATTAGGTGGTTACTTTGAGTGGGAGAGAGGGAGAGAAGGGATTCCTGTGATCTTTAAAACATAGATAGCAATGATCAAGCAGGCACTGTGGGTCTTAGGTCTAGTCCTAGCTCTGCCACTTACCCAATGTGTAACCTTGGACAAGTCGTTTAACCTCTCTGTGACTAAGCTTCCTACCTACAAAATGGGGCCAGTGAGATTTGCCTGCCCTTGTAAAGCCCTTTAACATCTACAGCTGACCCATGCTATATAAGATTTAAATATTCTGATCTTTAAAAACCAACTCAGGGCTTTCATTAAGTGAAAATCAAAGATATTTAAAACAAACTATTATTATGAATCCATTTTGGGGAACTGTATATTACAATTTAGCACATTTGGGGTATTCACAATCTAGCTATTCAATGGTAAGGACTGACAAGTGGATGTTTAGACGTGTAGGGTGTAGCGGAGACTTTGACTTTGCTAGCTTTCATTTTTCCAGATGGCTTCATAAGGCAGCGTAAAGCCCAGCTTTGACTTTCTACATCTATACCTCGCTGATGGGAGATCCCTCCCCTGCATTCATTAGCCTCGTCTTCATAGAGCTTATCCTCTTTGCCTATTTGTTTCCAGGAGCAAATCTTCCACTCAGGATTGATCAGCTTTGTGTGTCTCTCCCAGGAAGCAGAACATCTGCTCAGCATTCATCCCTTTGGTGTTTATGACTGCAGATGCAACTGTTTACTTTGCAGCTTCAGTCCGTGCTCAGCTAGATGAAGCACCTTAGTTTCTAGTGTTTTCTTCCACCTGGGTCATCTCTCTGCAGAGACCTTTTAGAGGGACTCCTGTAGTAGGAGGCTGAGGGTAGGGATGAAATTTCCCCGCATGCTGAGGCCACTAAGCAAAGCAGTCCACAACGTCCGCCCCTGCACATTCTGTGAAAGACATGACCGTTACAGGGCTTCCACAGAAACGTCTCAAATCAAGGGAACTGCAGAGTTAGGATTCATATGCAAATTTGAAACCATTGAATCAGGTCTGACTAAAGATTTGAACTGGCTCATTCCTTCCAAAGGGTGATTTTCCCCTCTTTTAGTCTTCCCACTTTCTTGCCTTTTGTTCCACACTCTTTGAATCAAAAGACCATGCTTGGCTTGCTGAAAAAATCTGAACTGACCTTGTGAATTACCCTTCTCTGCATTTATCTGTTCCCTTCCATCCTGTAGTTTCCATTTCCTTCATCTGATGAAGTGGGATTTTACCCACAAAAGCTCATGAGATAAATACATGTTAGTCTGTAAAAGTGCCACAGAAGTTTGTGTTTGTTCTTCTGTTTTGTGACCTGTCATTTCTTCAGCTTTGTCAGCATTGCCTCTCGTCTGTGCCACTCAGATGCATTACTTTCCAGGTACTGAGCTGAGAGAATGTGAAAAAGAGTTAACTACACATTACAGAGGATGATGTCCGTTGTACTGCTGTGTATACTCTTATGAGAGTGTGAGACTTTACTATGGTCATCACTCATGGGTGGGGGGAAATAGGACAAAGCAATCTCAGACCCTCCTATGATCGCTCTTTACCACTGGCTACCAGATCAGAGGAATATCAGCTCCACATCCTAAGGGGAATTATCAAATTAGACTGTTACAGCTGAGACTGGTGGGAGGATGCACAAGAGCAAGGAAAAGTGATTCAACCAATAATAGTTTCACAGGGTCAGAACAGCCACAAGCAGTTCAGTCAAATTAAGAATTTATAGTAACCCTCCCCTGCCACCCAACTGTCATTTTATTTTGTTTTTATATCATATTAAATGAGTGAAACCCTTAAATACATGAGCAATGGTGTACTCTATCTGCCCCAGCCAGGAGCATTAGTCAGTCCTAACTCCCACGCTAGAAGCCCAAGAATAAAGCAAGGGCCCTGGTGAAAGCGCAGACTGATTGCTTAGGCTCCCTGAATGGATGTTCTTCCATTTTCTTCTCCTCTTCTTAATAATCATTGAGGCTGCACAATGCCAAAATAAAGCAGTAGACATGTTTGCTGCAGTGTATGTTGCAGAGGTCTGCGATGTTATTTTTCTAAATCGAGACAAGCAACATGTTGGTATTGGGGAGAAAAGACCAGTGAAGCACCATAAACAAAAATGTTTGTGTTGTAGTTTTTGCCAAGGATTAAGGAATTAAAGGCATCTGGGCACCTAACTCCCTTAGATGCTTTTGAAAATTTCACCATTCGGAATTGGAGCCAAATTAAATCTGATTTTGCTTGGTATATGTCAACTTCATTCCTGGCATAACTGCATTTAAATCACGAATCTGCCCCCAAATGTTTCTTTTTATTGCATTCTTCGAACAACATGGAATCCCCCATGCAGCTTATTCACTGCCTGAAAATTCCTTTGTCTTTCAAGAACAGACTAAATGAAGGTTGTAGCTATCTTCTATTGCAACAGCATTTGTATTAGTCCCTGCTGTTAGGGCTGCTCTTGTGCAACAAGATTCTCAGATCTCTAGTATTTGGCAAATGATCCATCTCTGTAGGATTATAGAATCAGTCAACAACTGCACCATAAGAAATGCAAATGTATGGGGTGATATGAGATTTTAATAGGCTCCCTTAAGGGACTCACAAGGAAGCAAAGAGCTCCATTAAGTTACAGATATGAAGAGGTAAAAAAGTATAGAGCTTCAAAATGCCTGAAAATGTAAGTCCCCAAGGAGTCATTTTTATGAGCTTCAGTATGATCTACTATTATGTCAGTTATATTCAACTTTTTAAGGAAACAAAATGAATACAAAATGCACAGCTCAAAAAGGCCAAGTCATTGAATTGGTAGGATATAAAGCTGATAAATAAGGGCAAGGGGTTGCAGTTTTGTGTCTTGTTCTTAGTCTTTTCTGCCTGTAAGTCTGGTTTGCTGGAACATACATTTCAAAAGGTTATCTATCCATCTACCTCATGCTCATCACCATGGTATCTGAGTGCCATATTGATGCACAAAACCTGTTACATTTAGCTTTTAAGGTAAAGTGTCTGACCTCTGAAAAATTGCAACTGAAAATGTATAATGCATCATTTTTAAATACAGAATTAACTGTAAGCACAATTTATAGATCTTTAGCATTTAACTAGCTAATTGCACTTACCACCCAAGCAATGAACTGTTTTCATAATTCCTTTCAGGCACATTTATTTGCAGCTGCAAAATTGCACCCCAAAATTGCAGGATTGGCTAAAAACCTCAAGGCAATCATGGACAAAGTCAAGATCTTATAAAATAGCAAGTAAGGGCCAAATCACCCTTTCTGTGTGTGCATCATTCCTGTTGATTACAGCCACTGGGAGTTGCTCCTTCAGAATTCACTCTAAGCATTAGATTGCTATTGATTTTCCTTGTGAATGACTGTGTTTGGTTTGGATATCATTTGATCCAGGAAAGCTCATAACATAGGCAGCATACAGTGTTCACTGAGGTTGAGGTTCTTTCCTTCTATCCAGTTGACCAGTTGTGTTGACTTAGTCATAAGAAGCTCATGTGACCTACCCAGAGACCACACACAGTTTTCTCCAGTCCACGATATCCACACCTTTCACTCTAACCACTGCTATAAAGCCAGACAAGCAAGAAGTCCTGTGGCACTTTTAAAGACTAACACATTTATTTATAAGGCCAGAGTTTCAGTGCTTCTTCCTGGAAATATCTATTTGTTTCTTGATGACAATTATTTTTTCTCAGACTTCAGATTACAGCCTCTGTATTCAAGTTCAGCATCCTGTTTGTGATATTTTATAGCCATTCCCACAACAAGAGATGTTGATGTCACAAGGGTACTATATTGTGCCTCCCCACTGAGATATAATAGAAAAAGCTCTTGTTTATATTGAAACCATCTTCGATAATAAGAAATTATTGAGGGAGATTTACCATCTAATATAATGCAATGGCAATTTGACTAATGTTTCAATAAAATAACTATCTTTTATCTACTCCAATTGTGGTACTCCATCAAACTCTCTCAAGTGCATAGTGCCTATCACTTCAGCAAGATGCTGTGCACTGGCACTATCTGATAATCACTGCTTAGTCACAGGCTAAAGCACTCATAAAATTGCATGTAAGTAACTCTTCCTAAGAGTTGACAGTTTAAGATCACAAAAATCAAATACAAGGTGCTATGAACACTGGAGAAGCAATTAACTACTGGTGTAATTTTAAAAATTAGGCCACTTTGATGAAAAAGAGATGGTGTGTGTTTGTGGATGTGTTTACATGCACTTAAAGTAATAGCCCTGTATGAGCTAAACTGAGGGCAGATTCTGCCTCTCATACTCAAAGGTGAGTTTTCTTCGTCTAACTTCCTTTTGTGTTTGTTCTTTGATGGTTCAGTGATATTGTGTCACAAAGCTTTTAAATTTGTCGTATATTCTAGCCAATGTAACAGCAGGAAAAGCAAAGACCGTAACTCTCATCAGCAATTTCTGAACTATCCATTTCATCCAACATGCTGTGCCTCGGAGACTGAGATCTGCTAGACGATAGGCTGAGAAATCAAAGCCAATTAAAGCAGAACTCTAGAGAATCAAAGGTTTTGAAGACATCTTTTAGGTGATTGAACTCCGTTTTGTCCACGACCAGTTGACGTTAGGGTTACTTTTCTATCATTTATCTCCACCTGTGCTTCTGTGTTTATCAAGCAGTGAAACCTGTCTTGCTTGCTTACTTTGTTGATATAACCATTATTTTGGAAGCAGGGCTCTCTCGTTTTACTAGCCTACTTTTTACCTCCCATTGTAGATCTATTTTAGTTGACATTCAGCGGTTATTTGTATGAATGCATCCATCTAACCAGACCAGTTTCTAGACGTTTTTTCCTCCAATGCTCAAGCTTGAAGGATGGGCATATACCAGCATGAAATTGTGTACGCTCATCTTTAAAAATCTGTCCTATTATTCACAGTAACTTGTGTTCACCTTCCCTTTCCCTTTCCTTGATGGTGGCTTGGGACAGGATACCATCACAGAAGTTGTTTCCAGGGATGGCATGGTATGACTGACTTATTAATTATTTGAACCTTCATTGTGGTATTTGACAGTTTGAGATGAACACTTCTTAGACACAACCATGGATATCACTTAGCAGAAGCACAAAAATCACTTAACAAAGAGTCTGAAAATCATATAGAAGGATATAAACTGGGCACCATTTGATTTAACAGGCCAAGAAAAGGAAAGAAGTCATGTTTCAAGTAACCATAAACCCAGAAATTAGTGTGCTTACTCAGTGCAACTAGATTTATTTATTCATGTATTTATTTTTGCTAAATAGACACCCAATTCTCTCTTCATTTGCTGTCCAACCAAAAGCTTTCAAGTGCCAAATTATAAACCAAATCACCTGGGAATGGGAGGAGGCTTCACTTCTTATAAATTCCTTTTCTATCATAAAATTGCACATGCAAATCTTGCTATTGTTCCACCACTCTCCCTTTTGGTCATTTCTGTTGGTAAACCAGTGAGGGCTGAACCTGCAGAGTACTGAAGCCCGGGTGTGGTAGGTCAGATGAGCATCTAGAAGGCTGGATGCTTCTCAGAAGCTTAATTGAGCCATTAGAACTTGCAAAGCTACACTGGAAACATCACATGTAGAAATCTTCCTTTCGAAATTTCCTTTCTTTGTGTTGTAGTAGAAGCCAGAAGTCCCAGTCATGAACCGGAATCCCACTGTGCACTCACAAAGAGCTAACAGCACTCTTATTTTGCATTGTGACTGCAAATATAATAATGACAGTCTCTTAAAGAGCAATTCAGTAATTCTGGGTCTAGCCAGAATCTTGAAATGAAAAACTGTCCAAATATTTCCAAAGCCTTACAACCGCATCCAATGCAAGCAGTGTAATAAAAAAAGAGTGAAGGTCTTCTGTCTGTTCTAAACAGCAGGAACTGGAGTAATGTGACCTAGTGATTCACGTATGTCCTACTGTCAGGATACTTGGGCTGTCAATTCTTCCATGGTTTGTCTGAATGTAGGTAGTCACTTATGACCTCTGCCTACTGACACTGCATCAAAGATAAAGCTGACTGGCTTTGGCAGAGGATGGGTTAGTATTTAACTTCTTTCAGCATTAGTTTCCCCATTTATAAACTGGAATACTAATCCTTATGTGGGATATTGTGTGTAGCTTTGCCAACCCCAAGCATTAAAGAGTACTGAGTCCGGGCATCCCCAGAATCACTAGATTGGCTTAAAGCTTGTGAACCAAAATAAATAAAAACGTAGGGTTCTATTCATCATTTGGTTGCTGGAGTCTCTAGGGTCAATGTTTTCCAGCTTATCTCTGAAACCATGAGGCCTAGAAACTCTTTTAGAAAATTGAAGCTGAGATTCTCAGATGAAAACATGATTCCAGCAGTTGGGAGCTTTAAGGCAAAACCCTCATCACAAGTCTGAGATGAAATCAAAAGTGTTAACAGCACAGTTAATGTGATGGAATTCCCCCTGTGCAGAGGGCCAGCACAAGGGCCTGCAGATTGTGTAAGTACCACTTGACCCCTATTTTTGGGCTGTAAGTAGAGCTGGGGTCTTACACTGGTTCTCTGAACGGGGTGAATTCCATCCATCCTGGCTGAAAAGTGCTTTAAGCTCTGCAGCTGGCAGATGCTATACAAATGCAGAATATTATTATTGCTCTTTGATCCTCACTATCCACATTTTGAAAGCAGTTCCTGAGTCCTGAGCTAAAGCTGTCCCCAGCAGTCTCTTATTTGCATGTAAATGGTGAATTGTCACAGGGATTCCACCAGCTTTTCTCTTCTCTGTAATGTAAGAAGAGTTGGTTAAACCCCTTGGGGGGCAGTAAATCCATGCATCTTCCCTTCCTCTTTCCCATTTCCCGGAAGAAGACTCTATAATGAGCTAAATTTAACACATACGCTGTCAAGGAAATCTTTATAAACTATTTCAGCATTCAGACTGAAACAGGATAGGAAAAGACAAGTTTGCTTTTGTAGACTTTATATTTTAAAATGTGCAAACATTTTGACCTTGAGAGCAGCTATTTTATTTTAAATGTTTTTACCCAACAAAAGAATTATGATTTAAACAAGTGAGATAGATTTCTCCTCCTCTCCCCACTCACCTACACCTTCTTCAAAACAAAGTGAGAAAACCAAGATTGAAAAATGTTGGAGGAAGAAATTGATTTTGGAGGTCCAAAATATTATTTAATGTACCGTGGAAAAACTAAAATTTTGCATCTTTCATGAGCCACCGTCTTCTTTGTACTCTGTGCCTGTATGCATTGCTTTCATTCTGCAGAGACATAACATTTCTTCTTACAACTAGATCCTTTTCTGCCTTAGCAATCAATAAGAAATTAAAATGATAAACCCTACCAACAGCATCATAAAAGAAGCCATTGTTTTTGTCTGTCAAGGTATTTGTAGGTTTGTATAAAACTAAAGACAAAAAATAAAACCCTGCTCTGAAAACAAATGGGAGAATATATTCAAAAGAAAAGACACTATTTTCTACAACAAGAGAACAGATGTAATATGCACTTTTCTTCGCAGTTGAACAGATGGAATTATTTGTCCTTCAAAGTCAGAATAACTGGGTTTGATTGAGTTTTTTGCTCGAAAAAATTTGAAATGAAAGTAACTGTTGTCCTGAAACTCCATTCTTAGTAAACAACATCATTCTAACATATTAACAAAGGAATTATTTTAAGGGTGTGGTTTTCATCATTATTCAGCACCTGCAGCATCCAAAACAGCTTAGCCATCTGCACCCAACTTTCAAAGGCACTCAGCTCATTGGATTTGTGTTGCAAATGTGGATGTGTATCACAGTGGGAACTCCTTTGAGAACCTGGACACAGTCTGGAAATCGAGCCCTGAGCTCATTTGTAAATCTGGTCCCATCTGTCTAAAATTCTGGCCCAGAAGATTTAGATGTCACAGTATGAAAGGAAATTTGACCAGATGTCTCTCTGATTCAGGCAGAAGAGAATGTGATCATTTTTAAGAAACTAAGATGGAAATATGTGTGAACTAGACTTCACATTCCTGACCTATTTCTCTGAAATACTGGGCCAGATCCTCAGCTGCACCAGAGCTCTGCTCAACACAGCAGAAGAGGTATATGCAGAAGAAGGACAGTGACTTCAAGCTGTTGGCTGGCTCTTCCATCCCACAAGTGTAGTTTAGGACACTGGCAGGGCTGCTCTAAATTATAATTAGCTGTATTGACTCTGACACAGCGATTCTGCAGTTTGGAATTAAAAGCGTGAAGGACACACACAGTCTTCATCCCCTTCCCCATGCTCCCAACCTCCCACTTTGCTATGACTTAAAGCAGTGGTTCCCAACCTATAGCCCAGGGGCCAAAAGTGGCCCTTGAGGTGTTTTGAGGGGCCCTTCGTTTCCCTCCTGCTGGCTGCAGAAAGGTGCCTAAGGACCCAGGTGGAGCATGTTGCCATGGGGCTATAGGATCGGAGAAGGCACCTTGCTAGGTGCAAGGAGATGGAAAATCAGTGCATCCCTCCCCCTGGCTGTAGCAGAGGACATGGTAAGTGGTTCCACTTGGGTCCATAGGTAGTTGGAGCCTGCTGGAGCCAGAGGCGGGGGGAACGTACTGATTTCCTGTCCCCCTGTCTGCAGAAGGGAATCACTCTCTAGGGATCCCAGCAGAGCACAATGGAGGGGCCTCAGGGTGCATGCGATTTCCATGCTGCAGCCAGGGGGACGGGAAATTAGCAAGGAGGCAGCCCCGTCACTGAACTTCTTCTGTCTGGCTGCAGTGCTGGTGAGGGTTAGGGGAGGAAGAGATACCGTTGGATGGGCTGCTGATGGTACAGCCATGCTCAAGGAAGGGCAGGACTCTAACAATCCATGCCTTCTGGTTTGACCTGCACCTAGCAGGCCACCTACCATGATTTAGCTGCCAGGCCCTGAGCTTCATTGTGTACTGACAGTCACTCACCTGCACTAGTGTTTTGTCTGTGGGTGCGACACATACTGTGAGTGATTTGTAGGTACAGAACAGTGAGTCTAAAAATGAGTAGAGTAGCATAAAAATGTCTGCCTTAATGATGTAGTGATTTGTAGCCCTTAACAGTGTATACGTCAATGCCTTTTTTATGAGCTGACAGACTGGTGGCCCTTCCAGGTTGTAAAAATGATATTTGAAAGGCCCTCAAGCTAGGAAAGGTTGGGAACCACTGACCTAAAGAATGGAGAGGTCCCCTTACTCCAAGAATTCCCATCTATTTAAAAGGATTTAGAGCTATTTTGCACCAGTGGGACGTATAGAGAAGCTTATCTGGGGCCAGGATTTGGTCCAGTATTATCACAGAAAGTTCATTTTACACAGATTCTATTTCAGTCTTCTCGTGGCAAGTCTGTAATGCTGGATTGGATTCTGATCGCACTGTTTCTCTGGAAATGAAACGTCTTCAACAGTGAAATCTGTAGACTTGGCTTCAGTAGGCAGAGATAGCTGTATTTAGAGATACCAAGCGGTAGGATTATTGTATTGAGAAGGCTAGATTGTCTCCTGTGTCAAGGAAAGCTGCATAGGGGACAGGAAACTCTTCAAAAATTTATTAGTGGAATTTCTTCTGAGTGGGGCCAATGTGTTCTAGCATCACAGATTGGGCAGGGAGGGGCAGACAGCTGGCTCCTTAAATCTGTGGATTTACGGACATCCATGAAGGTTGCAGAACGTCTGAAAGAAGCCAGGGCCCATCAGTGCAGCAGTCCTGTGTCTCCACATCTGTCCCCAGCTCTCCCTCACACTTGCCATGGTCTCTCACCTTCTATTGCTGCCATTGACTGAGTGCTTGGAAAGATGTGTATGGGGCATTCTTAAAGGAAGTGGAGCAACCCATGTCTAGCCATACTTACTTATTCACAGGAGTTAGCAGAGGACAATAGAGACCTTGGACGCAGCTTTGTTTCTGCCTCCTTGTGGGCTCACAACACTGTGTAGAAAGTAAGCACTTGAACAGGCGTTATCTGGCCAGCTTGGTCAATCTCAGCCACATGTAGCAGAAGACAGCAATGTGGCCTTCAACTTGGATCCTTTCAGGATGTGCAGAACTGTATCAATCTAAGGAATTATTCAAAGGAACAAAAACAATACACTTCATGCCTTTTCCCTTAGTGATTGTAGCTAGCAAACAAAAGCAGGGTGGTTGTTAATGTTTGTGTTCTGACTAACACAATCATTCATGCAAGTAATTTCAAGAACAGAACAATCAAACATCTCTCAGCACCAACAGGGCAGCCCCTTTGTACTTTATCTTAATCCCACTTCCCCACTTCTCATCATACCCCTCCTTCCTCCAGAGACAGATCCAAGGGGCGCTGAAACACATGGACATTTTTCGACATTCATCACCTGCCCTGATGACTCACTGTGAATGTGATTCCTTGGTGTGCTCCCAAAGGCCTTGTTACGTGGTGCAGCAGAGCTTGCTAGAGGGGTGTGATCCACAGCATGCCAACCTCTTGTGCAATACCTGGTCTGTGTAGACCCTGCTGGACTGCTTTAAAAGTTCCTGAGAGTGTGTGAACACTGTGCTATTTCAAAGATATTGCACGGGGTCAGGCTATGTGAACAAGCTAGATTAGATCCAGTCTGAAAGAGTTTAGCTTGCCAAGCACACAGCAGTGCTTCACTATAGAAGGTTCCTCCCAGCCATCCTCTGTTGAATTCATTCACATTTATATCCATTGCATGCTGCTGTTTTCTAGTCTTTCTGTGTCTACTGGTCATAGCTATACAGTGAAATAATTGTTGGTAGTGAGCATGCTTGGCTTCCAATCACCATCTTCCATCAAAGTCTAACATTCTTCCTCTTTTAGTTCTGTTAGTTTCCTTCTTAGCATTTCTTGCTACCCCAGAATGCTGGTTTTTATCCATGTATTGTGTGAGAGGGAAACAAGGAAAAAAGTTTCCTTCTTTGTCCCTTCCTGCTATGCCAAGTGAAACTTGGATTATGTTTAAATGTTCTTTTGCAAGACTATGTATGACAAACCGCCCACTGATGATTGCACCTAGTGGTCTTTGTTTAACCTATTAATGGGATTTGCTATTCCAAGACACCATTTGGAACAAAATGTAATAAAGCTTTCCAAATTTTCTGTAGAAAAGTTACTTTGTATTTACCCCAGGATCTTCAGCACATTGACTACATGCTTTCTCTATGTCAACACCAGCATCAACTTCACCTCTCTGTAAACAATTATTAAGACAAATATAGGATATTTAGGTGGGCTTTTCAAAAGCAGCTGGTCAATGGTCACTAAAGTGCTTTTGAAAAGCTCACTCTGTGTCTGTATTGGAAGAATGAAGGGCTATGCAGACTCGGCTGAGATTTATAGCAGGATTTTCATAGCTCCTTGGTGACCAAAACCTGTCAGGCAGCTTTGGAAATCCCATCCATTTATTTTACTTTTCATGAGTTTTGGCCACTAGAACCACTTCTTCTTCTCGTACCTGGACTGCAGAGGCTCACTGTCTATCACCATTCTGTAGTCTATCTACGTGAGAACTTGGATCACACTGACAGAAGGAAAATGAGATTTTTTTTTTAATTTCACTCAGTAGGAGTTTTACAGAACAATAAAAACTGAGAGATCACCAAATTATCATAGAACAAAAGGGTAAAGTCAAAAATAATAAAGGAGGCTACATGGTAGGGATGGGTGAAATGACCTGCATATGTTTCTTAGCAGAGATGTGGTGTGAGCTATGGGCCCAGGCTGTGAACCCCTTAATCACAATGATGGGCTTATACTAGTCACTCACTGAAATTCCTGTGTTACTCATAGCTCATTAAGAGGGAATAGCTCATTAAGCTTATTAAGATCAGAGTCTTCAATAATTAACATGGCTCAAGATAGCTAAATAAACATATATGCTACATAAAGATTATAGGACAGGTTCTCAACTTCCACTGGAGCTGAGTGGCTGAGGACCAGGAGAGTCATGGCTGTGTCCTTGTGCCTGAATATAGCTTGGACATAGTGAAGAACTGGAGGCCTGAGCAGGCTAATTCATCACTAGGACCTAGATTATGAAGCTGAGCATCACGTGGTACCCAAGTAATGAGGTACGTGGAAGAGCTTTATTAGTCTATAGTCTTTCCACATGTGGTAGAAAATTCACACAAGAAACCATGTTAGATCTGGGACTATATAGACATCCTCAAAACTGAACACTACTTTGCAGAGGGAGACAGGTATCATGTCTCCTGGGTTCTTGAGTCTATGCCTCTCTTATCTCAGGAAAACTTGCCATAGAATCTCATTCATCATCACTTATCAGGCTGCCTCTTAAAACTAGAGTCAAAGGCCAGAAAGGACGATCAGATCATCTAGTCTGACCTCCTATTTATTACAGACCACCAACATCAATCAGCAATAGGGTGATGATAGAGATTGTCGGCATCTATCACACCCAGAGCCCTACCAGTACTAGTAACATTTATTCTCCAGCTTATGTCTAGGAAGTTAAAGACTCCCACTGGGACATAATTCCCCAGAGTACTTATTTCCCTCATAATACTGGAGACAGCCCCATCCATATCCAAGTTAGAATCTGGGTTTCTATAGCGGATCCCCTAGCACTTCTCCCCATATGAATTCTTTTATAATTCCTCTCCAGAATGAAGAATGTCTAGTTAGGTTGTTTGCCCCCACTACTTCTACTGGAAGGCTGGGCTGTTTACAGTATCTCATGAACATTAAAAAGTTATATGCGGCCAGATTTCAAGAGCACTCAGTGCCCAATAATTCCTACTGTGATACTTAAGGAAGCATCTCAAAAGAATCAGCCCATTGGGTGCTGAAATCTAACAACTTATTTTGGTGCTTAATTGAGACATGAACTCCCTTTAAAACCAGCCCCTACAATTGTGCGTGCTGAGCCCTTGCGAAAATCCTGGTTATAACGTACAGAGACATGGTCAGGAACAGGACCCAGTGCTTTCTAAATATGAATGTATTTAGCAGATGGACCTTGATGTGGTTTGTGGAACAAGCCACTAAGTGGTGCTATTGACAGTCTCCAGCCAAAATGAAGGCAGGGATCTCTCAGGTAAGCACCCAAGGCTGAAAATCAGAAAAGAACTTGAAAAAACTTGGAATTGAAGGAGATGCCTCCTGTACTTCCACTGAACGGCAACATGTAACAACACAACCATTAGCACTCTTACCAAACTACTGGCTTAATCTCTAGCCCATCCATACACTCTGTAGGGGTTCACTTTAAATGCTGTCGCTCCCTGTCCTGTTGGAATTCTTCGTGCTTCTTCATGATGTTTGTATCTGTGGTAAAACTGATTATTCCAGTTTTGCCAGACATGAGGGGCATGTGTGAGCATGTGCATGCAACTGTGTATATCGTACACTCAAGCTACATTACTTGCCACAAGGGCTGTGTTCACACAGCCCTCTTATTTCAAAACAACGGATGTTGTTTCGAAATAAGATTGAGGCTGTTCACACGACGCATGGTTGTTTCGAAACAACGGGTCCCGTTGTTTCGAAACAATTGTTTCGAAACAACGCCGTGCGAACATGTTGTTTCAAAACAACAGTGACTTGTTTCAAAATAACTGTTGCCTGAACCTGCTATTTTGCTTTGAGCTTTTTTCCTTAATTAACAGTTTGTTAATTCGAATTAAGTTATTTCAAAATAAGGCGTTATTTCGATACAAGTTGTTTCGAAACAACCGTATCGAAATAACCCCCTGTGTGTGAACACAGCCAAGGAATCCAACTATGCCTGGTTCTTGAGCAGTTTATGGGAGCTGGAAGTCACTGTTTCCTATAAAAACCAAGGCAGCTGAAATGGTGCGGTATCAAATTTGGGTGCTTATTCCTGAGTGTCTAAATCCACCTGTCAATAGCTACATGGAGATCTCAAGTGAAATGTTATTTCCATTCCCCTTAAAGCAATTTGCCTGATTAATGACTGAGTACAAACTAGCTGCAGTTGTTCTTTAGGAACCTAGTGCTCCTTTAAGGTGCCTAAGTGGCCAGTTCAGGTGCTTAAATGCATTTTACATTCTTAGCCCTGAAAGAAAACCACTGCTAGTCCATAATATGACCTTCAGTGCACATTGTCACACTATATGTTTGAGGTTAAATCTTGTGTACTGTGAGGGCATGGGAGCTAGGGACAGGTGATCATATTCAAGAAGAGGCTGTTAAAAAGCTTTTAATGTGTGAAAGAAAGAAAGAAAAAATCTCCCCACTTCAGAGGGAATGAAAGCTTTGACTGAGGGCAGGTCTTCACTGATGGCAAAAATTTGCTGCCATCAGATCGATCTTCTGAATCGACTTATTCCAAATCGACCTGCTCAGCCAATGAGGAAGCCAATCTTGTAAGACCGCCCCCACAGAAGGAGTAGCGCTGCGTCAGAGGGAAGGCATTTCCCTGTGACTCAGCACACTAAAGACACTGCAGTAAGTAGGTGGTAGGCAATTGGAAGGAGCTAAGCAAGGTGTTTTAAGTACTTTGCATATCTCACTTCAATTGCTGCCAAAATTGCACTATGGTGTAGATGAGTTCACTGGTCTAGTCCTTTGTGTCTGTGCAGCATCACCACAAGTTCCTGCAGTCTCTTAGCTCCCAGTGTGGCCCAGGATTTAAAAGGGGAATGTTTTAATTTTTACTGAGAATGATTCAGTTGTTACCACCATACTCACCCACCAATGTGCAAAAATCCCAGCATGTCAAAAGTGATAGGTTGGTTTTTCTTTTTTAGTTGAAGATCACAGAATCCATCCTCCTCATCCCACATCACAGCAGAGCCTCTTTTTATCTCTGTCCTACCACCTTATAGTTGCAGGGTTTGATCACTCCCAACTCAAAATTCCTGTGGAGGACAGGTGGAACTAAAAAATTCATCTGCTGCTCTTTGAGTCCCTTCCCAGTCTCAGGAGAAAGAAGAAGAGCTCTGAAGCCCATAGCTACTGAACAGAAAGACACATGAGTGCTAGTGTAACTCTGCTGCTTGTGTTGTCTTATACATTTCATTACCCTTTGCTTTGACTAGTTGCCTGTTTTATGAAAATCTCCACAGGCATCAATCTAGAATCAAATTCATATTGTTTGTCATTTGACCAAATGCCTGGAAAAAAATATTCATCCAACCAAATAAGTTTGACAGAACGGGCCAAATTCATCATTGCTACAACATCCCTGATTTCAATGGTGTTATAGCACAGCTGAATCTAGCCCAGTGAGTGCAAAATCAACAAGTTCCCACCATGCCTCTTGTCTTTCATGGAACAACAGCATGAACTTGTGTTTGCCACATGCAAATCTGGGACCTAAATTGATAATGAGCAGAGAGCAGGGAAGCATTTTTCCATGTGGTATATTACAGCAAGTGTGTGTGTGTGTGGGGGGGGGTCTGGCAAATCTTCTTTTCTTCCCTATTCAGCAAAATTTTGAAATTAGAAGGATTTCACTGAAACTGTTTCTTTGGTATGAAATTCAAGTCCCATAAATATTGCTCCTGTCAGTTGTTTCACTTTAAAATACTTTCCTTGAATCATTTCAGTCTAATCAAGTTAATACTTGGATATAAGACAGCTGAAAACCTTTATTCCTCATCCAGACTGATATATAGACATTTTATTTTTCAGTATACTAGAGGAGGGGCAGTTCCAAGCACATATGTAGTGAAACATCCAATAATACCATTAACATTGGTTATTTAGCTGGCCCAGTATCTCCCACCCCTTCCTGTCTCAATGCCCACACCACACATCTAATATTCTCCATAAAGCAGCACCTTGTCATGACTGAAGTCACAACCCAACCTCAGCTCACAGGCTCCTGGTATCAAGGAAGGGACCCTGGAAAAGAGGGAGGCTTCCCAATACAAATTCATTTACCAGCTGTAAATCAACCTAACTCTATGTGGCAGAAATCAGCCAGGTATGTGTTTATGGTTTGTGCTACATTAATGGAAAAGGATACTGGCTTCATTTTCTTCGGCCAGCTCCCTGCTTAGCTCTGCTTCTGTAGCTTTCCAACTTCTCAACAGGCATGCTGTCTGGGGAAATCAGACTGCAGAGGGGTTAATAAGAATAAAAGTTGCAGATAATTTCTGATATTTTTTACTGCATCACATTAGGTCAACATAAAGGGGAATTGGGAGGCTTATTCTGGCAATCTGTGGGCCTCTCCACTCTACACAGTGTGGCCTCTAGTTAAAGCCCAGGTAGATTTAATAGACGAGGTCTTTGGGGTGACATTTTCTTGAATGATTTAAGTAAATGCCTTGCTGTAACATTTGAGGTTGGTCATCTCTTGGTTTCAAGATTCTGTTTCCTTTAAGCCCCAAACACACAGACAGAAAATAGATTAAAAACAGTCTAGCTTAGCTGAAAGGTCGCCTTGTTCAGAAACAAACAGTGGGGATTTAGGGTGGAGGTTTAGGTGTGTGAAGAGAGGGCATTTCATTTCAAACCCTCTTGGCTTCCTTTGCATGGAGACTGTGTGGTTAAAAGGACTTGGGAATGAGGGGAAGAGAGGTCAGGAAAGAGCCGTTTGCCACTTCAGTTCAGGATCCCTTTAACAAGAAAGAAACCTGAGAAATGCCCAGAGCATTTATGCGCCAACTTCTTTCTTCGACTTCAGAGCAAAGAAAGAACCCTGGTGCTTTTTTAAGGTATTTTCAATAGACCCTGTGGAGGGTTTTACAGAGAAAGGTTTAATTTTCTCTCTTTCTGGCCAGGGAAAGGACCACAGTTGCTTGCACCGAGTGCAGGGACCAGCTGTAGGGAGTTCATTCATTTATTCAAGCTTCTATAATGATGGGGAATAGTGGAAGCCAGTTGTGAGAGTCAGGGCTTCTGGGAAGACAGCTCCCTTTCTCTATTGTGAGGGATGCCTGATCCTCTTTAACCCTCACAATTAAATCAAGTGAGCCCACCTTAGACCTTTCTTTGGATTTGAGTGAAGAAGGCCAGGTCTTGATTTTGGCTCAGAGAAGCTTTGTTGGGGTTTCTTGTCTGGCTTTTATAAGGACAGTGCCGTCTTTCCAAGTAGAGCTAGTTGTTCAACTGTGTACTCCAGAATGGTGTCTAAGCTCCGTCTTGGCATGCACCATTCATTCCTGCTCTGAGTAGTCTGTCATCATTTGCAGAAACAAATATCTTAGGAATCAAGAGGGTCTCATAGACTCTAGTTCAGCAAAACAAGGAGTCCTGTGCCACTTAAAGACTAACAAATGTATTTACTGCATGAGCTTTCATGGGAGAAAATCCCACTTGGTCAAATGCTTAGAAAATGGGGGAACTTGGAAGACAGAGGAACTTTCCTCCCATTCTGTAGGTTCCCCCATCTTCTAAGGATCTGTCCAAGTGAGATTTTCTCCCACAAAAGCTCATGCAATAAATAAATTTGTTAGTCTTTAAGTGCTACAGGACTCCTTTTTTGTTTCACAGGCTCTAAGGTCCAAAGGGACCACTATGATCATCTAGTCTGACCTCCTGTACAATGCAGGCCATAAAACCTGACCCACCTGCTCCTGTAATAAACCTCTAACCTATGACTGAGTTATTGAAGTCCTCAAATCATGATTTAAAGACTTTAAAGTACAGAGAGTCCACTAGCAAGTGAGCTGTGACCCATACTGCAGAGGAAGGTGAAAAAACCCCAGAGCCCTTGTCCTTTGAAGTCTTTTTATAAAAGCTTGTTACAAAACTTGTCATAAATTTTTGATATAAAATAGCCACAAAGAAGAAAGTTAATAGTAAACCTCCAGGTCAGTCTGTCAAGGGCTGATACTTTGAGCTTCCATTCATCTTGGATCACTCCCCTCTTGCTTTGGACACCATAAATTGAAGGCTGGATCTATTCTTGAGCTTCATTTGGGACATTTGAAAAAAAGGCCAGTATTATTTTTTATCATCGAGTTCAGTCTAAATCATAGCCCTGTTGCTGTACAAACACATTGTATGAAACAGGTCCTGCCCTGAGGCTTTTATGCTATAGATAGAGAAAAGTGCTTAGGAAATATAATGTCTTATAATTAGCAAGGTCTCGGCCAGTATCCCTTCATATCAAATCTTCAGTCTGATACATTGCCACCTACAGAGAAATAAAAAATAAACTCTGTACTTCCATGATTCAAGACACCAAGTTTATTTCAAATGATGTGAACTACTGGAAAATCTCAGGACCACTCCACCCATCATGTGCCCCCTGCCAATTTTTGATGAGAGTTGCTGTGTTTCATCCAAGTGCTTGTGATAGCCCCAGCCCTGTGAAAGAGAAGGAAGGGTCCAACTGCAGAGCAGGAGCTTTTGCTTATGCTAACAAAAATGCCTCAGCCATTTATGGCTGGAGCAGGCTTGCTAAGTATTTAATATCGTATGTTAAATCAATTAACTTAGAAACTTCCTATGGAGGCATTTGCTGACATGTAAAGAGATATCTGCAGATACCAGCTGTTCATTAACAGACACAGATTCCTCTGATGTAGCTTTATGAACTGAGAGTTTTAGAAATTAAAATGAACTGTAGTGGCCTGTAAAACTATTGACTTATCAACATCAAGAGCGGTGCCTTTGAGAGAGTGCAATTGAACCCAAGTGGGTTGATACTTCAATGAAGTGATTGGTTTTTGTGACCATCTTTTTTATATTGGTCACAGCATGCCCTGCTGGTGTTTAGAGCTGAGGTGTAAGGACAGGAACGGGTGCACTGAGCTTCCAGTGACAGCTGTAAAGACACCAGGGTGCAATATAGGGTATTGTTTTGATTGTCATCCAAAATATTTGTGATCGGCCGTGCACAGAACCTTAAAACACCCTCCAAAACAGAATTTTACACACTTACTTTCAAACCGCTCATAGCTCAACAGATGTGTGCTGTGGGTCATGGCTGCAGGAAACCAATTCACTCTTTTAGGGTTAACATGAAATTGCAGGACTGTGAGGGCCAAGACTTCTCCACTGAGAGAAGGATCCCAGAGCAATCTGCTTACTGGCTATCTGTACAAATGGGCATTAACTGGAAGATTTTGTTCACTGAAAATGGAAAGATTTCCACTGACTTTAGTCAGCTTTGGATCAGGCTCCATAATGTTTCTCATTGGTTGAAATGTTCACTTGTTAGATCAGCTAATCTGTCTGTTCTATGCTTTAAGTGTCTCGGACAGATTAAAATGACTTCAAGGTGGAGGGAGTTTGCCACTGACTTCACTAATTAGAATTTGTTTCATGCTCTGCCTTCCTTAATTCAACATAAATATTCCAAATGCAGCTCAAGAAATCACCCAGGAGACTGCTCCTTGGAAGCCAGAAGGAAATGATGAGGTGGGGGTGGTTTTGTGGGTGATGGAAGGACTAGCTTTGGACAGACTAAGTCCAGGGAATAAATAATATTTTCCTTTCCAGGAAGATTTCGTAACAAAAGACTCTAAAATGTTAATATTAAAGGTATATTGCCTATTTTTTTAAGGATTGTATACCACACTGGAATTGAGAACTACAAATATCTTCCACTAGTTTGTGTGAATGTTTAAGCAAATTTAGCTGGCACTCCCTTTTATTTTCTTCTGCCACTTGACCTTCATGGGAGGAAAGCTGGCAGAAACACTGAATTAATAGGAAATATTGGAGAATATCTATGGAAAGCTCCTTAGGACTTGGTGGAGGTAAACTTGACTGAAGGGCATTGTGGATCCAGTCAGGTAAATGAAACAATGCTGGGTGGTCTGTGGGACCAGCTGATGCTAAACACAATTCTGTTATTCCGCAGCATTTTTCAACAGAACTTCTTGAACTGAGTCAAGAAAATTTGTAAGATGAGGCGAACTGTTGAAAAAAATGACTCACTGATCTCAAAAAGCTCAGTTTGATCCTAGATCATAAATGATTTCAACTGGCAAAGCTGCTGCCTTTTTCAATAGTTTTGATCAGAAAACTGTTAAAAATGTCTACGCTAGTTCAGACAGGTCTCCTGCATGAAGTACACCATGAGAGGAAACTGCCTCTAGCACTGTATTCTGTCTAGTTTCTCCACAACTCTTAAATGCAGTTGCTGGAGAGGGGTGTGGACTTGGACACTAAATCCTGAGATTTTGAGGATCTAGATTAGAGAGAAATCGCAGACCGTAGCTAAACGTGGGGGGAGAGCGCATGTGTGTGTAGGGTAGTTACCCCTTTTATGCTATGGCACTGGTGCTGATCTATTGTAAGACAATACAAAACAGAAACAACCATTTTTAGATCCTGTTTTTGGCTCCGTCTCAAGGAGAGGTTTTGCCAAACACATGGGCAGTCTCAAACAGCTCAGTTATTTACATTCTTTCTCAATAATATATGAACATATCCCACATAAGTGAGCCATGCTACGGTATTATTTCAATAAGACAAAAAGCTCTGATTCTCTATCTACCTTCCTCCTTTTTCCCCTCTCACACTACGTACTAAGCTACCAGGGATGTTTTAGCCCTGGGAAAGTGTGGCTAGGCATGCTCCTTACAGGATCCATGGCCTGGCCCTGTCTGTTCTGTTAATAATTTCACCAAGTTTACACAGCCAGTGTAACCATGATGTTGATTGCTAAATGTCTATCATGCTGTCAGCTGTGACGCTAGAGCCCAGACTTTTTTATATTTCCAGTACTGACAATTCCTATTTGGTCCCCCCCACCCATCTTCTGATTAGTTAACCAGCTAGCCTTGGTGACTGGTCCCAAGCCAAGATGCCTTGGGGGAAAAGGCTGGCTGCAAGAAACAAACCCACATCTTTTATCCATCCTGGGTTATTCACATGTGGATGATTTTATTGGGAGAAAGGTAAAAGCTGGATCGACTGGGTCCTGCTGATATTTAATTAATTAGCTAAAATAAATTGAAAAGAGCAGGCTAGGAGCAGCAAGGCTTGGTCTCTTTATCCAGGTGAATTAACAGGCTTTGCAGGCAGAACTGCTCAATCCAGCAAGGTCCAGGTGCCAAATAGGTATCTCGGTGTAGCTCTTGCATTTGGATGTGTGGATTCTTCTGCCCAAGTAGGAACAGCAACTAATGCTCAGTTTTGAAATCTGGGAGCAAACAATGGTAGGACCCTGCAGGCCACCCTGGACCCATGTTTTTGGGGTGCTCCAAGTGTTTGCAACAGGGGCTGGGTTTTTGGCTGTACTAGGATCTGCTGCATCCCCCCCTCTGTTTGGACAGTGGCTTTGGAGGGGAAGGGGCTGTTGAGATAGAAAATTGACAGGACCCACCACCAACTAGCTGAGCCAGGGAGCACTTGGCCCAGGTTTTTCTAGTCAAGTGGCTGTGGCTGCACTTATTTCCTGCGGCGATTGTACAGCTCCAAGACCCAGCTAGATCCAGGGGGGCTGTGCGGGTTTTTCCAGCCCTGCTGCATCCGAGCTGGGAGGGCTTTGGGGCTCCAGGAGAGAGACTGGAGCCCGGTGCAGGAATGAGCCTTTGGCAGCTCAGGCTCAAAAGCTGCTGGATCCAGGAGGAATCCGTCTGCCGGCTCGGGGGGGATCCTCTCCAGCCAGACTTGCTCTGCTTTGACGCTGCCATTTGAGCTGGGAGGGGAGAGGAGAGGAGGGGGCAAAGCTTGCCAGGATCCGCCAGCCTCCGGCTTTTCCCTTTTTCCAATTTGTGCACATCGCACATCCCCGGCTGGCCGGGCTGCGGGCGAGGGGAGCGGCGGGATCCTCGCCCGAGCACAGGGGGGCCAAGCTGGGGCAGGGGGCTCCCCACGGCCGGGAAGGGCCGCCCCGGGCTCGGCCGGGTTTGTTCCCCGGGCTGGGCGGGCGCTTTGCCCGGCCCGCAGGCGCCTCCTCTCCGGCGCATTTAAACGAGCCAAGTTTCCACTCCGGATCGTAGTGGCCGCCGGAGCGGGCGGCGCGGCTGGGGCAGCCTCCTGCGCCGAGCATCCCTGCTGGGGACCGCCCGGAGCTCCCTCCTCCCGGAGCATCCC
>ML682026.1:3478454-3679715 GCA_007922195.1 Podocnemis expansa | reverse complement strand
CCTCCTCCCGGAGCATCCCGCCTGGAGACCGCCCGGGCAACCTCCTCCTGGGCAACCTCCTCCCAGAGCATCCCGCCTGGGGACCACCGTCCTCCACTGAGCATCCCAGCTGGGGACCACTCGGGCAACCTCCTGCCAGAGCATCCCACCTGGGGACCACCCTCCTCCACTGAGCATCCCACCTGGGGACCACTCAGGCAACCTCCTCCCAGAGCATCCCACCTGGGGACCACTCGGGCAACCTTCTCCCAGAGCGTCCCACCTGGGGACCACCCAGATCACCCTCCTTCCAGAGCATCCCACCTGGGGACCACCCGGAGCACCCTCCTCTGCTGAGCAGCCCACCTGGAGGCCACTCAAGGCACCCTCCTGCCCTGAGCATCTCTGCTGGAGACCACTCAGGGCAGGCTCCTCCACCAAGCATCCCTGTTGGGGACCACTCGAGGCACCCTTTTCCCAGAGCATCCCACGTGGGGACAACTCGGGACACCCTCCGCTGCTGAGCATCCCACGTGGGGACCACTCAGGACAGCCTCCTCCACCGAGCATCCCTGGACCTGGACCATGCACCTCAACGCCACCTCTTACTTTTCCACAGCTGGGAACCTCTCCAACACTTCAGACCCCTACGCCCAAGGGCCAGATGAGGAGGACCTGGATGTCAACACCGACATCTACTCCAAAGTCATGGTCACTGTCATCTACCTGGCTCTCTTTGTGGTGGGCACTGTGGGCAACTCCATCACTGCCTACACCCTGGCACGCAAGAAGTCACTGCAGAACCTGCAGAGCACAGTCCACTACCACCTGGCCAGCCTGGCTGCCTCGGACCTGCTCATTTTCCTCCTGTGCATGCCCATCGAGTTGTATAACTTCATCTGGGTGCACCACCCATGGGCTTTCGGGGACGCTGTTTGCAAGGGCTACTATTTCCTGCGGGACGCCTGCACCTATGCCACAGCCCTCAACATCGCCAGCCTGAGCGTGGAGAGGTACATGGCCATCTGCCACCCCTTCAAAGCCAAGAGCATCATGTCCAGGAGCCGGACCAAGAAGTTCATCAGCTGCATCTGGGTGGCCTCTTTCTTGCTGGCCATCCCCATGCTCTTCACCATGGGAGAGATCTATGGCAGGGACCAGCAGCCGGACTCTCTCATCTGCACCACCATTGTGGAAGCCTCCACCCTGAAGACGGTCATTCAGGTGAGTTGTTCCCCTGCTTTGTTTGTGTTTCTTTTCTGATCAGAGCTGGCTGCTGGGAGCCAGGCTGGAGAGCTGGGATAAATAAGGTGTTTTCACTAATTGGGTTTTTTTTTTAACCTAGCAGCTGCTGGGCTTCCTAGAGAACAGCTAACACCAGCCCTCCAGTGCACGGTCCCTCTCTGGACCTCCTGTGCAGCTGACTGCATTGTCAGCCAGTGCAATAGCCGACATAACAAACTGCAAAACTTTGCTCTGTGCAAGTGTTCCTCTTCTGCACTCCTATGACAGGGGGCAAATGCGGTGAAATGGTCTCTGGAGAGCAGGTGGCTGCCAGCTGAACATGTGCATGCCTTTATTTCAGGCTGCCGCCTGGCCAGAAGGGGAAGAAAAGAGGAGAGGAGAGACAGGGATCCCTTTCCAGGTTCAAAAGTGGCTTTGCAGAAGTCAGACTTGTTCTGGGAACAGAAGCATCCCTTTCCTCCTGAGCACTGTTTGTACATAAGAGGCAAAGGTCTCTTCTGATCTGGGGGGCTTGATTCAAAATCTCCCTCGTTGGAAATTTTTAGGAGCGGGTTAGACAAGCACCTGTCAGGGGTGGTTTACGAGGGTGCTTGCTCCTGCCATGAGTGCAGGGGACTGGACTCCATAATCTCTTATGGTGTCTCCTGGTTTCTATGAGTCTGATCTTGCACTGGTATAAATGAGGAGTAAATCCACCACAGCCGACGGAATTACATCCAGGCAAATCCAGGGATTGTCCAGATCAGTGTCCAACCTCTTGAGTCAAACCAGTATCTCTCTGCTGCCCTTCAACAAGTAGAAGAAAGGGTTTCTAAAGAAGCCCTGGTGACCTGGCACTCCGTCAATTCAGGGGAAAACAAAGCTGGCTTCCCATTTTAATAACACTCCCACTGCCCAGGGCTGTCATTTTAATTGGGGCCAGATCCTCAACTGGTGTAAACCGACATAATTCCATTGGATGAGGACTAGGCCTCGTGTCTTCTATGTTTCTATTTGCACTTTAACATATCAGATAACTGCTGGACTAAATAAAATCCTGCACCTTTCCTCTGACTTTTCTGAGTTCCGTATATGTCTCTTGCTCCTGCTACCACTTATCAAGGAAATGTGCATTTCCTTTCTTCCAATCTTCAAATTACATTTCTCCGTTGATAGCATCATATTTCCTCCCTATGGCAGCAGAACATAATTTCCTAGAGGCCAAATCCTTACGTGGAATAAATCAGAGTAGTTTCTTTGACTTCAGCAGAGCTATGGCAATTTACACATCTGAAGATCTAACAATAGCACGTGTGGGATGGAATGCAAAATAACACAGTTTAGTCGGTGTTCTCTTATGCACATTTGACTTTTACTCTTTTGTGGACTTTCTAGCTCTTTGGGGATATTTATTTACTGGAGCATTACACCTCAAAGCCTAAGAAAACTGGAAATGAGCTGGAAATGAGAAATCAGCCTACATAGCTTTTCTATTGAAGCCAGCCTCAGACTTAAGAACTTTTCAGGGTCTTGTCCTCTAGACATGATTTTTCAGATATGTGGGAGTTAATCTCTTCCCAAATAGAGTTTAAAAGAGTGTAGAACTGTGCACTAAATGTTTTCTTTTTAAAATGGTCCTCTGACTAGTTCAGTGTTTCTCAATTTTTTTGATACCAGGGACTGGCTTGCTGCCTTCCTAAGCTATGTGCAAGTTTCCTCAGGGACCAGCACTGGAGAAACACTGGATTAGTTCATAGGGAGGGAGTTATAGTCAGTGAAATGGAAGCAGATTAGCACCCTTGCTTCCACTGAAGAAGGCAATGATATGTATGCTGAGAAAAAAGTTAAGATAGTATCTAACTTTCATCTTCAGGTCAGGTAGTGCCCCCCCCCCCCGTTTGCGGTTAGGCAGCTTGTTGTGTCAGTTGCTGTCCAGTGCATTTATCCCAATTTCTCCCATCTCAGGGGAGGTGTAAGCTATCCTTAGTGAGAGACGAGTGAAGTTGAAGTCCAGATATCTTGCATTTCAAATCATCCTCTGTTTAGGATTAAAATGTCATCCAGTGGCTAGCTGTGGGGCAGAGGAGGTGGGTTTATCTCTTAATATCTGTCTTCCGAGGTTACGGATGAAATACATTTCTAAGCAACTTTAATCATTGTTGTTTAATGTATATCTTGGTGCTGTGTAATATTGGTGTTGTATTATTTCAGGCATGAAAGTGCAGGGACATCCATTTCTTACACAATAAGAAATGCATAACTTCATGTATGCTAATTGACCGGTGTGGAAGCACTTGCATTTTGTCCGGTGGTTTTGTGATTTCATTTACACATGAGTTGAAAAAAACTAAGAGGACATAATGGTAACTTGTAATGTAAAACCGCAGCAGGCTTGCTTTTCTTTGATGTAGCACAGCAGCTTTCCCTTTCTGGAGACCTAGATTTAAATGCTGATTTGCTTATGCAAGAAAGAACGTGGTTTAATGACAGTTTAGTGCTTTTTAAACACACAATAAAGCAGTGTGCAGTTCTTCACTATATGAACCTGATGCAGAAAAAAACCCAGGTTTGAACAAGTGGAGATATTACTAGTCAGGTTTGAAGCGCATTAATGAAGTTGAGCTCATAGTATGTCATAATATGTTCTCGCAACTGTGGCCCAAGGCAAATTATTTAACTTCTCTGTGTATCAGTTTTCCAGCTGTGAAATGGAAATAATAAAGGTTTCCGTTTTGCAAACTGTCATGATTTTCTCAAAATTGTTCATGATTCAGTCAGTTCTCAAATATTTGTTGTAAATGTGTTTTGTTTTTTTTTCTTGCATCTGGTTTGCACACAGTCACCTTAAACTATTCAATAGTCAGAAAACAATTTAAACTGTGTTGAGCATCTCTGATTGGACACACAGGTACACGGTATTATTTCTTTTTTCCAACTGCATGAATATACAATTTCTAGAGTCAATATTGGCATGTTTTAATTTAAAATCTGCTTTCTGCAGATATTTGTCAATATTTGCTTAAAATTTTCAGTTTTTGGCAAACTTTCCCTCAAATAAATTAGAATATTCAGGAACATAATGAAACAGCAGATGATGGGCCACTAGGAAGGAAGGGCTCTGAGAGTTACTGCAAAGAATTCTTTCCCAGATATCTGCTCAGGGTCTAACTGATCACCACGTTTGGAGTTGGGGAGGAGGTTTCTCCCAGATGAGATTGGCAGAGACCCTGGGGCTTTCTTACCTTTCTCTGCAGCATGAGGCACGGGTCACTTGCAGGTTTAAACTAGTATAAATGGTGAATTCTCTGTAACTTGAAGTCTTTAAACCATGATTTGAGGACTTCGGTAGCTCAGCCAGAAGTTACAGGTCTCTTACAGAGTGGGTGGGTGAGGTTCTGTGACCTGCAAGGTGCAGGAGGTCAAGTTAAATGGTCCCTTCTGACCTTAAAGTTTATGAGACCATAAATTTGGTTCAATTTAAGACAGTCTTCAGTGTAGGCACTATGCTTTAATGCTACTTAATTTAGAAGGCTTTACTGAAGGTTAATTAGTTAGTCTTTTTATAGTAAGTCAAACATGCTCTGTAAGTGCTAAGTAATAATAAATGAAGCAAAAGTGATAAATTAGATAAACTGTCTGGTATAACTGTGGGTGGAGGGTTTGAAATAGCAGCAATGCAAGACTTTAAATTCATTGACACATCATGCCTTGGAGGGGTAAACTCCGTAGAGCCTTTGATGTTTAATCTTATAGAACAGCATCCTGTTTCCCAGTTTTATATATTTTCATCTTTGCAGTTGCTTTAACATGTATCTTCAGGCACCAGCCTTTGGTCTGTTTGTCAATCCAGTACGTCTGGATTGCATTTTGGCCTCAATCTTGAATTTGACAACAAGTATTAAGTACGTTGGTGCTACATTATTTAGATGTTTCATACTTTAACTGAACGCCAATGTCTAACTGAAAGTGCAGCCAATCTTTCATATACATTAAAGCACCTCTCCAAACCATTTCCACACAGGCAAATTATTGTTTTGATGCCACTTCAGCTTTAGCAGATTTTGAAACTACTTACCATGGTGGCTGTAGGAAGTGTTTTTAAGTGAGATAGCTGGGCTGCTCATTTTGCATGTTAATACTCAGAAAGCTTTTGATCATTTCATGGCACCGCTGTTATCCATGGGTCTGACTTCCAAAGAAGGCAGGCATGTGGCTGAGCAAGGAAAAAGTAGCTGAAAGCGTGTGCCGAACACAGGCCAGGCTGGTGTGACTGTGCAAACTTGTAGCTGCAGTCAACAAGCAATTGTGCGATTTGTACACGTAATCAATAACATGTAGTGTACGTCAGGCAATTATACAAACACATTGACACAGATAACTGTGCCTCTAACAGCATTGATAATCCGGGCTTGTATTCCCTGCACCATTATAGTTTCAAACCCACTTTCCTTTCAGTGTTTAGAAAAGAAAGCTGCATTTCTCTTCACGTTAGGACAGCTCTCCCATGAGATTCTGCACACCTATTGAGCTGACTGTGATAGCTTTCATCCCTGCGAGTAGGCCCCCCCCCCCGAGCCTCCTCCACATATATATGTGCTGCCTGTGATCATTTCTGATTTTAGAAGAGGTGGAACAGCTCAGACCCATTTTCCCCACTGTTGTCAGGGAAATACCCCATATTTTCAGCTCTTTGCCTTTTGCTGGACAGGGGATATTGTGACTTGTGCTGTTTACACAGCAATAGTAATATGAAGCAACCACGCAGGCACAGCTGAATTCCAAGTAACTGTGTCTACACAAACACACTGGCCCTGGTGGTGTATAATGTGCCCTGCTGCTCAAGTGGCTTGCAAAACCACAGAACATAGAGGGCTTCGCTATAGGGCTTGGAAATGATGTCAAGGGAGGCAACCCTATTCCTACACACTATAAGAGGGAAATCCCAAAAATCTGAATTGAAAAATCTTTGGCCAAAGCAGGACATGAAGCTGTGATGCCCATAGCCATGGTAAAGCTGGTAGTGGGCACCCACAGCACTGCCCAAGAGGCCTGCCCCATCCTCGTTTAGAAGGGAGACAGGCAAGGCACACGTGCGAGAGTGAGGAGAGAGCACACAGACGGCTCTCTCTGTACATGTTGGTGAACTAGCACTGATGCCAGGGGCTCACGTCCAGCTGCTCTCATGGTACAACCAAAGTCTAATCCCTTTGGAACAATTTGAGGATTTTTTTTTAAGCAATGCAAGAACGGTGTATTGGTCTGGAGAAATCAATGGGGTTTGTAAGGCAATTATAGCATGGCAGGGCCTGAATGATGAAACCTCTTCTCAGCCTTCATACTGACCAGCTCATGACTCTTGTTGGAATGACTGCAATTCACTGTAATCAAATATACAGTATCTGACACATGCAGATGTGTCATTTCTTTGCATAGACCTCTGGTAGAAGCCCCTGATTAAAACCCATGGTGATAGACCCTGAGCAGCTGTAAAAAGGTGTTGCTCCATCAGTTTCAAGGATCTGGCCTATGTGTGGCAGTACTTAAAGGTCTCGCTTGAAAAGGTGTCTGGCAAGAGGGCTTTGCAACCAGGATAGTGGGGGGAAGCTGGATTTCTAAATGCTCGTCTGCTCTGAGACACGAGATAAGTGGTGCGAAGCGATCTCGGAATGCACACATGTTTATACCACCTGTTTCTAATGCAGGGAGCTGTTCTGCGACTCCTCAAAGGTTTTGGCGAGTGGTTATAGTAACGCAACAGCTCAGCTCTTAGTCCCACATTCCTTGTATGGAAGTCGTTTGCCTATCTCTACGAATCCCTTGTTTATTATGTGTCACAGTGTCTGCTGACTGTTAAGGTACTTGTACAGTATATAACACTTCATACAAAAAAAAAATAAGAGGCTTCATAACTAACCATTCTGGTTTTTTTCCTACTGCTCTCCACTTTGTGCCTGTTTCAAGGTGCCCTCAGGAGTGGAACTGGAGAAAGCAAGTCAGGTTTCACAAAAGACCTATATGGGCAAAGGACTAGAGAATCTGAAAGACAAGATAGAGCCAGTAGGTGTGGGCATCAAAGTTATGGTGTCTGCAGCTCTGCCCTCTGGCTGCATCTCTTATTGCTAATGAAACTCACCACTTCCTGGACCCTGCAGCCCAGTCCAAGCGCTACCCAGCCTCTATCCTTCAAGTCTCTCGTCTAAAAATGCATTTCTTCCAGGAGGCCTGTAATTAAACCTCAGTCCTCCCTTGTTACGATCACTGCAGTTGATCACGGTGCAGCCTTTTTA
Organism: Podocnemis expansa; assembly: GCA_007922195.1. Taxonomy (NCBI): domain Eukaryota; kingdom Metazoa; phylum Chordata; order Testudines; family Podocnemididae; genus Podocnemis; species Podocnemis expansa. The sequence goes on along the minus strand of ML682026.1, from coordinate 3,672,225 downwards.
CACAAGGAAGGGTCCCGGCCATGATCTTGAACTGAATGTTCAGCACAGGTCAGGAGTGTGTGCATGCAAAAGTGTTGGTTTTGACAGCTGACACCCACTGTTCCTGTTATGCGGTGTCAGAGAGGGGGAGAGAGACACTGGACACTTCCTTAGGGTTGATCACCCCGAATGTGACTTTTATTAATAGTATGTTTTGAATACAATCATTAAGGGAGTTTGAGCAAGTATACAAGAATACAATCATTAAGGGGAGATTGGGTAAGAATAGATGGATACAACCATTAAGGGAAACTGAGCAACAACATAGTCATTACAATCAGCAAACCATCTAATAAGGCAACACAGACCACACAAGAAGTTACCGGATTAATCCCAAAATTAAGGAGGTCTTGTTCAGGCACATAGGCCTCCTGCTCTGGATACATATGGCCAAAATGCAAAGTGAACAAGACCCAATACATCAGCAGTTTGTTCTAGGTCAGGTAGCACAATATACAACATAATCCACAAAACACAACGCTATTACATTCACGCCACCACTGATGTGCCACACTCATACCTGTCAGACGCAAGGCTTGAGACTGGCCAGGTCCAAGTTAGCCCAGGTCCCAAAGTTGGAGGAGTGAGGAAGCTTCAGGTGCACACCAACCCCCTGTTGCATCAAAGTTGATCTTCCTCCCTTTTGACCACCAAGTCAAACTGTTTTATGAATGAATTTATCAAGGGGAGCATCCTGAGGGTGAGGGCATCCTTCTCCATCCTTATCTGGAGTTGTTTTTGAGCGGTTTCTTCTTCTTTCTTGATTGGCAGCCCTGGATTCTGGTTGCTCACTGAGTTCGCCCTTAGCTAGGGACTCTTCATTCATGTGACATGTCCTCAATGCTGGCATCCACAGTCGGGTGCCTCAGAGAGCAGCTGTGGTGAGTCCACACTAGAGCTGCAGGAAAGGGGGTTTTTTATCCCACAGAAATTCTGCAAGTTAAATAAGCAAATAAATCTTATTCTGCTTCAGGATAAAACTGAGACTTTTTGAAGTTTTTTTAATGAGAAACCAGAGAGGAATAAAGAAACGCCAACCACTAAAATAGCCAATAGACTGGCTCTCTTTTGGAGCTGGGAGCCCTTGGTTCAGGTCTCTGGCCTGAATCAGGTGGGGGTGTATCTCTCCCTACATCTCCTACCTGCCATGGTGCCATGATATCCCATTCTGGACCCAAGGAACCCTGTCTCTGACAAATTTTCATCAAAACTGGTTAATTAGCTTGAGAAGTTTCAGTGTTCACAAATTGACATTTTCCTTCCTAAAGCTTATTTGTTAAATTTCTGCTCTCCATCACCTGAATAGCCCGTCTAGATGGGGAATCCTCCAGGGGCTGGGAGAGGCAGGCTCGCTCTGGTGGAGCGGCACAAAACTGGCCATTTTCTTCTCTTGAACAGCAAAGTGCCGTGCATATATAGGGCAGTGTTCAAATAAGAAGCCATAGGTGATGAAAGCTTTCCACAGCATGTAGAAATGGCACCACTCAAATCAAAGAGCCAGGTTCTACTTATTTACACATGTCAAACCAGAGTAGCTCTGTAACTCCAGCACAGGTATCCTGGATTTGCACCAGTCTAACACAGGTGAATGCTCCCACTGTCTTGTCCTTGGATTAGCAGAATATTTAGTTTTAAAACCTTAGTGATATTAAAGGTAAATTACTCACCTCTCTTTCATGCAGCAGTAGGAAACAAAACCTGTTGTAGAAGAGATTACTGTCACTTATGCTTCATATGGGTCTGATTCATGTTATTTTAGCTGAATTAGTTATACCAGTAAAGGTCCTAGTGTGGATGTAGTTATACCACTATAAAGCCACCTTTCTCCTGGTTTAGCTTCCCATGTGGAAAGAACTGTAAAAATACCATTACCCTCTTAGAAATATGTCCATACTCAGGGATTTGCACGCTTCGTACAGTCTGGTACAATTACACTGGTCCAGTTTTTGTACATAGCCAAGCCATGAAGTTTGATTCTCTGCTGGCTTGTGTATCTTATGAGGTCATCCAGAATTAGCGCTTGAGCAATTGTTTAACTTTTAAGCCCATGCTTAAGTCTCATTGGGTACATCTACACTATGTGTTTAAGTTGACTTAAGGGCCCTTAAGTCGACTTAAACAGAGCCCTGTCTACACTGCAGGGCAATAAAGTCGACTTTAGGGTCCAGTTAAGTCGACTTTATAAGGTCCACTTAAGTCAACTTTATTAAGTTGGCTTAACGCAATGTGGACTCACTAAGTCAACTTAATAAGGTCTACTTAAAGTTGATTTTAAGTAGACTTTATTAAGTTGACTTAATAAAGTCGACTTGTCTTTTACAATGTAGACATAGCCACTGAGTTTAATGAGACTGATGTCAATGCTTAATTGCTTTGCCGACTAGGCATGGACCCCTGAACTGGGACTTTCCACCTGTTTGAAGTGAGCGCAGAATGAGGGTAAAATGAGATTCCTCATACAAACCAAATGAAAATTCTGGTTTGTTAGCATTTTGCACTCTCTCTGGTCAGTGCAAGCCACTCTGGAAGGTGCAGGGCAGTGAAGGATCTTGTTAGCAGTGTGAATTTTTGTTTTGGATAATAAAACATTTTGTTAAACAGAGAATTAAAAAATGTGAGATGTTAGCTCCTCAAAGCAACCACATCAACAAGGGCAGCAGATCTGCATTGCCTCACACTGCATTAGCCAAGAACGACTAATCTTAACCCCTTTGCACTGCAACCATCCTTATAGCTGGAAATAAACTCACGCTTACATTGCTTTAGACAACCACTAGGTTTGCTATGTTGTGGCAGTTCTTACATAATATTTTTTATTGATCTTAATTCATTTGATTTATCTCTTCCAGATGTCAGCTGCAGGGAATAAAAGAACAAGGAAATGGCAGATCAGTTTAGTTCTTAGGTTTTCCTCTTACTGACCGTTTGCAAAAAGTGGAAAAGATTAACTTAATCTACTGGCTCCTCTACAGAAGAAAGAAAACCCTGCAGTTGGCTTTAATCTTCTTCTGGATAATTTAAAACAGCTATTTAATTGTCTTTCCCCGGTTACGATGGTCTCTGTGCAGCATTTGCTTGAGCCAAACAGATGGCACTTGCACTTGCTGACATTTAGAAATACTTCTCTGTTTTTTCTGCCCTGGGCATGTTCTGATGCCTATCAAAGGAGTAACATTCCTGACACATAGCAGAGTTGATCTGTGCAGATATGATCTGGTGCAGGATTTGCTTCCATCTAGCACTTGTGGCGATGGAGCATGGTGGTGTCATATCAGGCCAGGAAAAGCTTTTGAGGACCTTTGATATTTAATTGTGCGGGATGTAATTTTTACAATTGCATACCAATATTGACATCTTTACACTTCCTAATATTAAACCAATCAAATCCTAGTTCGAGCATTCCTTTGGACATCATATTTGAAATCTTTCGCATAGTTTCTTTTCTGGACAAGGAAGGAAGGGCTGCACATTCTTCATGTTCAGCTAGAGATGCCTCTAAATTTCATTCATTCATTCAGACAGCAGGATCTATCCCAGTGCAGGACACAGAAATCTTGGGGTCCACAGAGGTGGACAATGGGGTCTTTTGAACCTCAAGTGTTCATGGAAGTTTTTGTGCAATTTTACTGCCTTATAAGTGCAATGGATTCCATCATGCCTGGCATATGAGTCGTCTAGTCTTACATTCTCCCATTCAATGATGCAGAGAGAGTAAATAAGGAAACATTATTTATGCCTTCTCATAACATAAAAACAATGGTCACTCAATGAGATTAATAGGCAGCCGTTTTAAAAAGAACAAAAGGAAGTATTTCTCCACACAACGCACAGTCAACCTGTGGAACTCTTTGCCAGAGGATGTCGTGACCAAGACTATAACAGGGTTAAAAAAAAGATGACTGTTAGCCAGGATCAGCATGGATTGCTGTTTTCCAATGGCTGGAAATGACCAACAGGATGGATCACTTGATGCTTACCTGTTCTGTTTATTCCCTTTCAAGCACCTAGCATTGGTCACTATGGTTAGATAGGATATTGGGGTAGAGGGACTATTGCTCTGACCCAGGGTTGCTTTTCTTATGTTCAACTCAGATTGGTGATGGGCTACCATCGGCATCTGGAAGGATTCTGTTCAGCCGCCTTCCTGAGCATCTTGTAGGCTTGACGTTGCATGAGCAAGTGTCACACGTAACCACTTTCCTACCCCCTAAAAGAGTGCTGGTGCCTAGCAGCTTGCTGCTGTCCCTCCAGGACGATCATCTCAGAGCTCACAACAATGTTATGTCTTCCAGGTGTCCTTTGACACCGCCCCATTGCCAAGGGCATCACCAAGCTCCTAATGAAGTCCTTGAGGGACTTCCCATTGGTTTCAGTAAGAAGTGGGTCAAGAGATTGCTTTGGATGCCTCAGTTCTTGATAGTTCTCAATCTTAATTGTCTGGTGGAGCCACAATGTGTTGGGCCATATTCAAACACAAAAGAAGACACAGTCCCTTCCCCAAGAGCTTTCACTTCTTGCCCAGGCCAAACTCTTATTGAATCTCCTATGTACTTAGACCTGTGAAGATGTTATTCTGAGGCAAAATTTAAAGATGAAGTTTTATCAAATTAAACATTGAAGAATTTGGTGTGCTTTTGAGGCTCTTTGATGTTTAATTTGACACTTGCATCCCAAGACCCCATCAAGGCTATCAGGAAACTTGCTGCAGTCAGTGTCGGATTAGGCTCATTCTGCACTAGTATTCTAAAAGGTTACCCATTTTCTAGACTTTAAATAAACGTATGAGTATATAGATGGTATAAGGGAGACATTTTCAAAAGGGCACCTCCATTAATGTGGCCTCCTCTGCTAGTGCATTCCTTTGTGTGCACAAAACTTCTCCTTATGCCCTGTTTGTGTGCACATTGCAGACTTTTGCATGGGCAGTACATGTTTTGTAGTACCATTTTTCAGAGGATATGTTAATCATTGGTGCAGACTGTAAGGGATTCCAGCATGAGGATCTTTTTAAAAAGAAAGAAAATTGGGGTTTTAAATATAAAAATAAGCAATAGGTCTGATTTCTGTGAGCTTGTGAGTCAGATTCTCTGCTGGCCAGCTCTTTGTATCATCATTTATGTCCCTCCAAAGTGAGTGTGGAAGTGTGTCTGATCCAGTATCATTTTCTGTCCACTTTCACAGCTGTCAAAGGCTGTGGAGAATCCATCCTCATTTGTGCAGCTGCACTTGCATAATTTGCACATGCAAATGCAGTTACATGGGCAATTTTACCTGAACATGTGAAAATCCAGCCCACGTGTGAACTTCCATACTGCCTCAGAACTTCACACAGACTGAAAAAGGAACCTTGCTCAATCAGTTTTTTTCTCTGTGTCTCTCTCTTCTCTTCAGGTTCCCTATACCACTGTCTCCACCTAAGTAGCTGAGCACTTTCCAGAAGTGCATTAGGTGACGTGTAATATTTGGCACTTGCGGGCCTCTCTCTTTTTCTGTGGGGAAAGAAGAAACTCTTGCAGAACTGTCTGATCAGATGAGGCTGAATGCTGCCTATTGTGATGTGTGACAGTTTTTACAGAGATCTTTTATAGTGAGGAGACAGAAGGCAAACCTAAAGCTTTTAACATGCTCTGAATGGCTTTTACTGGGATAACTATCCACTGCACATTGCTTCCTGTAGATGCCATATTTTAATTTAGTTTTAAAGGGTCAAAAATATTGCATAAAAACTCTGGTAACAAAGTGAGTTGACCTGATGAGTTACTCAGGGCAGGGTGGGTTCTGAGTTATTACAGAGAATTCTTTCTAAGGTGTCTGGCTGGTGAGTCTTGCCCACGTGCTCATGGTTTAACCGATCGCTATATTTGGGGTTGGGAAGGAATTTTCCCCCAGACCAGATTGGCTAGGGCTCTTGGGGTTTTATGCCTTCCTCTGTAACACAGGGCACAGCTCAATTGCTGGTGGATTCGCTGTTTGTTAAAGTCACTAAATCAGGATTTGAGGACTTTAACAACTCAGTCATAGGACCGAAGTTTATTATAGGAGTGGTGGCTGAGGTTTTGCAGCCTGCATTGTGCAGAAGATCAGACTAGATGATCATATTGGTCCCGTCTGACCTTAGTGTCTATGGCTATGTCTACACTATGAAAGTTAGTTCAAATTACTTAATTCGAACTTACTGATTCGACTTTAAGTCAAACTTATTAATTCAAATTAGAGAGTCTTCACTAGACTCCTACTTCGAGTTAAAGCAGGATTTAATAATTCATATTAGACAGTCTACACCAGTCTCTCTAACTCCAGCTGGGAGAGTCACAGCTTCAAAGGGAGCTGCGGCTCCAAGACCAGGGGAGCCACGGCTGCTGGGGACAAGGGGAGCTCAGTAGCAAGCAGGGAGCTCCAGGATATCCTTGTCCCAGGAGCTGCTGGTGTCTGTCTTCCCCAGTGCTCCCTGCACAGGGGAGTCTCAGAGGTTCCCCTGTCCCAGGAGCGCCAGGGAAGACAGCCACCAGTGCTCCCCAAATAGAGGAGTCCCTGGCTGGTGGGTTGCCTTCCCCGCCAGCTGGCAGGATCCCCTGCGGGGCGCTTTCCCCACTGGCCAGCATATCATATCATGCGACTGTCCTATTTTAAGCTTGTGTCTATTAGTGGCAGACTCATCTGATAGTGTCTCTCTCGTTGTTAGGGACAATCGTACCTGCCCATGTTGCAAACACACAGTACTGCTCAATATTTCTTTCGGAGATAGGCGAAGTGTGCAGTGTTTAATAAATGTTTCAGTTCCTCACATAACACTAGCTGGGAGGCTGAAGAGGCTGAGTCTTCCTGGGCAATGAAAATCAGGCCAAGGCACTGCTCATGCTGAACCACTGAATGATGATGTGAGTTTTGGCCTGGGAATGGACACGATGGCTTTGAAGTGAGCCTTGGCAAGCTGACACTTTGAAAGCCATTCCTCTTGACACTTGGCTTGCCTGTAGTTGCATGCTGCACTGTGGCGATTTAAAAAGATCAGAAGGGCTGTGCATGCCAAAAAAAGCTCATTAAAACTCACAGAGAGACCCAGGGACATACAAGGGTGGATTGACTGGAACTACTTGCAGGTGCCCTGCTGAACCTCATAAAATTGGTCAGAGGCATAGGGGCTTCCTAGTCACCTCTTTATTTCAAAAGAATTGATTTTGTTGATTTTAATTTTTTTTTTTGACAGCATGTGTAGAAATTGAATTCAGACCTGTCTTGTAGGGAGGAAAGAGTTAACAGCTCACTTCACTACACAGTTCTAAACCCCTTCTGTAGCATGGTATTCTGTATATAAGCCTTTTCCAGATGAAGTCTATTGATTTTCATTCATTCAGTGGAGCACGAATAAACATACGTTTATTTTTCCCCATTGACAGCCACTTAGTGAGGTAAGAGGATTACCTGCCACTTTCTCTTTATGCTACTCCTGAAATACTCCCATGTCCTAACTTCAAGAAGCTGATCTGTTGAGTTCTATGCTGGCTGGTTCCTGGCTGCAACTCTCCTTTACAGTGCTTGCAATCCAGTTTCCTCAAGCTGGAAATAGATTTTTGTCAAAGGAAACTCTTCCACTGCCTTCATTAGTTAATAGAGGCAGAAGTAAGGTTGTGGCTTGCCAGAAGATGAAAGCAGTCTGCACCAACAGCAATCCAAACTAGTTACTCATGTGGTTTAATGGGAGCAGCATGAAAATCACAGTGAGGGTGAAGGCAGGTCATGTCTGACCATTAGTCTTTATATAACAGATGCATTTGGTAAGTTTTGTGCTGGCAACTTTTTAATAAGGCAGTATCCACAAGTTTTTTCCACCTCCATGGTGGGAGACATGACATCTGCTGCACAAAATACTCAGCTCCCCTCCAGCCAAAACATCCTTCACTTCTATTCTTGTTCTTTTTACACTTCATTCTTAACCAGTTCTTGTGGAGATCACTGGAGCCCTTCTAAAGAGTAGGGGAATGTTAGTGAGGTGATTTCTTGGGATATATAGCGATGTGACAGATAGAAATAATAGAGATTACTTCTCTATTTCCCAGCACTCTGAAAGGGAGAAATCTGGGGCTGGAGTGCACTAAGGTTGAATTGCTTATAAAATAATTCCTCTGCAAGTTGTATAAATACCTAGGCCTGCTTCATTTCTCCTGCTGATATTATGCCAGTGTAATTCCATTAATTGTGGGGCTGCATATGGTGAGCAGAGCTGGTTTGGGTGGGTGGGTGGGAGGGAGGAGTTTCCCCTGGAAAAAAAAAAATTCTCCCAGTTTTCAGCAACTGACACTTTTTTCACTTCATTGAAAACTGTCAGGTTTGGGATTTACCACTGAAAACTCTGGACATTTTCGCAACATTGCCCATTTCCAAAAGAAGCTCTTTTCCATCAAGTGTTGGGATGGAAATGTTTCAAGCAACTGTAGGGCTAAGGCATTGCATTGAACATAAAATTAATGGGAAACATCCTCTGCTGGTGCAAATCAAAGCTCAGGGGGAGGCAACAGGGTTGCAGATGGGGTTTGTCTCATTGACTTCAGTTGCGTTACTCCTACATTAGTGTTAACAAGTTCCAAAGGGGTAACCATGTTAGTCTAGTCCAGCGAAACAAGCAAAGAGTCCTGTGGCATTTAAAGACTAAAAAATTTACTTATCACGTGAGCATTCGTGGGGGGGAAAAATCCCACTTTGTCTGATGCTTTGGAGATGGGGGAACTGACGAAAGCTCATGCAAAAAATAAATTTGTTAGTCTTTAAAAGTGCCACAGGACTCCTTGCGAGATTAGCGTTGTAACTGACAAGAGACGTAGGCCGTGGGCTATTGAATAATTGCTCTAAGAGAAAGTATTTTCATGAGAAGCTTCATTGCCTGCTTTCTCATCACTCTGAATTTATGCCCAGCCAGTGAATTTACGTTTCCCGACTACTTCACCTTCAGCAGTAATTTCTTTCATAAAACCTTCCATTTGTCACGCTGCCAAGTCTATTCTATGAGCATATGAGGAAGGGGCATCCTAGCCCAAATTTGGGGGCAAGCTGAAACCTCTCATATTTCCCATCCTCTCTCTACAGTCCCCTTTTGTGCATTACAGTCCCAATGATTCCCCTTGGATAATACAGCTGGAATCCAGGGCCACTTCTCAGAGCCCACACACAGTCAAACAGAAAATGATTTTCCCTTGCTGTAGAAGATTTTCCTCCTTCTGCAGGAAGCCCTTTGATTCTGACTTCGGCTTTGAAATGAATCCTGAGGCTCACTGGCTGTTATCACAACTCAAAAAGCCTTCAGAGCAATTTTGAGGGCTCCTGTGGTGTGGAGGATTCTGGACATATGTTGACTCCATTCCTCCCAAGCCTTACGCCTTACGATCATTTTTTACTATTCAGTGACACTGAAAGGCAACACATTAAGATGTCATAAAAAGAAATGCTTTTCTACACAACATAATCCACTCTTCCTGCCACAAGATGTAATACAGGCCAAGAAGATTAAAAAAAGATTGGATATTTCAGACTAATCAGTCAACAGCTAATTAGACAGGATAATAGTTATTAGATTGGATAATAAATATACGCTTGAGGGCATAAACTAACAAATTTTTACCAAGACAGCGAAGAAGCTTCCCCTATGAGCACATTACTCCAGAATTCTCCACTGTGGGACATCTTGCATCTTTGTGAATGCAGTGAAAGTGGCAGAGAAAACACAGAGGACCAAATACACCAGTAGTCCACCCCAGTCAAACAATTCCTATTCCACAATAGAACTAATTCTTTTGCATTTTTGATAACATCGTGCAAGGTTAGAATGTTGCTATTTCAATCATTTGCTCTGTGCAAACCCTTTTTTCAAACCCTATGTCTATTCTTTAAGAGCAGCTATCCAGTGCAGGTGTTGGTTGGGCAAGTGGAAACCTGGGAATTCTGCTGCTCTGCTACACTGTGTTTTATTACTTTATCCTCCTACCACATTTGTCTGCTCTTGACAGTGGACGCATCCTCTCTGACATGGTTGTGATCTGTATAGTAGAAAGGATGCTCTGGTGCTTAGGACAGCAGTTTAGGAGTAGGGAGAGCTCTGGTCATGTCTGCTGTGCCACAGACTTCCTCTGTGACCTTGGGCAAGTCACATAGCCTTGTTGTGCCACATTTCCCTGTTTGTAAATTGTATCCTCTTTGCATTTGTGATGGGAGGTTAGGTAGTTAAACAGTATGAGGTGGTCAGACATGTGATAGCACGGGCCATATAAGTGCTATTGTCCCATTGGCATAAGCAGTTCCCCAATATCTGGGCCTTGCAAGGTTGTTCCCATTAGGAAAATAAACAGAAGATATGATTCTCTGGTACAATATTGCTTGCTTATCAAGAATGTACACAAAATCTTGTTTCCCTGAACACGGTATGAATCAAATAGAAGGAAAGCACTTCTTTGGTCTCAGTTTCCAAGTCTATACCCCCTGGAGCTCTATCTCTCCAGGCCACATTCATAATTGCTTTTTACTATCTGCTCCCTTTTCTTTTCTAGTCCCATCATTTGCAGTCAGGAAGTACATCAGCCCATATGGCTCCACTTCTGGTCAGACCTTCCTGGTGGCCCATTGCATTGGGCAGTGGCTTCTATTGTTTCCAGTTCTCTCACCCCTGAAGAAGCTTAATTGCTCATGCCATTAAGCTGAGAGAAGGGCACTTTGCCTGGTTCACTGCTTTAAGCTGATGTGTAACTGATGTATAGGTTCGATAACTGCTTGATGACAGCCGTTGACCTCTCCTAGCATAATAGGACGTTAATGTCTGCCAAGCGCTTAGCACAGTGTGTCCTGCCCCTCGACTGGATTTCCAAAGTATAATATAAAGAGTGCAGGTGTGTGGCACTGAATAAATAAATGAATTCTCTTTCCATATCTGACACATCCATGCAGGGGAATATACCTGCCCAGGGAGAGTATGAATTTAATAGCTGTATTACTACATTAATATGACTATTTAATGCCCACAATAATAACGTGGTTTTCTTTTGTCTGATGTTTGAGAGTTTTTGGAGACTGTTTTATGAAATGCAACTCACATTGACTCTGAAAGAACGTAATTTGCTGCTAATGTTCCTCTACTGCTTCTTGCTGCTGGTCCCATTTCACCCTGTGAAGATAGTTTGTACGTTATAATTTACTTGTTTCTTTCTGAGGAAAAAAAGCTGATTGGAAAAGTCTCACCTGCCTTTCATTTTGTAACCACTCCATCCTGCTCGTGTGATACCATTTGTCACAGCTGTTTGTCCTGACACTGAAAATTTTCAAACTGAATTAGCCTCCAAGACCTGGCATTACTCTTTTGTAATATGCTTGGAATGTGATAAGGCCCTCTTTATCCTTGAAAGGAAAGAGAAATAAAGCTCAGCTGCTAAATATTTGACCTCTAGGTGGAAAGAAGGGTTGGTGTGTAATGCATAAATTATGTGTATAGCCTGCATGTGACAAATTGCAGTAGAGTGAATTTCTGGCACTATGCATCAGTCCACCTTTCTGCACCACAGCACAGCTGGGAAGCTGTCTTAACTAAAAGAGCAAAGGATTTCCCAGCCTGGGGAATTGTTGGCTGACACAGAGGAAGAATAACCTGCTTGATTTCCACTAGCATGATATAGGAGAGAAGACATATGGATAGCAGGCATGTGACACTCATAAGCAGACTCCTGGCAGCAAAATAGCCCTGAAAATAGGGAAAAACAGGCTTAAACGCCCTGGGAAAGCTAACTAATCAGGTATGGAAAGAGGAGGAGCTGGGGCTGAGAGAGCTACCCACGTAGCAGAACTAGTGTTGTTAAGGACATTGGCCCCTTTCAAAGGCTGGATTTTTTTACACTATTTATCATCTTGGAGTTTATTTTATTGCCAAAGGCAGAAGCCACACAGATTTGCAGATACACCTGAGGTTGTGGGGAAATTCCAAATAGTAGGGTGGAAAGGAAGCTTTTCCCTTCATAGGCTTGTTCAAAATAAACCCACAGACTCAGAAAGCTTCTCAGGGTTTAGGGGTGGATTAGTGGACAGAAAACAGTGAGATGGCCAGTAGGGCACAGAAATTCAGCCAAAGGCTTGGGCTCAGATAATGCAGCAGACAGAGAAAGGGTTCACCTCCATTCTGACCCCTCATCCATTACTGCAGGGGCCATCTGTAATACTCCAGGCCTCTCACTGCTGCTGTCTTTAATCACCCTGACACAACAGTCTTCCTTTTTTCGTTTAGATGGGACATCCTCTTTCTGGTCTCCCACCTGCCACTCTTAACCTCCACCTCTAACTCTCAAGTTTTACTAGCGTGGCGTCCAAGATAAGGAAATAGCTCATCTTGGAGTGGTGACATGTTAAGAGACCAATAACTCAGGAACTGTCGGGACTAAAAATAGATGCCCTATTCTGGTATACAGCTGAGACACCCCTTCTTTCCAGTGAGACATAGCAATTCACACGTCTTGCTTGTCTGCTAGATGTCAGGGTCCTAAAATCATAGTACGTAATGGAGATAAGATGAAGCTACCCCTGTTAATGTTGCAGGTAGCCTCCCCTGTAAGACCCGCACTCCCCCTGCCTTTGATGGGAATGTGGGGATCTCAGGACTGAGCCCCAAAACTCTGACTGCAGGCTGAATTCCTCTCTTGCTTATTCTCATGCGCCCTCATTAACTTCTGAGGAGTTAAGGGGAATTGGACAAGAACAGCATTTGACCATACGTAAATCAGTCACAGCTCTTGTTCCAACACAGATCACTCCCCCACCTAAATCTCAACCCCAATGAGGGTACCAGGAACCTTAAGGAAGCCTCAACCCACCTGGCACCTACTCCCTTCTGTGAAGGATTTTTTGTTTCGTTCTGGTCTTTTTATAGGAACATCATCTGCTTGGGGCAGAAAATAGCCAGCCTTCTCCACCTCAGCAACCCAAAGTCTCAGCTTTGATTTGACATTTAACCACTCAGCAATGCCATTTCTTGCTTCAGAGGCCAGAAGCATTAGTTCTTGGTTACTTACCTAACACATCCAATAAATTCACAGAAATGTAGTTTTTTAACAAACACAGTGGATTGTTTTCACAACATGGAATGACTGTACAGCTCCATATAAAGAGACATTTGGATTTTGTATATTAAAAACATGCACATTTTTTTCTCCTAGCTGCAACACATCAAGAGCTACGTCTAGGATACAGGGAAACATGCATATCAAACCACATTTTTAAGGCAGCCTCTGTTTTACAATCAGTTGTGGGCATGCACAAATTATGGGACTTACGCACCCAACAACCCTAGTGCTCCAGTCATACAGACATCTAAATCCTGCTGTTTACACCCACCATTACTGGTACTCGTATGGGAGCCATGCAGGCCATGAAGGATCAAAATCAGAAGTTTTAAAAATGTAGCTGGTTAATAAATCTGCACATCCATTCCTGATATCTTTTAAGGTGAACAACATTCAGTCCCTGCTGAAAAGGACTTTACAGAGATTAACAGCAAAGCTATTATATTGTTAGACTGAGTTTTATATAGTGTCTCTGTGTGCGTGGTGCCATACACAGTACAAAGACTGATTCCTGCCCTGAAGAATTTTAAATCTTAGGTCAATGGTTTCCAAAAGTAGGTGCCTAAATTTATGCTCCTAACGGCCCATGTTAGGCATCTAAGTGAATGGGCCAAGCAGCTGCATCTTCCAAGAGATTTACTGGGACTCTACCAGTGCAAAGAGGGTGCATTGCCCTGAATGGGCAGGTGGGGATTCCTCCACCAGGCCAAGGCTGGCATTGACCCACACTTTCCTCATCCTTCCCGGGTGTAGGGGCACTTGCCTGTTTGGCTGGGGATATGGCTAGAGCACAGTGCGTTTGGTGATCCACAGTCAGTTGAGTGATTCCTAATGGAAGGTACAGGTCACTGGAATTCAGAGCAGCACATAAGAGACTAGCCCGGGCGCTAGGTAAGTAGAAAAGTGCCTTAGTGCAACTCAGCCAGCCATGCTTGAGAGGTTTTCAGCAGACAGCACTGTCACAGTGTCTTATATGGAGCTGTCCAGCCATGACCCAGTAACTAGCAGTACTAAAGCATCTACCCTGCCCATCCTCACAAAAGATTTAATGGGAAACTTAAAAGTAAAATATGCTGATTACTTGAGTATGCCATCACTGTAGGTGTTATCTCTGCCTATATAGTCCATTTTCATTTTATACGAGCAGTCAGAGAAATTAATCTGTGATGATACTGGACATATTCTTGTGCCCTGCAATTATCTGGAGCTGTTTTACTGTTTGGCACATACATGTGATGAGTTTGTTAAGTATATGCTGTGGCCTCTCAGCCTCTCATTATGGTTTGATTAACAGCTTTTGCATTTAACCTCCTGTCTGTGCCTCCTTCCTGCTTGCAAAATTGGCATAACAGGGCTCTGTAACTCCTGCTTCTCAGTGTGGAGGGTCCAATCACCACTGCCTGGCATTCGCATCAGTACATAGCACTAGCTGTCTGATGTGGCATTTTGCATCCACTTTCCATGGGCAAAAGTGACATGTATCTCTTAATAGTCTGCATGCTTGCTTGTAAATAAAGTCTTCCTTCAACATTTTCTCCAAGGTGAGGGAGGTCCATGCTCACACTTCTCTGGGCACATTGATTGAATTCACCAGCATTTTGCCTTTCAAAGTGAAGTTTGTTGGAACTTGGGCAATATTAGTAAGTGGTTTAAACATTTACAAAAAGAATGAGATAACACTACAACATGTAGGCATGATGTTACAGGCACATATTAACAGCCAGACAGGCTGTGGCTAGTTACTTTATGGAGCTGTCATTATTAGTAGTGTGGCTGTCAGCTAAAGAAAGTTAGGGAGATGGATGCAGAAGTTCCCAGCGTGGGTTCAGTCTTGTGAGTTTCTGGGTGCTCTCTCTTATCACTGATTAGGCAAGTTCCAAAAGGGTAGCTGAGTTAGCATAGTTCAGCAAAAGAAACAAACAGTCTGGTGGCACTTTTTAAAGACTAACGTATTTATTTATTGCATGAGCTTTCATGGGAGAAAAATCCCACTACAGCAGATGGTTAAAGATAGGGAACTTACAGGACTCACCAATCAGGCCGTACCAGACCCTCTTTACAGGTGTTTGCTTTCTCCCCACCCACATATCTGCTTTTGCTTCCAGACACCCACTACAGCGCCTGCTTTTCTTGGACCTTTATCACCTTCCCCAAGCACAGAATTTTTGAACAGTCTGAAATGCATTCGCTGGACTGCGCTACACGAGAGGAAGCTTTACTAAGCAGCACAAACTATGTGGGCTTCCCCTTTCTACCGGTTAATCCTTTTTGTTCCCCAGGGCTGCCAAATAGCCCTGCGCAAGCTGGTCTCAGCAAGTGGCTGTGTTGTGTGGGAGGAACAGGATCTCCATTTATTTCCAGCCAACAGGAGTTTTACATGGCATCAGCATGTCACTCTGCCCTGTGCTGGGATGCATTACTGTTCTCCAGCATAGCACACAGCTCTGCCCTGGGCTTCATTGTGCTGAATAAGACAGGGGCCTTTTTAGGCTGTTGGCACTGCTCTTTACTCTTATGCTTGCCTCAGCAATCAGCATCAGTCATTGGTGTTTGCCAATCAAATTGCAGCCCTGCACTAAGAGAGCCACACGACCAACTCACAGTGACAGTAGCTTAAATAAAACCAGTTACTTCAATCAAAACACAGATTATGCTACAAACCAATTGTACTCAGTGGCATAATTTGTGTTAAAAAAAACAACAAGGAGTTGTGTGGCACTTTAAGACTAACAGATTTATTTTTTGCATGAGCTTTCGTGGGAGAAGATCCCACTTCCTGTTGCAGCTGCAGCCCTAGACTTGTAGAATCACAGGACAGGAACGGACATCGAGAGATCGCTAGTCCAGTCTCCGGCATTTTTGCAGGACTAAGTGTTATCTAGACCAAGACCCCGTTGTACTAGGTGCTGTCCAAACACAGAACAAAGACCGTTCTTTCCCCAAAGATCCTACAATCCAAGCAATCAGAACAGCAATTCCACTCACTCCCTAAGATATGCAGACACCAGCTCTAACATTCAGTGCTGCCCCTGCCCAGATCTCAGTGCCCTTTACAAAGATGGTTCAGTGTTATTTCCATGGGGAAACTGGAACTCGACAAAGATAAGTGAGTCAATCTCCACAAGCATTCAGGTTACCTGACTCCTGGGCTAATGCCCAGTCTGCTACAGGATCTTCCACTGTGTCCTGGTGAGAGAAACAACTAAAACTCACACTGCAAAAGTTCCTGCCAATTCTGGATAGGATGGGACACTCTATAGTCTCCCCAGCAGGTTTCTGCTCCCATAGGGTATTAGGGCCACCGGTAGCCTCCCCTTCTGCTCTGGGTAGGAAGCAGCCCACAGCTGACTCTTTTTAAAGTCCTCTACTGCTTCCGAGCCAGGCTGGGGTGTAAGACAGTTTAGCAACCACCCCTATTCTGGAATGAGAGGGCACAGCTCTCACAACCTCTTACAGTCAGACACCTGCACTGGATTTAGCATCCTACATTGGGCTGTGCTGTGGACTTAAATTTAGGTGTGTGCCAGTTGAGGAATAGCAGAAAAACTTCCTGGTCTGCTAGGTACTTTGATGTCATTTGGCAGTAAAGGAACTCTCTGTCCCTGTGCTATCTTAAACAGCATGACAGATAGGTACTTTCCTACAAGGCAATACAAGAAAGCATTAGATAACTCTAGGAAGCATTATTTTTGAATCATACAACTTACAGTGGAAGAGATCTGTGTGGGCATCTAGTTACTAACCTCCCAAGCCCTTGCTGGCTGCGGTATAAAGTAAATAACCATTTCTAACTAATGCACTATTGCAGGCTTATTTTGTCTCCAAGTTTAATAAAGAAACTTACCACTTAAACCCCATGTGAAAAATTCACAAAATAACAAACTATCTCAGGACAGCAATTTCAATAGAAAATTAAAGCCATTTTGTTACCAGAGTAACTATACTTAGATAGCTTTTTCCTAGCTTCAGCACTTACTAGGCCCTCCAGCAGTCAGAGTGAGAGTGAAAACAGGTGTGAAAATCCTTTCCTTTTTCTACAGTTCCTTTCCCAAAATCCTCTGCATCACAGTGATTCTGTCCTATAACTCAGCCTGCCCCAATCAGTTAGAAGAGCCCTCTTTAAATTCAGCCTTCCTACAGGGGCAGATCCCCTTAATAGGAAGGAAATGTTTGGCAAAGGAATTCCTGTGAACAAACACACTATTCAACCAAGCCTGAAGCTATTGAAATAACACCCCAGCCTCTCACACAGACAGTATCTTAAACCATATAATTTAACAGGGCTTTTAAACAGGCTTGTGGAGAAGTGTTTACAGAAGGGACTGTTTCTGGTGAAATGGGAAAAGAGAGTAAGTTTTTGGTTTACTCTCTTACATGGGGACATTAATCCCCCTTCTATGAGCCAAGTGGCCAGGAAGCCTTCAAGAAAAAGAAGAGAGGGGAGGAAAAAAGCCATAGTAGAAACTGCTTATTCAGGGGAAGATATTTGTTCAAGGGATAGAGATTTCAGCTGCATTATTGAGTTCCAGCTCGGGGTAGGTTTGGCAAATGAGTTTGCCTCCTGCTCATGTCACAAGTGGCCCATTCTCAGCTTCTCCATAATGTAACAGAGAGATTCAACCATCCTCTTGCTCCCTAGAGAAGGTGGATCTCAGAGTGAGAATAAGCATGAAAAATTTCAGTCCAGTAAATGATTTTTCCTACCATTACGCACACTTAAAAATAAGGGTTTTTTCAGCTGTTACTAGTTCAGTGAAGATGTGTTTACAAGAGGAAGAGAAAACCACTCTGTGCCTAGATCATTTTAATTCAGAAGATTTTGCTCTTTAATTAGGGCAAACTCCAGAGTCTTGCTAATTCCTGTTCAATTTAGCATCACCTTCTGTTGTACTAATTGTATATTAATTACTGCCCATGATGCAATTCCCCTTGACTTTTAATGAGTGTAGCTCATGTCTCATTGGTCTTATACTAGAGGCTACCTCATCTCACATTTCTGTGAGTCCTGAGTGTCAGGTTTTGCCCTGAGCAGCAATAGGAAACTTTCTGTTATGTTCTCTGGACTCCTTAAGGCAGGGAGGAAGGGTGTGCCAGCACAGAACTGTGCAAACTGAAGTTAAGGAGAAAAGATTTTTTTTAAAATGGGTAAGTTCCAGAGGGGTACCCATGTCAGTTTGATTCAGCAAAACAAACAATGGGGCCTGTGGCACTTTGAAAGACAGTCAAATAAGAAAAACTAAAGTGTGGAGGAAATGATCATTTAATTGCTACATGCTAGGTAATAACATGAGAGGACTCCTCCAGATTCCTCCTCCCTATAATGATAAAAAGGATCCATACGAAGGTGTTGAGCCCAAGCAGGCAGAGAAATCACTCCAGAGAGAGTGGGGTAATTAGGAGCAATGGGATGAAACTGAATGTGGGACTCCGTGGGGTACTGAGGAGCTTGTGAGGAACCTCAGTGCTCCCTGCCCTAGCCTTGAAGCTATTTGGTCTGAAGTTGCTGTGGATACATTCCCTGAAATACTAGTCTCTGGCTGCAGAAGTATAACCCTGCACAGATACAAACATGTGGAGCCACAGTCAATCTACATCCACAAGAAATGGTCCGCACATATCTACATTGCATGCACAGATGCGGACATAATTCAGATATCTGTGAATTTGCAGGGCTTTACTCATCTGTAGAGTCTTACAGTGATCTGTAGCAGATCTGCATCAGCAAAAAATGGTCCATGGATATCTGCAGATACAATGTTGATATCTGGAGATTTGCAAGGCTCTATGTACAAATGTAACCCATGTGCCTAAATAGGTGCAATCTCTTTTAGGGACCCTTATGGCTGGGTTACGTTGCTGGGCAGATTTTGCAGCCCAGAAACCAGAAACTTCTGGTAAGAGGGTGAGGAAGCACACTGAGCATGCCCCAGAAGTTTTATTGTTGAGCTGGAGTTGCATACCCAGGGAGAAGCCTGAGAAGAGAAGCCTGGAGCGGAGCAAACAGAGAGCTGCAGAGGACGTTGGCTAAGGGACTCAGTGAAGGGAGCTGAGCAGGAGTGGACTGCAGGATGTTTTCTCCCAGCTTTCGACTGCTTTGCAGGGGAGTTGTCTGCAGTGGAACTGAGAGCTGGATGGCCAGTGACCTGATTGCATGGTGCTGGCTGCACAGGAGGAAGAAAGGACTGCATGGCGTCTGCCTGAAGATTCCTGCAGCTAGAGAGGATGAGGATTGCTTTCGTTCTGCATTCAAGCCCCAAGGACTTAAAAGACTGCAATTGAGATAAGGGCAACTCCAACTGAACTTTGGGACTCTTGGGTTTCTTACTGTTTTGTTTAAATGTATTATGGTTCCTTAGGATAAGGTTTGTTTAGTTAGTTAATAAAGTTCATTGTTACGTTTCTGTTGAGTAGTAGTTTAATATGGGATGGAAACTCTGAGCAGTCTTCGCTGTGAGTCCTTTTAACAACTGGATCCTGGCTCTCCAGCTGCTTTCTGCAGAGGTTTTCTCTGTGGGGCACTGGAGAGGGGCAAGTGAATGCATTTGAGCCCACCCTAGCAGGTTACACAAACACTACCCTCTCTCTTGCTTCCATCGTACAATCATCATGCTTTTAAAAAGTAGCTCACATAGAGTAACATAGACATTGATCTGGCTTGGACTTTACATTGATTCATGTGTTGTGGGTAAAATTGTTAGAGGGATTGGGAGACATACTTCTTAGCAGTTTTCAATCAGGAAAATTTACTAGATGTCAGCGTTTTTTGTTGTTTTTTGTTTGTTTGTTTGTTTTTGTTTCTTTGCCAGGGCTTTTTCTTCATTTTCCTTAGGAAGTTAGTCTGTGGCCCAATAGATATTTGGGCTAAAATTTCCCTTTCCTAATTTCTCCCTGCTCAATTCCTCTCTCACCTCGGTGTTTATTTGTAGGTTGGTTATGTCCTTTAGTCACTGCTTTAAGACACTGATCCTGCAATGAACTCTGCAGAGAGCCAGGGATCTGCCCGTAAAGCTCCCTGCAGGATTAGAGTCTGCTCAACTGCAATGAGATTAATGGGAAAACTCCCTTTGACTTCAGTGAGCTTTGGAGTGAACCTTTACTGATAACTGTTTTCAGAGCCCTCAGTCATTAGTCAGCCATCCTACATATTTATTCATAGTGTTGCCTATCTGATACCAGTGTCCCATTCTGATTTTGGCATCATCCCTCTGTCAAGAAGTAGGAGATGTCTGAAGCCCAGCATGTCAGCTTATGGCAGGAAATCAGCTGTATTGAATCATAGAATCATAGGGTTGGAAGGGACCCCACGAGGTCATCTAGTCCAACCCCCTGCCAAAAAAAGCAGGACCACTCCCATTAGATCATCCCAGTCAGGGTTTTGTCCAGCTGGGCCTTGAACACCTCCAGAGATGGAGATTCCACCACCTCCCTAGGCAGCTTATTCCAATGCTTCACCACTCGCCTAGTAAGGAAGTTTTTCCTAATATCCAGCCTGGACCGCCCCAGCTGTAACTTGAAGCCATTGCTTCTCGTTCTGCCCTCTGTTACTACCGAGAACAGTTGAGCTCCCTCCTCCTTGGAGCAACCCTTCAAGTAGTTGAAGGTTGCTATCAAATCCCCCCTCAGTCTTCTCTTCTGCAGGCTAAATAAGCCTAGTTCCTTCAGTCTTTCTTCATAGGGCTTGTGCTCCAGCCCTTTGATCATTTTGGTTGCCCTCCTCTGGACTCTCTCTAATTTGTCCATGTCCTTTTTGTAGTGGGGAGCCCAAAACTGGACACAGTATTCCAGATGTGGCCTCACTAGTGCAGAATAGAGGGGAATGATCACATCCCTTGATCTGCTGGCAACACTTCTTCTGATGCAGCCCAGTATGCCATTGGCCTTTCTGGCAGCAAGAGCACACTGCTGACTCATATCCAGCTTCCCATCCACCATGACTCCCAGGTCCTTTTCTCCAGTGCTGCTATTTAGCTGATCACTCCCCAGCCTGTAGCAGTACATGGGAATGTTGGTATACTCTGGAAGTAATTTGATTTACACATGTAGACCAGTTCTGGAATAAGGTGGTCAAACAGCATGCAGGGTAATCTCTTCTTCCAGAAATCTCAACCGAGCACCAATGTCCACTTCCCAGAAATCAACCTAACCAGAACGCAAAAGAAAGTGAAGATTCACAGCTCCCTCTTTCTTGACACTGCCTCTATACATAACCTTGACAGTAACTCAGTGCGCCTTGCCAAAGGGCAAAATTAGTTAAGGAGGCGAATTCGGAAGACCATGTGTAACAGATCATCTTTGTTCAGAAGTCATTCCCACCAATGTCTATTCAGTTTACAAAGATTTGAGTTAGACATTAGGAAACAATTTCTAACTAGTAGGTCAGTGCAGCACTGAAACAAGGTTACCTAAGGAGGTAAAGGAACCTGTCATTGTGAATTTTGAAGGCTAGGTTAGAAAAACAGCTGTATACTTAATTCTGTCTTAGCACAAGGGGATTGACCAGGAGACCTTGAAGTCTTTTGTTCAACCCTACATTTCTATGATTCTCGCAACGCTCACCAATTTGCCTGACCTCGCATCCAGAGATTGCTGCCCTTTAGTGTCTATACATGCAGATGGTTTGCAAAGTGTGCCTTACATAAAAGTTTTCTTAATGTATTTATTTTTATTGGCATAGGATGAAGGGTCCCCGACCACAGACCCATTGTGGTAGACACTAAAGACACATGGAAATGTGGGTGGTACAGAGAAACAGTCCCTGACTCAAATACCTTCATGTTCCTAAAATATCAGTAGTTTGTAGCAATAATAAAATATCCATTCTCCTGCGAACACTCCATCTCCTGGCAGGCTTGTCAAAGGAATAAATTCTGCACTATTGAACAGGTAGCTGTAAACCAGAAAACTAGGTGATTAATCTGAATTGTCTTTACTCTGTCCCGATGTGCAGTATTGCCAATGCTCAGGGATGCAGATGGAGAGAAAACTACAAGTTAGCACTTGTGTTGTAATTTGTAATTAGTAGTGACAAATACCAATGAATACACTTTGGCAAGTTAATTTCCACACAAGCCTTGTCCTTATTTTTTATTGTGTTCCCAAACAACTGTTTGATATTCTGTGAAGGTTAGATGAAGATAAGTAATCTCAATGAAAGCTGCTTTTTCTGTATTGAGTCACAAAGAATTTATTGCAAAGGCTGCTGGGGAAAACATAGCTATTATCCTGAGAGCTTGGAGATATGGCTGACAATAAGAATCGCTTCTGCCTTGCGTTCATAATTCTAACTGTGACTGTGGCTGTAGTGGAGTTGATTGGGCTGGAAATCGAGAAATACAGCTTGGAAAATATAAAATACATTAACAGCCATTAAGAAAAAGTCATCATTTGCCAGGAATTACCCCATAGTGATCACAGCTTTTACTAAGAGCACGATGTACCTGGGGTAACTCAGTTAGAAATTGATACGTTGCTATTTTGTAGGTAGTTACTTCACCAAGTCTCTGTCATAACACAATAGAAATAAGTTATGGAAGGAGTTCGTGCCAGCTTTCCGGTCTCTCCCACCTGCCAGTTATTTAAAGCTCCACACTTTACGCTGTTTCAAGGTAAACTAGACAAGATTCTCTGGAGCCACATTATCAATTCCAGAGTGAGAACTCACTGATAAAATAAACAGATCCCATCAGGCTGTGTGTTGTTTATGCCATTTAGACAGAGCTAAAATGCTTAGTATTAAACTGAATTAATGACCCAACTTTGTTTTCCCCTTTTGGCTGAACAGAGTCAGTGAACTTCTCTTTTTGTGAGTAGCACATTTGTGATTTTCACCAAGGTTCAGAGTAGGTTTTCATATGAATGGAGTGCTGATATGTCTGGATACTGGAGGGTTTGTGTAATGAACCCTGCTGTGAATAGTCAGCATGGATAGTGCATTGAAAAGCTCAAGTATCAACCTTGTAGCTTTATAAAGGAGTCACTTTTCACTGATGCTAGCTGGGTCTTTTCATCTGAAAGGATGAGCCATTAGATGGACAACTAGATCAGGATGTTGGTTCAGTCCATTATAGAGAAAGAGGAAGAGTGTGAAGTTCAGATTCGGTTCTTGACACAAATTTCCCCCTGTATCCCAGGAAATGAATCCACTTTTGTGAACTTGCTTCATCTCAAATTTTCATCCAGCCATGACAGATCTAGGAGGTGTTTCTGCACCTCTGAAGGTTTGTGCCAGGTTCTGCTACTCTAGTTTTATAAGGCAGCTGGAACTTGCTAGGCCTTTTGAACCAGGAGAGGTAGCCCTGAACAATACACTAAAGATGGGGCCAGAGACTGAGTCTGAGCTCAAGTATGCTGGTGTAGCAGTGGTGTTGTGCTATTTGCTCCAAAAATTAGCTACTCCTGCTTCACACCAATGTGAGTGTGCAAAAGAGACAAAATGGGATTGGGGAATCAGTGATGCTTGATTATTTCCTTTATGCATTACCTATCATAGTAATTACATGGGTCTGGTAACCACAAACTGCAGCAGAACATCATCAGTCTTGTGTAGTCTTTTCATTTCCATTTAATTAAAACGTTATTGTTTCATACATTCAAGCTGGGATTTCAAAAAGAGAGGTTGAAGACCTTAGTTTCTTTGAAAGCTATGAATAGCATCAGATTGGTAGTTTATGGTATCAAGTGAGAGTAAACAGCAATCAGACTGTCACTGTGATGCTGTTCTCTTTGGCTTGATGCATCTTGTATATTAAATTTCAAAATAAGGGGGAGAAAATGGGCTGGGTCCTGATGACATTTTCATAATTGATTTAGCTAATTTCTGCAGGAGAAAACTTTGCTTGTGGGAGTAGCACTCATTAACTGCATTCAAGCTGGGTCTAGGAAGGGGAAAACCTAATCACCAGCTCAAATCCAGAGTGAACTGAGGGTGGTAGTGGTGGTGGTGGTTGTTAATAAAGATACAAGAATAAC
Source organism: Podocnemis expansa (assembly GCA_007922195.1). NCBI lineage: Eukaryota > Metazoa > Chordata > Testudines > Podocnemididae > Podocnemis > Podocnemis expansa. Next base: position 3,648,133 of record ML682026.1, on the reverse strand, counting down.
ATCAATTCACTATTTCCTTTCATTAACTCTTTTTTGTTGCTGGGGAGATGTAAATTCTGTCCGTAGGAAACGGGGCTATCGGCATTGTTTTCAAATGTCCATATAACAAACTGAAAAAGAGTGAAAGCCATAAATAACGATGGAGATGGTGGCAAGCCTGTGGCCCCGGCAAATCTGAGAGAGAGGGCAGCAGACTGACATATGCAAAAATCCCACCTCCCCAACTGTGCATTTCAGAGAGAAAAAGGCAGATTAGGGAAGGAGGGCAGGACACGACTCGGCACCTCATCCCTAACCATCTAAGCAGTGGTTTATGCCAAAAGAAGCAGGCTTGAAAGAGAGACCATGCTCCATGATGGGCTCTGTAACCATTTCCGTCTCCCTAAATGCCACGCAAATTGACCTCAGACGGTGAAGGAGAGCCAGTATTGAGCATCGGGGTGGAGGTGATGAATAACGAACCAGTCACCTAAAATGCTCACAGAGGCAAGTGTTGAAGAAGGTGCAGTGCAAACACTGCCATCCTTGAGGTGGGTAGCTAGAATCAGATCGTTTGAATTTCTCCTTGCTGCTCTTCCAGGTGTTTCTGTAGCCCTGAAGCATATGTGCTTTCATGGGGTATTTTTAGCAAGCTTAAGTTTACAGAAGGTGAAAGAGAAGTGAAGAATAGCATCTGGAAGAACTGTCATTCAATTCCAATCTAGCAGGAGTAATATATTGACTTATTCATGAGAGAAGCCAACTTTTTTCATTTTGCATCTATCACCCTCTCTTTTAACACTTGCCAGCTGTAGGGAAATCATTGACATTTTCTCCAATTCTGATTCTTTAATAAAAACTCAGAAACTAAAGCTTGGAAAGACAAGAATCCTTCTCAGACTTTCCCCACAGACACATACACACACCAGCTCTGTTACACTGCAGGGTCGCCCATTGCATTATTTAAACTGATGCACATCAATCACTTCTCATGACAAAAGGGCAGAGAGGAAATTATTTGAAATGGCATTAAGTTCATCAGTCAAACTACAAAGCTTCAGGGATTCACAGCTTAGGAGTGGACCTCTCACATGTCTGAGTCCCAGTGCCATGTTAACTCTTCCAATCTTCACCTTTATTCTGATGAGCGAGCGAGTCGGAGGAAGTGGAGGAAGCCTGGCAGTTGAGAGCTGATGTTTTTTCCTGCAAACAGATTTCACTTCAAGGAGCTGGGGAGGTTGCATGCACAGACAATGACGAGCAATTTTAATAAATCTCACAAGACAACTACCTAATATTTTGTGGCTAGCAGGAGAAGCTTCATCCCTTAACAGGAAGCTACTGGTGGCAGGAATGGCTAATCTTGCCACAAGTGATACCTGGAAGACGAAGATATTTGAAGCAACCTGCAGCGAGTATCAAAAATGGTGGCAGCTGCTCAGCAAGTTTAGTGTTTGCAGTCTACTACCAGGCAGATTGTTGGTTTATGTCACCTTCAAACATCACGGTGCCATCAGGAAGGATCTGTGAGAAGAAATGCTGAGAATTTCCTGGGCCACTCTGTATTTAGACAAGTGGCATACTCTCATCTATATCCTCTGCTCCCGTGGGAATCCACCTGAGTCATCGTTATCCCCTCTGGGTACCTATTTCAGTGCCTGTGTGTGTTTGGTTGTGCATGCTTTGGAAGGATATTGGGGGTTGGATCTGAAATGCAGAATATATAGTGAGGAGGGGTGCAAAATATAGAGCATAGAGAGGTAGAGAACCAGGGAGGTGGACAAACTTTTGGACAGTCAAATCTTTCAGTTTTCATTCAGTGCATCACAGCTGAATTTCAGACTCAAATCTTTGCAACTGAACCAGCAGTTCATGCCCAGTCTTGGATTGCACTCTCCCACCAGGAGATTAGATAACGAGTCTCAATTTGGCTGAAAAATGACCCCTTGAATCCCCTCCACTGTGCCCTCCCATGACTGAAAGGAGGTTTTTTCCTTCCTGGGAGTTACCCTGGCCACCAAGGAACTTCAGAGAGCCTCATATTTCACATCTGCTATTCTTAAAACCTGATGCGTTTTGACCTTCGTTCTGCTACAGAAAAGGGGAATGTTCCCCTTCAAAGCCTATCATCTTCAGTCCTTAATCAGCCAGAGAAGGCTGCTCTCGTGGGACACAAACCAATGCCATGTTTCTTTCTTGTTTCTTTATCCTTCTGTACCCTCAGATGCACGGGGCATCCACATTTCCTCCATTTATTCCACTCTCATGCTGCTCTGTTCAGGATTCTTCCTTTGCTATTCTGTGTCATGTTTTCTAGATTGCCCTCTTTGTCTCTTCCAGGTGGTGTCCATGTGACCACTTCCTGTGAAAGTTGTGTTGGTGACATCCTTAAAACATATGCCCATCATCATCTTCTTACGATGCTCGATCCCTTGAGATTGGTTTGTTTTGCTTAGAAGTTCTGATTTTGCAAGAAACTTTCCCCCCAGTAGATGCTGATGAAATTCCATGGTTGTGCATTTACTTGGAATGAGCTGATCATCTTAAAAATGTCTGTAGTAGATTCCCATGAATCTGCTCCTAAAGGAGGACAGGCATTATGGTGGTGTGAACTATTTAAATGTTTGTGTCACTGCCGTTCATGCTACTTTTCCAAATAGTTTCAAGTTTGTCAAAGTTGTTTGCTACTTTTAATATTCATTGCTTGACATCTAGCATGGTGTTACCCTCAGGTACGTCTTACTTCCTAGGTAGTTAAAACAAATTACTTCTTCTAGTAGTTCTTCACCCACTCTAATTGTTACTTCTGGGACATCGGCAGCCAGGTATTTTCTCTTTTCCATGTTGAGGAACAAACCAACTTGTTTGGCTGTATCTGGCAAAAGCTGCATCTTTTCTTCCATTAAGCAGTTGTTGAACTAAGTAGGACAATATCAGCAGCAAACCAAGGTCATGCAGTTGTGCTTAATCATCATGTCATTGCCCTGCTATGTCAGTTAAATTTGTCTTCAGTCAGCCAAAGGAGGAAGAGGAGGCTGGGACATGCAAAGTTCCTTGCAGAATAGAGGCCACAAAACGGTGACAAGCACTAAAGAAATATTAATCAATAAACAGTCATTTATATATGGAATTCTTCCAGCTGCATCTACAATCCTGGTGAACGCAGGTGCAACATAGGCAGTCAGATGCGCATGTCGCTATCTGCAAACGTAAGCCATAAGCCATGGATCGGTGTAAGTTGGAGACCTCTCTTGACTGAAAGTCTGTTTCAAAGAGCCCAGTAATATTGTAATGTCCTACACATCTCCTGTTAGGTGGATGTGGTTTGAAAAAGTGGCTAGGAGAAGAGAACAGGAATCTTTTGTTCCAAAGGGATAGCTGTGTTAGTCTAGTTCAGTAAAACAAACAAGGAGTCACGTGGCACTTAAAGACTAACAAACAGTGCTATCTGTCACCAGCCCCTAGGCAGACGTTGCTATGTGAGGACTCTAGCTGCTTCTACCGTCAATGCCACAATTTTTAGCATGGCCATAACTAGGGTGGAGCAACTGGGTCTTTGCCCCGGGCATGTATTGAGTGGCTCCATTTCACTGCTCATTTTGAGGGCACATTTTGTGCTGCTTACTCCAGGCAAGCCCTGGGCACCAAAATACCTAGTCCCAGCACTGATTTTTAGCATAGGTACAGCACTTTACAGCCCACATCTTCAGGTGGTGTTTAATGGCATCGTTCCAATGGAATCCGTTAACGTTTCCATACATCACCAGTTTACACCTGTTGAAGATGTGTCCCCATATGTTGAGAGGGATTTACAAGCACCGTCTCTAGGTGAATTGTCACAGCACCCCTCAGAGCCATTTACAACTCAATTTTGCAGGCAAGGAATCTGTGGCAGAGAGATGCTGAGTGATTTAGATTCCTAGATCAGAAGGGACTAATATGATTGTCTAGTCTGACCTCCTGCACAATGCAGGCCTCAAAACCTCACCCACTCACTCCAGCAATAAGCCTCTAACCTAGGACTGAGTTATCTACCTCCTCAAATTATGATTTAAGGACTTTAAGATACAGATAATTCACCGGAAGGTGAACCATGCCCTGTGCTACAGAGGAAGGCGAAAGACTTGCCCAAGGCTAAACAGGGAATCAGTGGCAGGACTTAGTAGTTCGTTATTCCTAGAACGTGGCTCAGTTCATAATCCCACGCTGCCTCTTTCCATCATCCTCTGACTGAGTGACCATAATGAAGTTCTCTTATTCTTTGCGGTAGGTTCTGGTCTCCTTTGGAGCCCTCCGCTGTGTAAGCAAGATAAGAACAGCCAGAGCTAAATTGTGTTGGGAGATGACAATGATGCCAAGGAGCTTAAATCAGATGCAGTAGCTGTCATACAGTCAGCCTTTCATTTTCATGTGTACTATATTCAGTCAGATTTGATTATGTTTCTCAAATGAATTATAAAACTCTAAAAGGTTTTTTTTTATAGTTGGTAACAGCAGTTTTAACAAACACCAGAAGCTGCTGAGATGCTCTAGTAACGTAATATAATCTTTCAAAATAGCAGGCAGGTCACATGGAAACATAAGGATCTTGGGTTTAGGCAATGCTTAAATGCTTCTCAGTGTCATGGCTAATGAGCTCTCTAATGTCTGTAAACTATGTTTAAAATGGACCTGGTTCCTTAGAGCCCCTCACAAGGACAAGTCAAATTTCTTTCTCTTCTTCTTTACTTCACACAATTACTGTCTTCTAATATTGTTTTTCATTAATTCTTTATTATGGCCTAGATTTTCAGAAGTCACCATTAATTAACTTCTGAAAGGCAGGTCTCATGAATGTGTCTTATGGGCACCCAAAAATTGATGGACCTAAAATCAGCAATAATTTAAAAAAAGTTTTGGCCTTTCATTTTCAATTGATTTTTAGGAGCTGTAAAAGTTGCTGGATTGACAGATCACAGAACAAAATCAATGGCAATTGCTGGTTTCCCATCACTGTGCCTCATGGAAAGAATACCTCTCAACCTACAGAGGTTGTTGAATGCACAGATCCATTAAATCTTTAACTTCTAAACTGCAACATAAAATGATACTACGAATTGTGAGGGTGGGTTTTGCGACTTGGGCTGTGGGAGTTTGGATGATGATTATTTTCATTTGTGTGCCACCTCTGTTAGAAACTAAACTGGGAGATCACCAGTTTATGTCATGTATATCACAGGTATTGAAGTTAAACCGACAAAGCAAAGCTTGACTTGAATATTTTAGCATAATTCAGTGCTGCTTTGTCAGAGGAGTGTAGCTGGGATTGCCGTCAACAAGAATTTATGATTGAAATCCTGGAGACTTGTATCTAGGAGGGTTTAGTTGGAGAAGTTTTACCTTTAAAAGGTAAAACTAATGCTTCCTCAGTAAAATTCATCTTATGAAAAATGCCACTTTTTTTTTTATTAAGCAATTCTTTGGCAAGATTGTCTCTAAGGTGATCAATCATTCAGGAGTTGACTGTCATCTGGCTGAATTACGCTTCTATAGCGGTTTCCACTTAATTCTAATTCAGAATATTACAGTTCTGTTATAGCGTGGAGCAGTAACTGGGACAGACAGTCCTTCCCCCTCCTCTCAACTTTTAGAATAGCTTGTTGCTAGCTGCTGACGTTCTCTTTCCTGGCTCTTGTATTAAGATAAATTGATCCTGGCTTTTGTTTTAATACTTTCCTATTTGTAGTCACACTAGAGAAGAGCGCCTGTGTCTGTTAACTCTATATTTCTCCAGGAGTCTAGACAGACTAGAAGCCAAAATCAGTATCTGGCTTAGCTCTTTTACCATTTTAAGGATAATTCTAAAGATAGGATACATAAGTCTTCTCAAATCTAAAAGCATCTTACAACAGTCTCCTACCAAAAATTAATAGAGATTGACGTGCTGAAAACAAGGTTGCAATAGGATAACCTGCAAAAATGCTTGGTAATGAAATGCCATGGGGTATGGCTACACTGGAGGCTTAAGTCAACTTAAGCAAGTCCAAAGCCACATTTGGCATTTCTTAAGTCAACTTAAGCACTTGCTTAAGTCGACTAAAGCACTTGCTTAAGTTGACTTAATAACTCTCACCCTTAAGTCAACTTTAAAGGTTAAGTCAACTTTATTAAATTGACTTAACAAAAATGTGACCATTAAGGTCAACTTAATAAAGTCAACTTAAGGCAGAAGAACCATTTAAGTCAACTTTATAAAGTTGACTTAAACCAATGGGGCCTCTCTAAGTCGACTTAATAAAGTCAACTTTAAGTCGACTTTAAGTCAGTTTACCTGAGCCCTGTAGTGTAGACATAGCCATGATGTGTCCATGAAAATCATTGGACGCCTAACACTCCAAACTACCTGTTTAATGCTACGTCAGCATTTTCTCTCTCCACGCCGTGTAGCATTTCTGCATATCTAGAGATGGACAGAATGCTGAATTTTCAGTCTATCAAGTAAGAGGTAGTAGATTCTGTTGTTGATGGCTGCTCCCATGGCTGATACACTAAGGATTAAACAAGGAACCTCCAGAACCAAAGAAAAGAGAATTCAGCCAGAGCTAAACAGTCAGGCATTGTAGGTAGGACCTGAAACGAGCTCATATCCTCTGTGAAGATGGCATAAAATGGGATCTGTAATATTCTATGATCAGTGAGTTACAAGTCATAACCAGCAAAACAAAGAAGGAGGCTGATGGCACTTTTAAAGACTAACAAATTTATTGATCAAATGAGCTTTCCTGGGAGAGAATCCCACTTCATCAGGCGCTTGAAGAGAAGATGGGAGAACTTAGCCATTCTGTAAATTCCCCATCTTTAAGCATCTGACAAAGTAGGATTCTCTCCCAGGAAAGCTCATGTAATAAATAAATTTGTTAGTTTTTTGAAGTGCCACCAGCCTTCTTTGTTTTGCTGGACTAGATGAACATGGCTACCCTTTGGAACAAGTTATAACCAGTAGGTAAATACTGGTGTAGGTAACACAAGATTTTCTACGTAATTAATCATGCCACTTAAAACCACTTGATTTATGCATCAATCCTTATGATATATGGGTGTTTGTAAGTGATTTTTTTTGTATTTTGTATGCCTGCCATGCTGTATATAAACAAGCCCATTTGTACCCCATATTATAGTAAGACAGGATGCAATTTTCTCCTGATAAATTTCCTAATAGAAGTAGGTCATCTAAAGACTCAAATAGGTCTGTTTCATACCCTCTCCTGCTGGATCATAGAGCTCCAGTAAGGACTGTTGCCATCAAGATCAACATCAGATGGAATGGAGTCAAGTTCTTTTTTTAACAATGTATTTTTGCCAAAAGAGTATTACTAAGTAGGTAGAGGTACGAAATGTACTTTAAAAGTTAGGGGCAGTCTACTCTGTGTATGCTGTCATTTCATTTTTGTTTAAAATATCAGTCTTAATATATCTCTCTCCTTGTTCATATTTCTTCACTGCTGACAACCAAACACTTAAACTTGTCTCCACTATGTACATATGGTCGAGAGATTTATTAGTATGAATATTTCTCCAACTTCTCCCTTGCGGAAACCCGCTTTTTAACAGCAAAAATCCTCCCAAGCAACCTACCGCACAAGTGGTAATCCAGATATACAGCAATATAGCAACTTGCTCCACAAGTCACTGAAATTGGTAGGAGTCTTTTCATTTACCTCAATGGATTTTGCATCAGGCCCTTATTTTTATTCTTATTAGGAGGCGTCTCTTGCTACATTAGTCATCATTCCCCTTTTTTCATGTATGCTCCTTGATGTACAGATAGTTGTGAGATAGAGCAGGGCTTGTAGGTGACTTTTTGGATGGGCCAAAATAATCCATCTCCTGCCCTTTGACAAGTTTCAATGCATTTTGATTTAGTTTTTAATTCTGACTTCAAAAAGTTGTTTCTTTGTGCAGGAGGAAAAAGCTCTATCAGTATGAGTTTTCAGGTCATATAACAAAGGCTATTGCAGAGCCTGTTGCCTTTGTTTATAGTGGGTACCAGTGGGCAGGAATTTGAATGAATTGTAGAAGGTGTGGGGGGAAAGAGGGAGTTATGACACTAGCCACCCACATGCATCATTCAATATAAGAAAATACAACCTTCATACAAAATGTGGACCGGATTCTCAGCTGGAGTAAATGGGCATAGCCCCATTGCCCTATATGATTTTCCAGAATGAAACTGCATTGCAAGAGGGAAAGAACATCAGAGCTATAGGCAAGGGTGAAGAAAGAAGTTTGCAAATGAGATTTGCATCAATGAGGCTTTTTTTGGGTGGCAGTTTTGCTGCAGAGAAAGTGTGATGATGAGGCTGGAGGCGGATGAGAAGAAAGGGAGAAGGGTAAATGACGACCAAGGTCATAAGACCAGGTGGATCAAGGACATGGAGAAACGTGTTTAAAGCAAAAAAATCACAAGTGGTGCTGTCTGCACTGGGGTGATTCTGCTGTGCTTCTTTGTACGTGTAAGCAGGGAATGACTAAAAAAGCAAAAGAGAGATGCTGTCAGCATCAGTAAAACTGATGTACAGGAAATTCCTGTGGGCTGGCACAGATTTGTCTTCGATGCAGTGTCTTTCCTCCTCTTTGACAATATCCCTCGCAGGCTGGTTGTAAACAAAGGCCCAGTAGGGACCTGAGTCTTGAAAACATTTAATTCCTGTTTCAGAGAAAATAAAATGATGGCTTTTGAGCCTGTAATTCATCTCAAGTTAAGTGATTCATTTCAATACTCACTATTCCCACGAGCATTACCTCACACACACACACACACACACACACACACACGCACGCACGCACGTTCCATGTAGGCTTAGCTACGATGAAAGGAGGAGCAGTTCTATGCTTATTACCTGTGCTTTTGAGCTGGCAAACCCATATTAAATGAAGGGTTGAATGTTGCCCTCCCAAGCTTCATCCAAGAAAACAAGCCGCAGACAAAAATCCACTCTTGCCAGCTTGAAATGTCAGATCACCACTGCTCACTGCAGGCTGCACAGTTATGAATTTCCCTCTGCTCCCTTGTGCCCTGGGCACACAGTGACAGCAGCTGATCAGAGGCCCTCTTCTTTCTTGAATGCAAGACCGTGAAATCATTTATAGTGCTGATATTTAAATTCTCATCATTAGGCTTTGCAGTTAACCTCCTGTTGAGATTAACAGAGCCTCTTCTCACTTCTCTGAGCTATTGCTTGCTTGTTTCTTTAAAATATACAGGCAAATTGAGATTGACCAGGTTCTAGCTCTCCTTTGGAAAATGGTACTTTTCCTTTTGCATATACTTATCTACATCCTATGCTGGTTTGGTGCTAAACTGCATTATCAACTTGTCACATCTGTACGGCCACCTTGCCTGTTTTTGTTTTTTTCCACACTGTAAATTTTGTTTTTGCTCTTAGGGAAGGTAGAGATTAGGATGCTATGAATCAGGGCTCCAGATCATTAGCAGAAAGGACTCTTCTATTTAAAATGAGTTGGAAAAATTTCTTTAAAATGACATTTTGACCAAAAAACCAGCAAAAATAGTTGTCAAAACTTGCAGCTCTAGTTCTGTTATGCTAGCTCAAAGGTCTGCAAGCTGCAGCTCAAAGCCACATGCTGCTTTTTGGCTGCCCCCTTGCAGCTCTGGTCCCCCCAGGCTCCAGGCTCCCCCCACCACCAGGGGACCCTATGGGGGGAGGCACTTCTGTTTCAGGGCTCCCTTCTGCCAGGGGACCCTAGAGCAGGTGCCTTGGCCCAGCTCCCCCCACCAGGAGGCTACACCCATTACAGATCTCAAAACACATGGGGTATTTCTAGGCTGCAGGTTCTGTTAAGTGGACTTAAAGTTCACCTTGTTAAGTCGACTTAGGGTGTCCACACTGAAAACTCCTGTTGACTGCCTGCATCCACACTGGCAGGTGCTAGGTCGACCCTTCCTGGTGGCCAGGAACTCTGGGAGGGGGCCTGGAGGCCAATTAAGTCAACTTAAGGGCTATTCTCCGTCTACACTGGTTTAAGTCAACTTAATAAGGTCAAGTTAAGCATTAAGTTGATCTTAATAGGTGGCATTATTAGGTCAACTTAAGGAAGCACTTTAGTTGACTTAATAAAAGCCCAGTGTGGCCATGGGGCTCTGTAGGTCGACTTAAGCTTCCTTAAGTCAACCTAAGGCTCCAGTGCAGAAGTACCCTTGGTTTTTGAAGGAATTTTTTTTTAAATGACTCTTCTTATCTTTCGGGTTGCTGACCCCTAAGCTAGCTCAATTACCCTCTCTGTGCCTCAATTTCTCCTTTATCTGGAAGTAGAGGAGAAGTGGTTGGAAATCCTTGGACATGCATGTCCAAAAAGTGCTGAATAAATTTAGCTTTATCTCCTTTCTCTGCATATCCTCCATGCAAATTCATTACAATGTCTGAACATACAGTGTCTGAACAGGTGAGCTAATGAGAATTCTCTACAACTGAAGGTGGAAATTAGAATGCTGCAATTATCAAAGTATCTTCCATTAGGAGGAATTATTTATGAGAACTTATCACTTGAAAGGCTTGCCATGTGTTTTACTGAATCAGAAATTAGAAGGAGCTGCAGTGTTCTGCTAGGAGAGTTGGCTTTGGGGTATTTGGGGTATGTTTTCCTACCATACTCATAGGACAAGTTGACTAGAAAATCAGATGGAATCAAAACCTGTGCGATCTGACTGAGCATCTTTATTATTCCAAGTAAAACTTGTGTTTCAGATACAATCCATGTAAACCAATTCTTGCCATGGTATCTAAAGGATCAGTATATCATTATGGTTCCTCACATCACAGAGGAGCATTGAGATCTGGGGTTAAAAGACAATCAGTAGCAGCCTGAACCACAGCTGTCAGATTAATTTTAAACAGTGTGAGTCTGTTTCGACACATAAAGAGGCTGATCCAACAAAGCCCTTATGTGCACGCCTGGATTCATAGATTCCAAGGTCGGAAGAGTCTGGTCTAACCTCCTGTATAACACCAGCCATGGAACTTCGCTAAAGTAATTCTTTTTTTAATCAGATCATAGCTCTAAAAAAAGAAGAAGAAAATCAACCTTCATTTAAAAATAACCAGTGATTGGTTATCCCCTAGGACCTTTAATAAATTGTTTCAACGTTTAATACCTTCACTGTTAAAAATGAACAGCTTATTTCCAGTCCGAATTTGTCTGAGTTCAAATTCCAGCTATTAAATCTTACACCTTGATACCTTTATCTGTAGGTCTGAAGAGTCCATTATCAAATTTTCAGTCTCCATGTAGATACATATAGACTGTGATCAAGTCACCTGTTAATCTTCTGTTTGTTAAGCTTCCTTGTGCTATCATTCACTGTATTTTTCCATTCTTTAAGTTGCTCTTCTCAGGACCTTTTCTATCTTTGCTACATTGTTTTGTGTGTGTATCTACTGGGTCAAATGCTCAGCTGGTGTAAATCCACAAAGTTCCATTGATATCCTTTATTTTTTGTTATGGAGAGGGTAACACTGGCATTTCCTGCATCTTGCTTTGACCTTGAGGTTCAGATAGTAGTGTACTGTGGGTCTCCAGTGTCTGGGGGCCAATTTTTGCATTTGCAACCCCAAGAGCTCACGTGTCCCCCTGTGCAGAGCAAGAGAGGTCCCTGGATCCCACCAGATGATGCCCTCCCACCAGCTGCCCCCGGGACAGGTCTGTAGTACTTGCTAGGAGGAGACGTGGACTTTCTGGCACGTATGGTGGCAGCTCTTCCAGCTCTGGCCATGCTTGGCTCCACCACTGTCCCTGCTCCTTGCACTTACCTGCCATGTGGCAGCTGCTTCTCCCACTCCAACCCTACCCTCACAGCCCAGTCAGATCAGGAGCCAGCTCCTCTTACCAGGTGGGGTGGCCTCACCCCAGTCAGGGGTAGCCGGTGGGGCGTTCCTCCTCTTGGTCGCCCATAGCTCCCTGCCCCTAGCCTGTCCCTAGGGCACCATCCAGCTGCCTCTCAGCATCTCCAACACTCCCCATCGACTGCTTGTTGTGAAGGGCCCATCCAGTGTCACCCCTCCAGGACAGCTTCTGGGGCCTAACCCTTTTCCATCCCCCTCTCCCTGGCAGTCTGCCACTGGGTTCAAATAAATCCAATGTGAATTTCTGACCAAGTCACCAAATTTTGTTTGGCTTTTACCCAGTATTAGCTCAGAAAGTCATCTGAGGCTCTGCTTTGACTCACAAAAGGTTCACAGACATCAGCCACCCAGCCTTTGGCCTAAATTCCAGGGATTAAATCTTAGCTCCATTGAAATCAATGGGAGCTTTTCCGTTGACCTCAGTGGGACCGGGATTTCACCCCATGTGAATTTTTTCCTGGTTTTGGGTACAAAGAGGCCTGAACCCAAAAGCCCAGATCCATAGACCACCAGAAATTTGGAAATTTCAGTATCCAAAGCCAAAATGGGATCCTAATTGAATGGATGGTGTCTTTCACTGGCTTATGGTTCATTGTTAATTTCTCCTCTTTTGAAATAGGAGAGGTAAATGATTAGTTTGCAATTTTTTTTTTTTTTTTTTTTGGTGATCTACTGGCATTAGATTACCTGTGTCTTCTGTTAGTTAAAACAGTGCTGGTTCCCAGTAGCAGCAATATCTCCTTAGGCTTAGAAATCATTCCTGAGTTTAAGGGCAGAAGGGGCTGTTAAGAGTCTTGTTTCTTTTTGTAACTTATTAAATAGATAGATTTTAGATAAGTGAAATGAAAACTGCTGGTTTTTTTAATTCCCGCCTCATTCTTGGGGGGAAAAAGTGAAATTAATTGTATTTCAAAAGGTAACAGATATAGTGAAATTTGAGGAAATGATCGGGCACGGAAATGAGAAAAAGAATGTTTGAATGAAAACCAATTTGCAGTTTATTGAGGCAGATGTGTACGAAGGTATTTGCCTGGTAGGTTCACTTGGATTGCATTTGATAGAATTTAAGCAGACATCTTGCTTTTCTCAGCTGGTCAGGCAGAATTCTTTGCTTCTTCATGTTCAGAAAAGTGACTTCTGTTCTCTAAAAACCCAGCATAAAATGAACTGTTCTTAAAAATGTTCTGAGAAGAAATGCAGCTCATTTTTTGGTCACTGAAATCATGTATAAGAGACCAGACACATGTGATAGTCAAAGCACAAATTCAAAAATGCAGTTCTGAATTATTCATGGAGATTAGAAGAGTTACTATTTAGTTGCTTAGGTCCAGCAGCTTATGTTCACCTAACTCTGCTACCATCAATATAGACATAACGATCACACAGTTGGCACTGCTCAATAGATTCATCAGGATTGATTGAACGGAAGTGGAGACCTACTCAATTGACCTGAAAATCAACGTTGCTAATCCATCCATGCCAAGAAAAGTAACACTGTGTCGACGGAAGAGCTTTTCCCATCAGTTCAGCAAAGAGACGATTCTGTGGTAAATAGAAGTTGATGGGAGATATGCAAGCTACATAGATTTCATGGCTAGTGTGGACAAGGGCTCAGTGTCTATATTAAAATATCACTTCTGCTTCTGATTTAATAACTCTACCTTTGTGAAAGATGTAGCACTTAGGTCAATATAGTGAGGTCATCACAGCATCTGTGTAGACACTGTGTTACCTCCACTGATCTTAGTGGCCTCCAGATGTCCCACAGTGCCCCATCATGACTGCTCCAGTGACCATTTTCAACTTTGCTGCCGTATGGCCATTGCATGCCATTCTCCTTTTAAAGCCCTGTGAATTTTTTAAAGTCCATCTCCTGTTTGCTTGGCATGGACAGCTTGCCTAGAAACTGCCCCTGTGACCATGTTGGCTTCATACTGAGGACCTGCTCCTTCCTGGACTACGCAGCAATGCCTACATACATAGCCAGAACTATTGATCAGTAGATGTATGGTGCATCATGGCATCCCTGTGCCCTCATATAATAGGAATGAATTGATAGATTCATGGTGCTTAAAGGCAGAAGGAACCATTAGATCATCTAATCTGACCTCTGGTGTGACATGGGCCATTAGATTTCACTGAGTTATCTCTCTATTGAGTCCCACAACCTATGTTGAGTAACTCATATCTTCCAGAAAGTTATCCAGCCTAGATTTGAAGACACAATGACATTATCAAGTTTTGGGAAATTAACCCTTGCGAAGCACCAGTACATATGTTAGAAATCAGGACTGTCTCATGTTTGCCCATATTGAATCAAATAGTGATCGCTGTTCCTTAGGGCCTAGACAACCACCAACATCTAATAAAGTAATTAATTAATTTTTCTGTCATAGAGGAGTCCAAAACAGAATTACCTAGTGTTCAGCTTAATACCTTTTGTGTTAGAAAGTTATCTTTAATTTTCAAAAACTAATGATTTTTTACTACTGGCAGCCTGGGGCCTTCAGCCTATGTTACTCAAATGGAAGTCCCCATAACAACATAATTTTTTTTTCTACACATTTCAAACAGGTGCTTAGGGAGTAAATCATCCAGTTTTCTGGTTTGATCCAGTGGTTTGTAACAGACCTCCCACCAGTACACCCTCCTGGGCTTTGTTAGCTAGCAGATTGATCCATATGCATTAAATCCCGTGGTTCTGAGTCATCCAAATGGGTAATGGTATCTTTTATGTAAAATGCCACCCTCTCAACAACTTATACCACTCTAACTTTCTATATTCATTATAACTCAGTATTTTCATATTCCAGTCATACAAATCAGGCTTTAGTAATGCCAGTTATATCATATTTTTTCTCATCAATGAGAATTTCAAATTTATCTTGCTTGATGTACAGTCTCCTAAGCACTGGAATATAAGCGACTGAAAACTTTCTTCTGTCTGTATTCTTTTCCACATTGGTTCAATTTGTTTATGATCTGCTGTGTGGGAATTTGTATTGCATTTGCCTCCTGAGGGCCCTCCTCTTGCACTGTTCAATGCTCTCCTCCTGCCTTCTGCAGTTAGTCTTCAGTTGAGAAGATTGGTGCAGCTCCCGCTCATGAGATACAAGTAGTCCCATTCATAAGCCCTCTCTTCCATTGGACTATGACTCCATGTTCCACAAAACCAATTCTTTCAGCATCACCGCAGTTGTGCAAGCAATGGTTCATTTCCAATATTTTCTGCCTTTTGTCTTCTCTTCCTCATGGAAGTAGAAGCAAAGAAGACCTAGTTGGACTTTCTTCTTCTTCAGCACCCTTCCAAGATCACTGCTGTTTTCTATAGTCTACACAGTTCCAGGAGATGCCATTCATTGGTTCTAATGCGTATCATCACCAGTAGAGACTAGTCAGACAAGTTCACATCCCTGTGTCCTTTGCTAAATACTTTGTCCATTCTTATGAATGAGCAGTAGCCAAAGATAATTGTGTGCCTTCTTAAGATAGTTGAAGAGCCTTTAAGTAGCTAGGTTCCAAAGGGGTAGCCTTGTTAGTCTAGTTTAGCAAAACAAACAAGGAGTCCTGTGGCACTTTTAAAGGCTAACAAATATAGTTCTCACATGAGCTTTTGTGGGAGGAAATCCCACTTTGTCAGACACTTTGAAGATGGGGAATTTACAGAAAGTGCCACAGGACTCCTTGGCTTTTTAGTAGCTAGTTGCTTTTTACCACAATAATTTCTATGAAGAATGCCCCCGTAGCTTTCTGTTCTATTCGTTGAAACACAGTTGTAGCTCATTTCCTGGATATTGGATAATGCCTCCTCACTCACTTTCCTCTGTTGGTGACAAATCACCATTCTGCTTCTTTAGTTTCTACTCTCTCTGGTTCTAATTTTATCTTTATCCTTCCTCTTACAGCATCTGTGGTAGCAGTTTCTGAATCTGGCTGTCCAAGTAGTCTTCATTTTCTCAGACACGACACAGAGGTGAAACTTGTGTTTCCATGATGCGTATTTTCTCCCATGTG
This sequence comes from Podocnemis expansa, assembly GCA_007922195.1. Taxonomy (NCBI): domain Eukaryota; kingdom Metazoa; phylum Chordata; order Testudines; family Podocnemididae; genus Podocnemis; species Podocnemis expansa. Next base: position 3,632,240 of record ML682026.1, on the reverse strand, counting down.
ACCACCAGCTTGCATTACAGACCTTCTGCCTTCCAGCAGAGAGGAAAACAGGGCACATCCAAGAGAGTTCACAGTAGTTTCTTCTCTCATCATCCACTTCCACTATATGATGTGTAGTCATATCCAAATGGAAGGGATCACACACCCACTTGGAAACACCCTCCATTTGATACTTCTGTTCTTAAAGGGTTCTTGGTTCACCTAGCAACTGATTTATTTACTGAGTCTCACTTCTTAGCTCCATCCTCTCAGTGACAAGGAGGGATTAACCATGCAAAGACTTCAAATATTGGGTCTGATCTGAAACCCAGTGTTGGAGATGTGGAGACATTAGCAACCAGATCTCTCTCATCTGGCCAATTAAGGGTCCAAAACCCGGTCAACCAGCCCTCATAGAGACAAACATCCCAAATCCATTGCTCATGAAGGCCCTTTATCTCAAAGTACAGTACTTGCAACTACACTCTCTGAAACGTCACTGTCTAACACTCTTGCACATCTGGAGAAACTGAGGAACCAGATAGCATCAGATTCTGTAGCCACACCCCCCACTCCTTTCCCAGCATCCCAGCCAATCCGTGCTGCACAGACCTAGACTGTGGCATGTGGAAGATACAGACCCACTCTGGAGACGGCTGTATTTCAGGGGTACTGTGTGAGTAATGGGCCAGTCCTGAAATCCCTATCTGAGAATAGTGCGGCCGATGTCAACATAGATTTGCACCTAAGAACTTCAGGTTTGGATCCATAGTTTGTAAAGTGCTTTGGATGATGAGGAGGGGTTCTGGTCTCAAAAAGTGCTTTCCAGGTGAATCTCCCTTGACTCTAGCAGGAGGCACAAAGGTTCGACACCATTCGGCAGCTATCCTAAGCCAAAAAAGGTCTGAAGGACACTTTTTTCAAATTCCTTTGTAATCACAGATCGACACTTTCAGATTTTCCAAAATATTGTCATTCATCTTTGCCAAGTAGCATTTGGTGCCCACAAAACTGTGCTGTCAAATCTAACCCTTCCTCTTTCTGTAAATGAGGAATCTAACATAATATATTGGGCCAACAGTGAAAAATAGAATGGACTATCCACAGTTTAGCCTGTAGCTGTGGTTTTCTCACTGGTTAGTATCAGTTCAGTATTGATTTGCATCTGTAGTTTGCAGAAACTGGAACCAAATTTCTCTGTTCCCTCAGGAATGAATATGACAAACACAAAAATGATAAAAAAAATCTGTCCAGCAACTTCCAAATAGTAGAAGTTTTTTACAAAGAGCCTTAATAGAGGATATCAGGGAAGTAGCCATCATCAATTTTATCATCTAAACTGATAAACAGCAACACAAACTATAAATGTCATTTGCCAGCTAGTTGTTGTGGGGCAACAAAGATAATGAACAAAGGCATTTCAGTTTTGTATTTGCATGCCCAGAAGCTCATTGTACATTGAAGAAAATAAATTAATTTTTTAAAAAAAACTAAATAGTCAATTTTCAGCTATGAATATTTATGACAATATTGAACTTGCAAATGTGCAGCAATTTAAATATCATAAACAGTGTAAAGTCTTTCCTTTAGAGGATAAATCAGAGAAATGATTCTTGATTACCCATCATAACAGTGGGAAATTAGCATCTTTTGGTCTCCAGAAAATTCCCCAGAACAATAACACTTTTGTATTATCACCCTTTAAGCCAAATGTTTTAATAGGATGGCAATTAATTTTAATTTTAAAAAATAAACTGACTGCCTATTATTTATTAACCGAAGAAGTATGTGGGAAAACCGGGGTGCATATGTGATGGTGCTAGGTCACTCTTCCCCGTAAGGGCTGCGTCTACACTGGAGGCTTAAGTCAACTTAAGCAACTCCAGGGCCACATTTGGAGTTTATTAAGTCATCTTAAGCACTTGCTGAAGTCAACTTAATAACTCTCACTCTTAAAGTTGACTTTAAGGGTTAAGTTGATTTTATAAAATGTGCCCAATGAAGTCGACTTTATAAAGTGGACTCAAGCCAGTAGAGCCATTTAAGTCAACCTTGTAAAATCAACTTAAGCCAGGGGACCATTTAAAGTTGACTTTATTAAGTCAGCTTTAAATGGGTCCCCTGGCTTAAGTCAACTTTATAAAGTCAACTTAAAGAAATGGGGACTTTCTAAGTCTCCTTAATAAAGTCGACTTTAAAAGCCTTGTAGTACAGACATAACCCTGGATTCTGTCTCCAAGACTGTTTTGAGTGGAAGGTTTTATGCCTGAGCCAACATTGGTTTCAGTTTTGGGGAAGCCATTGTTTTAGTTAGAGCTGAGCCCTATGTTAAAGCTTGCATTTTAAAAGTGTATTATTTTTGTTTCTGTATAGGCTACAACAGAACAACAAGGGCCTTCTGTAAACTGCAGTCAGTTGCAGTCCATACAGACCTTGCCAAGTAGAGACTAACTTGGGTTCTTTCTGGCTGCATCTGAGACCCCTTCCTAGCACCGACAGCTACTCCACCCAAGCATAAGATGCAATTTTTGGCTCTGATTCTAAAGTTGCCCAAGGGCTGGTATTCACTGACAGCCACAAATTCTCTGCCATCAGTTCAGACTTCCTGATTGACTGTTTGGGGCTGTAAAGACCCCTTCAGCTGATCAGGAATGTTGATCCCTGAACACCACCCCAGCAACTAGAGTAGCGCTGAGTCAAAGAAAGGGCCCCCCCTTTAAGTCAGCACAATGGACGGGCTGGGAGTAAGGAAGTCAAACACAAATACTCACGTTATCTTAGGTAACTTGCTTATCTTAGTTCAACAGCTGCCAAAACAGGCAGGCAGTGCAGACCTGCCCTAAGTTGTAAGTTGTGTTGTTTGGCTTCAAAAGATGAAGTTTGCTCCATCTGTAGCTTAAACGGATTAAAAATGAAAATTCATTTAAGAAAAGCAAGTTATATTTTCCTTTTCCAAGATACCATCTCTACACCAGTGAAATCTGTTGAGCTTTTGTCATTGAATTCAGTGAAGTATTGGACCATAGGAAACATCATACTGACTAATGGTCCATATCGTCTAATATCTCATCTCAATCAGTGCCTACAGAGCAAGTTGCAAAAAGTAAAGTACAAATTCTGTAGTAAAAAATATCAACCTGCCCACAGGGCAAATTTTTCTAATGCCAAGGAGTTAGTAATTGGATTATGTTCTATAGCAAGAGGGCTTATATCTCTTATCAGTCCCTTTATAAATGTTTTATCAATGAGAAACTGCAGAATTGGAATTCATAGACAGATTTCTCACTAGTAACAGAGGACAGAACAAGGAGCAATGGTTTCAAGTTGCAGCTGGGAAGGCTGAGGTTGTATATTAGGAAAAACTTTCTCACTAGGAGAGTGGTGAAGCACTGGAATGGGTTGCCTCAGGAGGTGTTGGAATCTCCATCTTTGGAGTTATTTAAGGTCTGGTTACACAATACCGTGGCTGGGATGATTTAGTGAGACTGGTCTTGTTTTTAGCAGGGCGTTGGACTAGATGACCTCATGAGGTCCCTTCCAGCCCTATAATTCTATGATTTGACACCATCAATTTACAGCTGAATAGAGACTATGGTTATTTCTTCCCATTACAGAACATAATTTTACTTTCCTTTTTTCCCATCTCCTTCCTATATGCTGTTGTCCACTGTTTTAATTTCAACAACTGCTTTGATTTGCTGTAGCAGTCTGACCTGGTCCTAAGACTTACACTCCCCTGCATTTATTTTTCTCCAATTCTGTAAGTTCCCCATCTTCAAGCATCTGATAAAGCAAGATTTTCTCCCACAAAAGCTCAAGCAATAAATAAATTTGTTAGTCTTTAAAAGTGCCACCATACTCCTTGTTTGTTTTGCTGAACTACAATGACATGGCTACCTGTTTGGAAGTTAACCTATTATGTGGATATTCTCGTTATCCGTACAAATATCTATTTTTTTTTAATACTACTGGTTTCTTGGCCTGCATGATATCCTGTGGCAGTGAATTCCATAGCTTAGTTATGCAGTACATTCTTTTAATCATAGGGCCATACTATTCTATACTGTTTATGTGCTTTCCTACAAAGTGACTTGTGACATCTCTTCAGGCTCTGAAATCAGGAGAAGGTTCAGGGACCTGAAATCTGTAGCTAATCCAAGATCTATGGAAACCCTAAAACTCTACACATCCAACTTGTCTCTCATCTCTATGGATCATGGCTTCTGGAGCTTTGCTACCACTGGCTGACACCTGCTATGATTCTGCAGTAGCAGATGTGGAGAGCACATTTACATTACTACAAAAGGCCAATGGAGCATATTATTATTTTTAAAAGTAGGCCTGAGGTTTGTGCATATTTGCATGGGAAATTATCTCAGTTTCCTATGCAAATCAGTGTATTTCACATGCAAATGATACATACACACTTAAGCATCTATTTGCATGTGCAGCCACCTGTTTTGCTCCCTCAATCAGATTAACTGCTCACTCAAATGGAAGTGCACAGTCGTGCATGGACCTTGAGCCTCCTTTTCAAAAACTTTGCCCTATGTTGTCCTAAGCAATTGTGCATTCACCTTTCCCTTCCTGCTTTTTTGTCAGAGCCATTTATACTTTAATCTTGTAACCCAGGCAATAAAATGCGATCCACACATTAAAGTGACGGTGAATTCTTTTTCCTCCAAAGCAGCCTCATTTCCATTCTACCTTGTTAGCTTCAGTTCTCCTGAATTCTTTCTTTTGCTGTAGATGCACTTAATTCACCGGTGGATAAGGGTGAGACCTATAAGTGCACTAATGGCCAAAGCACCCTTTCTGTGGTACCATCACTTTCATTCAGATTTATGCAAATAAAATTGGTTTTCAAAGTGAGATTTGAAAAGTGACATGGTTTTACAGGATTAGTGGAAAATATTTTGCAGCCATATAACTGTGTTATCTTAACCTTTCTTTGGGTATCAAAGGAGCTGCGCTCAATTCTTTTGGTACCCCTAAGAGAATTTGGTACCAAAATATGAGTAACAAATTAATCTTAGTGAGCTTATTTTGTTCAATAAGCACATTATTTGGTCAGAGGTAAGAACGGTGTCAGGGATGGAGAAACAATGCAGGGGTCATATTTCATGTAGACAGATTCAGTTCTGGTCACTGGGGAGGAAAGAGGAGGAACCAGATTCTTGCTCCATATGATATCCCTATAAAGTTGTGAAAAATGGATGGAAAAGAACATTGCTTATTAAGCCAGCTTTCAGCAGGGATGTGATGTCAAATAAATACAGCAGATGAGTCTGTGAATGAATCAATCACTGTTCAGCACAGGAGCCAGCCAGGTGGTATTGCTGCAAGAGGCAACCCGCTGGTTATCCAGGTGGAATGCCGTAAAACTAGGGCAACCCGCAATTGAATGTAGATGTGGGATGTGGTACAGGGCATTAACATGGGCTGCACAGTTGCATAGTCAAAAGAATAATGCAAGGGATGATGACCCCCCAGTGAAATGCCACAGGCTCGCTGGGGAATTGTTACAACAGATTCACACTGGCTGTCATGTAACCGGACTGTTTCCAACATAACTAGAAATCTCGTCCACAGCTGCTGCTGCTGCCGTTTGGTCATGGTAGCACCCATCGTGTGTTAGTTTTCTCTACACATTCACTTAGAATGGTCCTTGCTCTTTGTTGTAACTCAAATCCAGATCATTGAAAAAATATCCAAAACTAAATTTAAGTTGATATTCTATTATTGTTTAACAGTCTGATTAGAACCACAAGTAACCACGCTTCATTTTTTAATTGCTTAAACTAGTTTTGAGTTAATTGCTTTAGTAAACTGTGGTTAATGGACACTCATTCTTTTTACCCAAAGTTTCTTTTTGAGGAGCCCAAAAGGGAATGAGAATGGAATAGCCCATCCCTGGGTGGTTTGTCCACCAAGAAGGCCTAATTTCTGACATGATGTACCAGTTTTTGTTCTTTCATTTCTGATCCATCACTTCCCTTGTTTCGCATGCACGATTATAGTATGGTTCTTGAGATTGCTCATTAGGCCTTTTTTTTTGGGAGGGGGGAGTAAATTCAGCTTCTCTGCCTCCGTTTTGCATCTTTTCCACTCAGCATTTGTTATTACAGGTTATTGTGCCATTATATGATTTTTTTATACTCACTTTTCCCCATTGTGCTCACAGTTAAGTAAACCTGTGGGACTAATTATCACAACAACTATTTACCAGTGGCTTACTAGTCCTGTCAGCTGGATGGGTCCAGGGGGTACGTTCTGTATTAATAGAATATTCTTTGTATTAAATGCACTGCTGCCCCACCTGGAATCCTGGGAGTTACCGTGTAAACTTGACTCTCTTAACAAAGTCGGTTTGTCAAACTACAAGCGGGGGTTGGCAAAGCCTTTAAAAATGATGCTGAACAATGAAAGAGCCCCCCCCCAAAAGAAAAGAGCAGCTACAAACTATGCTGCAGTCTGACTTGTTCATCCATGCATGGTAGGGGTGCATCTACACAGATCTTATGTCAACTTAAGAAAGCTTAAGTCCACCTACCTACCTCCGCAGCCAAACTGGGCTTTTAAGTTGACTTAAGCGCTTCCTTAAGTCAGCTTAATAACACCACCTCTTACGGTCAACTTAACGCTTAAATTGACCTTATTAACTCAGCTTAAACCAGTGTAGATGAGGAATAGCCCTTAAGTCAACTTACTTGGCCTCCTGGTCCACTCTCAAAGTTCCTCACCACCAGGAAGGGTTGACCTAGCACCTGCCAGTGTGGACACAGGCAGTCGAGAGGAGTTTTTCAGTGTGGATGCTCTAAGTCGACTTAAGAAGGTGGACTTTAGGTTTTGTGGGAGAAAATCCCACTTCATCAGACAAAGTCAGATTTTCTCCTACGAAAGCTCATGCGATAAATATATTTTATTAGTCTAGTGCAGCCAGACTCCTTGTTTGTTTTGCTGAACTAGACTAACATGGCTACCCCTCTGGAACTTCAGTCATTTGAATATCACCGTACCGTCCTCCATCAAAAATATCAGCCTGCAGAGGCAGTTGCAGTGCTCTTCCATTCCATAAGATCATAATAAGCCCCAGAAGCCCCGTGTGGAGAGAGAGGTCCATGCTCATAAATCAGTGTAGTAAACCATGCTGCCTCAGGCCTATAACAAAGCACCTTGTAATTTGTCTTTGAGAATACAGTTCAAGATAACAGACGCAGATCTGTTTTTGCCTCTTCCTCAAGAAATAATCTGAAAGATTTCTTCGTGATAGCTCATCGAATCACCACAGTTATGAAAGGATTTGCAGAGCTCTGGGAAAGTAACATCCATCCAATGAATGCTCCTCATGCTTGTCTTTTTGAGAGGTCGGCTGGGTTTTCAAAGCTCTGGAACAACTTTAAGAAGAGACAGGTTTCTTTTAAATACTGCTGAGACCTGTCAAGAAAAGTGACCTGCATAGCCATCTGAGAAGGACTGTCATGGAAACATGAACCTAGGAGAGTTTTAAAATGCCAACTTATCCTAGAGCAAACACAAAGTTCCCTGGCATAGTAATTAGTACCATGATTCCTCCAGGCTATAGGTAATCACCAAATACAGTAGCAAAATCTATCTGCCTTAGGTATTTATAGGTTGTTGATCACTGTGGTATCTATGCACTGAGTTTCTAGGGCTCACAGAATCAGGCATAGTCTTATGGGCAGGTTTCTCTGGGAAAGTGAATTTTGCACTGGGCTCTGAACACAGGCTTGAGACCTACTCTACATTAGCAAAGGTTGTATACATCTGTCAAACTTTGTTCTTGCAGACACAGCTAATACCTACAAAAGAGTGCCATGTACGGCTAATTCCAGTTCCCCAAATGAAATAAACTATGCTGGCAAAAGCACTTCCATGCCAGGATAACTGCATCTACAGTAGGACTTTAAACAGTATTAAAAAAATCATACCCTTCTATTACTGTACTGCCAACAGATTCCAGGGTAGGCCTCACCTTGGAGCAGAGCACATCCTTATCTCGGCCCATAGCTTTGCACCATCTAAGATCCAGTAATCCAAGCCACAACTTTACAACTTTCCTGTGAAAAATAAAGACATTCAGTTCGGATGTGGCAGGACCTGGCAATACAAACCAACCATAAACTGGTAGCACCTGTCTGATACATTCAGCAAAACTCCAAACATCTGCTGTAAGGTTCACAGCCCCACAGAAACTGAGGTTTAATTGCTGTTTTTAATCAAAATGTCCTAATGTTAGCCAAAGACCCTGGTCATTTCAAAATTCAAACCTTTTGTCAACTGCTAATTATTTTAAGCTGCCGGGATGTTATTTTGTCAGCTAAATTAATGTGACTTTTAATAATCTGTGAACTATTTCAAATAGCTTCAAAATATTTTATCCTGGAGGCAAACCACCAGCTAAACCATCTCTGGCATTTTTGGAGCTGAGCTCACATTTTCCTTATTTTCTGATTTCTCTTATGTGGGTTTTACACCAGCACAACTCCACTGATTTTTCTGGTGTCACCTCTTCATTACAGCAGTCTGTGAGATCAGAATCAAGGCCGATGTCAATTTTTGAGTAGTAACTCTCCTCCAGGACCCTCCCTCTGCTTCAAGCTTCATGCACAAGGAATTAGGCACAAACTTGGTACCAGTGCAGACTGACCAGGGCCTAATTAAAGCAATCAAGGCCTCGACATAAACATGCCCCACTCCAAAACACACATCATCCTTTGTCCTTTGTGCAGCGGGTTTCAGAGCCGCTATGAATGGGGCACTTTATACATTTTGAAACAATTGCTTTAGGTTGCCCACGTGCTTGCATAGGCACTGACTACTCATCTGTTCTTCTTTGCCTTGTAGCTCTGAGACCTAGGAACATTTTTTTAATTGAGTCTGGCGATTTTGATCTAATTCAGTGCCTCCCCAAATGGAGTGCCTAGGCTTGGGCGAAACTTTAATCTGGCCCAAAGGCTGACATGGGAGTGAAACCAACAATCAAGTTTGTGTGCTTAGGGCTAGACCGCGGTTCTACCGTAAAATCACTGCAAGGAAATGTCCGACACTAGCAGCAGACTGCTACTTTTTAATTTACGTGTGGTTTTACTTTATGCCCAGTGTAAGGAAACAACAAATACCAGCTGCGAATTACTACCCATCACCCAGTGACCTCAAACCAGTTCAGCCATGCAGCTGTTACATTAAGGATGAAGCCAAGGGCCTCCCCCACTCCCTACCCTGCACATCTCCTTATGAAGAGGAGCCAGCATGCAGCATTAATTTGCTCTGAGTCCTATGTGCCTGAACTGAGGTCCTGCTACTCCTTATGTTTCCACACAGCCACTGTGTAGAGTAGACCACGTCATTTTTTCCATTCATACGTGCATCTATCATCGATCTCTGAGAAAGCAAGGGAAGCCACAATAATCTACCATCCCTCCAGTTTAACAGTTTCCTGGTTCTTAATGTTCAGGGATCTATACAGCTTCTGCTTGAACACACAAACTTTGCACTTTTGCTTCACAGCACAAACACTGACTTATTCTACTACTCTCCTGGGCCCTTTAAATATTCTAACCCTCATAGAAGCAAAAGCGATCAGCTGCAGTCACCAGGATTTGAAGAGATTTGATGTTACTAGATGACTGGAGACAATGAAAATAAGGATAATCAACTCTCATTGCAGCCTGATTGTTTAGACTTGCTCTGTGAGAAAAATATTCAAGCATTACAGTGTCTTATTCACTACAATAAGTATACTGAGTGTGAATGAGAGAGCCGTGGAATACCACACAACTGTTAAAGAAGCAAAGATCACGGCTTGGGCCTCAGGGAACATCTGCTATGATTTATTTACACAAACATACACCATTAATACATGCAACAGTCTGCACTGTTCTCATTAAGACGAGAATGACTGCACCATCTAAAGCAGTCTCAGTTTACAAATCCCACACAATAAAAATGTGTGTTTGAAATCTTGTGGGTGAGTCCAACTGCATACGAAGTGGGAGGATTTTCTTTTCAGTTTTGACAAGGACATCACTAGTTGCCATCAGCAATGCAGAACTGCGAGGAACACGTAACCAGGCTAGCTCTTTTTTTGACAAGTAGCCCTCATCTGATATTCTACTAGCTTTCTCCACCTATTTCAAAGGGAAGAAAGAGTAAGGGAAAGACACAAAATACTCCTATGACTCCACAGCCCATAGGGACTAGATCTTTAAATGTCATGAGAATTAGCCATCTTATGAACACTTATTGAAATGCGTAGTTGGCAAGGCAATAGCAGAGTTAGGAACGAAAATTAAATGAACTGGGAAAGATAAAGAATAATAGCCCCTTTACAAAAGTGACCGCAGACAAAATCCCAGCAGATTTTGAAAAGTGAATGCCAATTGCATTGATGTATTATTTACAGCAGAAGTTCAACTCGTTTCCCCCATCCCCTATCTCTTCCCTCCAAGCCATGGCTGGGCTAGAGTGTGGCTACTTGTAAAAAAGCTATAGCAACGAAGGTGTTTAAGTAAGTTTCAGGTCAGCCAAAAATAATGCAACTAATATAACAAATAGTTTATCAACAAAACCTTGAGAAGCAAAGTCTTAGCTACTAAATGCATTGGCAATGTCCTATAGTTTTCACACATATCTGCAAGCAAAACAGGCTCAATGTAATTCATCATCCATGTAGCTCAGATATTAGCATCATTTATGATTCGTAATAATTAACATCGTATTATAAGAGTGCCATTATCCATGATTATTGTAACTGTGAAAATACTTCAGACCTCAGGATTTTAACCATTCAAGGAAATGAGGTTAAATGATGTCAGTATTCAGTCATGCCCAGGTATGCTACCACCTTTCAGTACTTTGATGGCTTTGCAAATCCTTTCCTTAGCAAGACGTACATTGAAATTGTTTTGCATGAGATGCTATTTCGTATGGGCAAGTGATTTCTCTAGGAAGAGAGATTTATGATTGAGAAGGTTGGCAAAATGTGTTCAACCTTGACATATGCTGGATGCTTTGTCAGAAAGCAGTTCATTTCTAGGTGCTCTGTGTATTAGCAATTTTCTCTAGATCATTAACTGTTTTGCATTCTCAGCAAATAGGATGGATATGGGCTTAAAGCACTCCACAGTGTGTAGACAGCAACCAAACTGACTTCAGCAGGTCACTCCGTTGCTCCTGGGTATAAATGATAAGCCACAATAACGAGTAAAGCAACACTTCGTGGCAAAAAAAAAAGTCATTGCGATGAAGTGCAGTTTATGTGGACTTATCATTTTACACCAATGGGTCAGAAGCAATTAATGTATGTGGTGCAGACAGACAGAAAACAGATACCAGACGGGTTGCTTCCAAAATCTTTGTAGCCAAGTGTTCAGTTTCTAAAGCTATTAACCAACTTGCAAATACTGTAGGAGCAGGACTGGGTCCTGATGATGCTATGGTATCTTCCATTTTTGTGTGAAAAATACTTGTCTCCCGACCAAGCTGTTATGCCCAGCGTGGATGGGAAGTTCAACAAACTATCTGCATGTGCACAGTAGCAGGAGCTGTGACACTGAACAAGAATTAGCACCTATATAGTGCTTTTTACATCCCAGCCCTTTACAAAGCAAACTAGCCTGTATCTCCATTGTACAGAAGGCTCTGAGAATGTAAACAGTACCTAAGTCAACGTCTCAGACTGCAGATGGCTTGTAGCACCCATGGGGAGGGAATCCAGTTTACTCGATGCTCAATCCCGTCCTCTGTCCATTGGCCCATGTCGTTCCCACATAACCTTTCCATATTCAGGTGCTCCGACACTTACAGAGCTGACCTATGTGGGAGCTGTTGCCTAGTGTCAGCAATCAGAAGAGACTAGAGTAGATATTTGAATAATAGATTCAGACTAAGGGTATTTCTATACTGACAGCAGCAAATTCGCTACCATCAGTGCACTTGCCTGGGTTCGATTGAGCAGTCTGTCAAGACACAGTCAACGAATCTTCAGCTCAGTGCTGTAACTCTAGTCCCATAACTGGAGTAGCACTAAGTCGACAAGACGCATTTCCGGTTGCCTTAGTGCAGCTTGTATAGGGACTTAACCGGGAGTTAGCAAGGCTACAGGAGACATACAAGGTATTTTACGTACCTTGTGTATGTCCCATCGACTGCCACTGAAAAGTGTGGTGAGTGTAGACGAGGCCTAAATTAAGGTTCTTTAACCACTCTCGGGTCCCCTGCATGTCCAGCTGAATAGAACAGGGCAACAGTGCAGCATGTCCTATCTTAGTAGTTGCTGTAGGTCTTAAAGCACAAAGGTGAGATTTGGAAATATTGTATGGCACCATTAAACTCCATAGTGACTCACAGATTTTTTTTTTTAATGTAAGTGAACACTAACTTTAACATCAACCAACAAAAAGAAACTAAAATATTTTAACATAAGCTACCACCCAGCATGAATATACTTTATAGCTTCAGTCTCAAAAAAATCCTCTTTAATAAAGGCCAGTGAGGAGGTTCCATCTCTAATGCAAATTCTTTTTGCTAATGTGGTAGAAACCATGTAAATTCAGTTGCAAAAATGTTACCAATCCATCAATGTCTGAGTCATTACTGGAGTACTGACTCTTTGTGATGAGAATAAGCTTGGCAAATGGATTTACCTGTAGCAAAAATTCACTTATCTTTGCCAGACAATGAATCAAATCCCAGCCTCTTTGATGTCCATGAGAGTTATTCCATTAAAATCCCTGTGACTAGGATGTAGCTCAGTGATTTCAGATTGTAAGCCAATTTTGCAAGTTGTTTTCAGGCTTTGGTTCGCTCCATCTAAATCACTGTGCTTCTCCCCTGCAAATACAAATTAAAATGAGGACAACTTCCGAAGGGATAGCTGTATCAGCTGGGACAGTCTCTGAGCAAAAGAATAAATGGGAACAAATCTGACATCAGAAATCACAGCATTCTAAAACTGATGAGTGATCATTTCAATCTTCCTGATCACTCCATTCATGATTTACTAATTGTTGTACTCAGACAAATGAATACCAGATCAAGTCTTCAAAGAGAAGTTACAGAGCTCAAATTTATTTGCAAATTTGACTGTATTGCTTCAGGGCCTAATAGGGACTTTGGATATTTTTCTTTCATTACAACAAGTGATTTGACCTCATCTTCCTCTATTTGCTGTTTCCCAGTGTTTGAATCTTAACAGCTGCTTTAATTTGCTGTTATAGTGTGGCCTGATCCTATGACTTACACTTTCCCTGCATTTATTTTCTCTCATTCTTGTAAGTTTCCCCATCTTCAAAGCACCTGATGAAGTGGGATTTTCTCCCACCAAAACTCATGCAATAAATAAATTTGTTAGCCTTTAAGTGCCACAGGACTCCTTGTTTGTTTTACTGAACTAAACTAACACAGCTGCCCCTCTGAATGGAGTTTTGTGACACTTTTAAAGACTAATGAACTTATTTATCACATGAGTTTTCTTAGGAGAAAAATCCCACTTTGTCCTTCTTCGTTTTAAATTTGTTTTAAATTAAAATGAGTTTGCTCGCTCCCTGGCTGAAACGGTCCAGAAGCCTTCTGAGCTTGTGATGCCATTCCCAAATTGGCCACAGGAGTGTGTTGAACTGTGCCACATGTTGCATCTTAATAAAACTTGCTTTCAATTAGCTGTGATAGGCATGCTTATTATATAGAAATGGCAGAGATACAACTGTCGATACTGATTGCTTTGAGAGGTTATTAGACAAACTCTCCAGTGTAGGTGTGTATAGAAGTATATCCAGTGCTAGGATCCTAACAAAAGGCCTGTACGTGGCAAGTTTTAAAAAAAATATAGAACCGTTGTTGAAATTTAAGCCGTACATCTCTATAGGATTCTTCCTAGTGCTCTTTAACTTAAACCATTTTAAATCAGTGAAATCAATGGAGTTATTCAAACAGAAGTGGACCAGAATCAGCTCACGAATATGCAGAATTTCTTACTGAGCTTTCCCATCCTTACTACTTGGAGAATTTCTGGCTGGTAAAAAAGAATACTGAAATATTTTGATTGGTTTCCTTATCTTGAGGTGTGGCCATTTAAGGCCTGATTTTCTTCTCACCTAAATCGGTTTCACACAAGTGAAATTCCACTGATTTCAAAGGGGTTTATTACTCTTGATTTACATTGCTGTAAGCAATAGGAGGATCATATCCTTAGTTTACTCTTAAAATGTTTTCTTCAGTTTGCTCTATAATTGTTCCAAGGCTTTTTGACTAATTCCTACTGATAAAATAAAAAGAAACAAAACAAATGCTGATTTCCCCTTCTTGCCTCTTTCAGCCATGTAGTCTGATGCTATCATACATCCTTTATTGTCACTGTGCTGGGGCGTGCGAACTTCAAAGGTTACATCTGTAATTCATAGCAGACTGTAACATTTTGACATCAGATAGCTGTGCATGTGAACAAGGTTTTGTATCATTATAACCTTTATTTTAAATGTCTTTGGATGATATTTAACACTCTGTTGAAAAGGTTTCACTTAGGTGGAATTAAGTTGCTCTTGAACCTTCTTGGTCTATGCATATTATTCCTAGAGCTAAACAGTTTAGAATAGCTTGTCTGAACGACACAGATACCTCTAGAGAAATTCAGGCTGTCCAATTAGTCTTGTGTCGGACGCAAAATATGGACACTATCAATGTGGGTTTTTTGTTATAGTTTCTTAGTACCTGTAGGATAGCATTAACAATATTTTTGCTTTGTCTCTATGTGCTTTGAAAAGATGGGAGAACATTATTGCCAACGTTTTATAGGTGGGGAAACGGAGGCACAAAGCTATTGGGTATTCTACCTTAGATCATGCAACAAAATAGCAACATGTTCCAAAAGCTGGAGGGTGGGGGACAGAAATGTAGGACTGGATGGAATTGAAGGAGATCAGCTGGTTCATCTTTTGGCACTGAGGCACAGTTAAACAGACTTATGTTCTGCTGTTTTAAAGCATTTCTCACATAATCCCAACTCTGAATGTTTCCTGCCAGCAGGTTTCTACAAACAATTATTGGTTGCCAGGTTAAGTATAGTACAGACTGAAATTCTTTGGGTGTGTCCACGCGTATCTTTTAAATTGAAATAACAATGGTTATTTCTATTTTAAAAAGATTAGGTCCACATGACATTTTCTTGTTTTGAAATGACGAGCTCTGTCATTTCGAAACAAGAGATGTTATTTTGAAATAGCTTAAACCTACTTTAATTTGAATTGTCTGTTATTTTGAAATGGTTATTTTGAAATAACGCTGTTCTGATGTGTTATTTTGAAATAACCATTATTTCAAAATAACTCTTTTGCCCTTCTCCTTCCCAGGGTGCCTTCCTTTTTGTATACATTGAGTGGGGGCATGGCCCAGTGAGGGGGCCATGTTGCCACACCTCCCATGGTGCCCCTCCTGATTCAAAATAGCAACTCCTGTGTCTGGACTTGCTATTTCGATTTGAGGCTTTGGCTTATTTCAATTTAAGTTCATTTGAATTAAGGATTTTATTTTGAATTAACTTATTTCGATTTAACTTAAATCAAAATAAACATGTACGTGCGGACATAGCCTTTGTTTCTGTATTTTGTTTGTTTGTTCCATTGCTTGTTAATAACATTGGTTTTAATGGAATTATAATTAATAGCAATTTAATCACATTGTAATAGCATAGCTTGCTAATGGCACTGTAAGCAACAAACTATGTTTGTTAATAGTTCTCTGACATTATTAATGGGGCTTGCAGGAATGGATGATCCAAACATAGCTTCCACATACACAGTTGCATAAAGACTGTGGACATTGAGCCTGGCCTACAGCAATCCCTTGTGTAGTCTCATGGCAAAGGCTGACAACTGCATCAACTTGCATCAAAATGTCGAGGTGTTCTAGACAAGCAAACACTCAGAATGAGACAACCAAGTTCACGTAAGTTATAATTCAAGATGGGTCCAGACCAAAACTATTCATCAAACCACTCCTTTAAAATTTCAAGTCCGTGTGTGGACTTGGTGCCATTTCTAACCTACAAGGATTTGACCACAGGTCTGCAAGTGCCCCAAGACAGCTCCCAGTGCCCTGATCCGCTCCACTATGCAAATACCTTCTGCATTGCTTAAACTCCAGTTGAATATCTCAGGCTTCTCTGCTTCTAGCTCTTATCATGTAAGATTGTGAAGTCTGCATGTTGTTCTAGCCTTTCAAATTAGTATTCTCGATCTGGACACAGTTTCAATACTTGCGGAGTAAAATCTCAGAAATGTAGGCTAAATAAGAAGAAGTCCAAAAATAAGTTGCGTGGGAATTGCTGAAGGAAATAACAGAGATGGACTGTAGGAGTTCCAGAAGGTCCATATTCCCTTTCAAATAGACACAGTGGATGAGGTAATATCTTTTACTGCCCCAACTGCTGTTGGGGAGAGAGACACTCTTTCAGACTACACAGAGCTCTTCTGTAGGCCTAGGAAAGGTATTCATGGCATCACAGTTAAATGTGAGTTGGAACAGATTGTTTAGCGGCAGGAGGAAATACATTTTCTAAGAGGCCATTCAAGGTGGCCAGTTAACACCTCCACAGTCATAGCACAAAAAGAAGGGGGGGTATAGTAAGCCATAAATCCATTGTCTCTATTTAGACCATGATTTTTTAGTGTCTAGCAGAGATGTGCATTCAAACTCCCAAGCTTGTCATTTGAAGTGTT
Source organism: Podocnemis expansa (assembly GCA_007922195.1). Lineage (NCBI taxonomy): Eukaryota > Metazoa > Chordata > Testudines > Podocnemididae > Podocnemis > Podocnemis expansa. The sequence continues at coordinate 3,615,525 of ML682026.1, read as the reverse complement.
ATGCAGTCCTTTGAGCATGAGGACGGAAAGATCCGATGTGGAGTGATGACTCTATCATCCATGTTTGCCTATGGGTGAAAGGGCATTATCATTTTTCTGTGTGAGGTCCTTTGATGATCAATACCCACCCCCCAGAACACACTTTTCAATACTCCTGTGTCCAACCTGTGCCTGTGGCACACCTCATTCAGTGGAGTAAATGCCCCAGTCACAGCTATGTGGGTGAAATGAGGCAATCACACCACTCTCAGATGAATTTTCCTTTTTAATTTCTGTGTGATTTTCCTTTTTCTGAAGTTTGTCATGCTCTGCTTGCCATATCAGGACATATTGCAGTTTGCTGGCAGTGTTTTAATTATTAAATCACCCCCCATTCAAAACACACACACAAAAAAGATCATTAGGACCAATGTGTGAGACCCGGAAACTTTGTAAATTTGATTTTGTCAAATTATGAAGATTCTCAGCAGTTCTTGTTGCTTTCTGATTGACGTATACCAATAATAAATGTCTTCACAGTCAGAAGGAGAATAATTTACTTGCAATTTGCACTGGAGATGAGGTGAGCCGCAATGTGGAAGATTGCTTGATCTCAGCTAATTGATTTGCTAAGAAACAAAAAGTGAATGATTGCCTGGAGTACAGGAAATTTCTAGCATATCTACCAAGAAACTCCTAAATATTACAGCTCCCGTGGCCATTTCACAAGGGGCACGCTCAGAATTCAAGAGGGCCTGTCTGTCTATTTTAGGCCCCCATCTCCACAATAGCTGACTACCTCACAATTTTTAATGTATTTACACTTCCAGCAGCCTTGTGAGATAGGGAAGTGATATTATCACCATCTGACTGAAGGGACACTGAGGTGCAGAGGGAGACTTTTTTCCAGAGTCACACCAGATTATTTCTGTGGGACCAGAACTGAACCCAGATCTGCCACAGCTCTGTACTGTAACCACTGTACCCAGCTTCCTGCTGAATTGATAAAGCATCTCTGTGCTAAAAAGTCCTCCCTAATAGCAAATCAAGAGCTTAACAGCCAGTTTCTCTCTCACACTTCAAGATATGAGCTTCTGCCCAAAGGCTTCCTTATGGCAGTGGTTTTCAAACTTTTTGCCGCAGGACCCAGTTGAAAAAAATCATTTATGCCCGCGACCCAACAATTACATCTTTGAGCAATTTATTCCAGTCTCTTGGTGATGGCAGCAAGGGGCACCACAGCCCATTGCCTAAGGGTCTGCGACCCAGTACTAGGTCCTGACCCTAAGTTTGAAAACCACTGCCTTAAGGGATAGTTAATGTGAGGAAATGTGGGCACAGAAAAAGATGTCCATTCTGGTAAGTTATCAACTCACTGTTTTTCATACAAAACTGCAGCACATTTTCGTTCAATCATATTTCCCACATCCTGGGAGACAAGAAAAAAATTGGTTATCTCCTGGACTCAGAACTCGCTGTTGGAAATTATCCCTCATTTTGGCCACTTCCCATTCCCTTGTCCCTATTTCATGTCCAGCCAGATGACATGGCAGGCAGCCGTCTCGGAAGACATAGCATTGACATCTCTGAAAAATGAAATGTTTGCCTCTATGTGACCTCCATGGTTCATCATGTAACAAAGGAAATAAATATCTTTCTCTTGAGTCACACTTGAACTTTGTGACTGTGACTTGATAGGTTCTCAGTCTCTAACAGGATAAACTTATCATAACTTGAGGCTCTGATAGTGCATCTGCCTCTGTCTTTTTTGACAGTTGTTTATTTTCAGCACTATCTCATTTATGTTTCTGCTCAAGCCAATTTATTTCTGTCCTCATGGTTTTTGGCTTTTCTCATCCATACTTTATAACCTAAGCTATCCATATTCAAATGACACCAGAGTGGTTGGAACAGTTAATAAGCCGAGTCCTCAGGCAAATAGAAATTGCAAAGAACTGTGGATCCATTTTGAAGATTTTGTTGAAAAATACAACTGGTTTTATGTAGTGTGTTAGCTTACAAAGACCCTTTACTGGGGGGAAGGAGATTGTAAATCCGAACCAATTGAACAGCTTGTCAAGAGATTCTGCATTTTACAAATGGGGAACTGAGGCATGGTGCAGCCTGCGTGTCTTGCCTAAGGGAACCCCAGAGATTCATGGCTTAGCTGGGAACTGAACCCAGGTCTCGCAAAACCTAGTTCAGCCCCCAAGTCACTAGGCAAGCCTGTGTCAGCATCTACTGAGCCCTAAGCACCACACAGCTGAGCGGTGAGCTCCTACAGTGAGACAGGTGGTTGACATTAATTAGGCATAAACCATTTTTCCTCTCAGCATCTTCTGGAGCATAGTACAGAGAGAAACATCGCTCATCGATGTGATTGTTGCTGCCCAGGCTGATACCGGAGAAATGCTGAATAGAATGAAAGTTCACATGTTCATTATTCTTTAAAGGCCACAAATGAGTCAGGCCCTGGGGAACAATCCCAGCTCACAAATGCTGTCAGCAAGGCGCTTGAACTGCTCTTGTGACCACACTAATGACAGGATTGAGAGCAGCAGGAGGTAGGTTAGTGTTTCATTCTCTCTCACCAATGGTAAACACACCGGATATTTCTAATGGGGATTTAGTACTCAGACGTAAGATTTCTTTTCTCATGAGCAGGCCAGCCTGGACACTTTCCGCTTACTGCTTTGTGCTTCTGCAAAACGTTAGCCCTAAGACATCATAAAAAGGGTGATACAAAGAAAAGATATTGGGCATGATTCTGATCTCATGTGAGCACAAATCTCTTGGTTTCAGTGGAGTTATTCCTGATTTACACCAACATAAGTGAGAGCAGACTCTGGTCACCATGTTTCTGGTAATGGTAGACACAGCCCTTGAACTAACTTCTCGATCCAAACAGTCCTGAACGTCCAGGGTGTCCATACACTGCTATTTCCATAAGCAGCCAAAGCCAACTAAAGTCGGGAGCAAATTTTAATCCAGATTCAATTTACATCCATTCTTGGCAGGCCAGGCTTATTTTCAACTCCTCTTCTGAGAACAGAGTTTTGCATGAAGTCAGATGAAAGACACAAGACCAGAGAAGCGGACAAGTAAGGGAGTTCAACTGCTGATGTGTTTTATGCAGCTTTGAGGAACAGTGGTATAAATGCTGCATCAGTGTCTCACATAAAAGTTAGTCTGAATTCATCAGTATCATGGGTTGGGAGGGATCTTGCCTCTGATAGAGTCAATGAGAGCTTAGAAGCAGGCATCCATCAGAAAAGAATCATGCCCCTAAGGAAAAGGTATGCTTGGAGAACCATTTAAATGAGTTGTCACGTAAATCACCACCGAATGAACTCCATGAAATGATTAAATCACTTAATACCCAAAGTTCAAAGGCTTCTTTCCTTGAATGTCAGTCCCAACATGTGCACTCAAAGCCCAGCTTGCATGTGTAGACCCCAGCATGTGCATACGTGCTAGCCAGGTGCATACAGATCTGCACCTCTGACAGTGGCAGGTTTCCCATTATCTTCAGTGAGAGTTGGATTAGGTCATACAAACAACACCATTCTTTCTCCTGAAAATGAGGTGGTGTCAGACCTACCTGCACTCAGCTCACTTTTGGGGCTGAGTTCACAGACTTTGATTAAAAACAAACCTGATTAGAATAAAGCCATAGAATACTTGGGGCTAAGAGGAAGGAAATAGGTCTTTAGCAGCATTCATTGCTTTCAGGAGTAAGTGCTTGTAAATAATTTTGGACAGAAATTAAACCCTTCTGCCTCTGGGGGTAGCATTCATTGGGTCTATAATTTTTTTTATCTTCAAAGCCTTGGTATAAATGGAGAAAGGAAAGAAATAGTCATGGTAAATGACCTTTGACCAAGTTTCCAGATAGCCACTCTTGCTTTCTGAAGAGTGTGCAATAGCAATTAAGTAAAAGCAAAGCAGCAGGGCTTTAAAGAGTTCAATAAGGATGTTGCATGATTCCCATTTGAGTGTTCTGTGCATAGCCAATTTCCAAGCAGGGGAAAAATGTCCGGTTGAAATTTAGTAAACTCTGAAACACAGATGAGTAGTTAAAGTATTTCCCTTTATAGACTGCAGTCCACGTGCATCAGATAAGAAATGTATCCATTTGTTAACGCAACAGAAATGGGAGCCAGATACCCTGGGTTCTTTTCTTTGATTTTCCAGCCCATTGGCTTGCTGTGTGAGTCTGGGCAAGTTATTTACCCTTCCATGTCACAAATTTATCCCTATGGCAGAGGTGTATTATGAGGCTTACCTGAGTTGATGGATATTAGTCTGCACAGCACCTTTAATTCCCATGACGTTGTCTCAGTTTGGACCAGATGAGAATCAGACCTTTAATATTTACAGAGCACTTTGGGTTTTGGAGTGGAAATCAAAAGGCAAGGACTTTTTAGAGCCCAACAGTGCATAATGTGCCAACAAGGTAAGACATCTTTTTTTCGCTAGAAGACACAGAAGTTAGAAAATGACTGTATGTTCGAACAAAAGCGTTAAGCCGTCTTAAAGAGGTATATCCAGGAGTCTCCTCAAGAAACAGATCATAGAGGAACTCTATTATTTTTGATGGCAGCACCCAGGAAAGACCTTTTCATCATATGGTTGTTAGATATGGAATGCAGCTGGTTATTTCGTTACAGTACATTAGCCTCTCTAGCAAATTGCTATAGATTACATACCGATGTTTGGCTGAGCTCAAGAAAAGTGGGTAACAACAATTCTTTCTTTGTTTTCCAAAACAAGACTTGCATCTTTCTTAGATTTATGAACCAAGAGGATAAATATTTGGAACTGCAGTACACTTTTTATCCAAATGGCTGCATTATGTTTTGCATTATTGCCGGTATACATAATTCATAAAATTAATGTGTGTCTATATGTCCATCCCGTCATGCCATTAATAATGCACCTGTCATCCAAGTGAGTGGTCGCCTTGACATAGATCCAGATATAGCTGGTGGAAAGAACAGCATACAAGACCATTCTTTTAATAAGTTATCATCCATTTGTTTGATTTTCAAATGACGGATTTTGATTTCTGGTTTTTAGACCATTCAGGTGTGATCGAGACTTGACCATTTTGGGAAATGAAGTTAGAATGATCTCTTTTAAAAAGCTAATTTTGACTCTGGCAAAAATCCCTATAATTTCTAGTCTTAACAGAACTCTTTTAATGGTTCAGTCTTTTGTAGTAAATGCTTTAATTAGGGTAAATGTTTTGAAGTTTGAAAACTGTTGCATCCATTAATTCTTTTGAGGCTTATGGCTTGTGAGTCACAGAAGTCTAAGATGGAAACAGTTCCTTATGGATAACATAAATGTCTCAGAGCCTGCTCTTGTGGTTTATAATGTCCACAGAACCCCTAGGCTAAATGATTTTCCTTGCAGTCACTGTGGCTCACCTTCCATTCTGTGTTTCTCCAAATAGAAAAGGACACACATAAATCTGAGCTTTCTGGACAAAGGTTCAAAAGATCCAAAAATAACAGATAGTGAACTATATAGTTTTCTTGCAATACTGCAAATGATGTATGGTTAAATAAAAATCTTGCCTACCTACACTCCCTACAAAAGTACGGTTGCCATAGTCAAGCAAAACAAGCAAGGAGCCCTGCAGCACTTATAAAGACTAACAAATGTATTTACTGCATGAGCTTTTGTGGGAGAAAATCCCACTTTGTCACATGCTTTGAAGATGAGGGAACTTAAACAGAATGGGAGAAAAATAAATGCAGGGGAGTGTAAGTCATGGGATCAGGTCAGACTGCTAGAGCCAGTCAAAGCTTCAAACACTGGGAAAGAGCACATAGAGGAAGGTGAGGTCAGATACTCCCTTTGACCTTGACAGGCTTTGAATCAGGCCATATTAATCACAGTGGGAAATACCTAATGAGCTTTTCCGTTCAAATCTGGGATGGGGGTGGCATGGCTTGTTAGAGTGATATACACTCATTAGGTTTCAGCTCCAAGTTTCATACCACTGTATGTTCTCTCTCACTGTGCTGTGCAGATGAGCCAGCGTTAAGCCACTGGAGTGGTAATTTAAAGTGGCTGAAGCCTCCCTCACTTTGAGCCTTGGCATGTAGTGAAAAGGCATTGGATGCTCCTGATTTTCTTGAAGCATTTACTTGTTAAACTCACTTCCTGGCTGAGTCTGTAGCTCTCACAGTGACAATGCACAAAGACGGCCTGTTTCTGTTTGATGTTAACGGTGCCTTCCCTGGAGTCGATCACTGGCTAATTCAATCCTCCATTTAATTTTATCAAAATGCCAGGAACCTAATAATTTGTATGAAAAACAGTACAGCTTCCACTTGTTATTTGGATCAATTTCAATCCTTTCAAGCACAAGGGTTAGTGGATAATTTGATCACCAGCTAACCAAAATCTCTGTCATTATATCTACAAGGAAAGGTCAGTATTCTGAATGAGACAAGAGAAGATGAGTCCAAGAATTGCCCATGACAAGAAAAGAATACAATAATACACTGCTACTCAGAAAACATTGATAAGAGCTGCCATGTACTATGAAAACTGAGAAGCGCTCTGCTGATCACGTGGATAAAAAGATCAATGGCTTATTTCAATCAGTGCATTACACTGATATAGGGCAAGGCACCATAACTGCAGAAAGACTGATTTAGCCACTTGCAACCAATTGTCTATCACCTGAGCGACTTATTTCACTGTTTAAGTTTTCCCACTGTGAAATACACCCTGTTCCAAAAGCTAAATGTGCAGTGTAAGTGGATGGAAAATCTTTCCATTGCATGCTATTTATCTGCTATCTTGTGAAATAAAATACAATATCCTGACTGAAATCCCACGACTTTGCTATTTGTATCTCCTGCAGGTGAACACTTTCATCTCCTTTGTGTTTCCAATGGTCGTCATTTCTGTTCTGAACAGCATCATCGCCAATCAGCTCATCATCATGTTCAAACAAGCGGCACAAGAAAACCAGGTCTGCATTATTGGAGGACAGCAGACGATGCTCAGCATGTCAATGGAGCCCAGCCGTGTGCAAGCTCTGAAGCATGGAGTGCGAGTCCTGCGTATGTACCTGTGATATTAAGCATTGCATGAGTTAGCGACGTGTTCTGGGAGAATCACAGAGGCCAGCATTAGATCAGGCTGCAATTTTTCATCCAAAGCGTTTTTTCCCAATGAAAAATAGCTTCTTTTGAAACCAGAAACTTCCACAAAAAGTTTTTGTTTTACAAAATTTTCCAGTTTTTCATCAAACACCCAAGTTTTCAAATTTTTTTGTATGTTTTTCTCTTTTTCTTTTTTAGCTTTCCCCTTTTTTCCCTCACATGCTACTGAATGAATACAATTAATGCTATCTAGGGTCTGAGAGTGTTTTATTCTTTTTCTTTTTTTGTTTTGTTTTTGCAAATCTTCAATTTTGGAAGAGCTGATGAATGGCAAATGGAAAAATGAAACTCTGTGGCTGTGCTATGCAGTAGTTAGTGTGGAAAACTTAGAGTAGCTCTGGGCAAATGGAAAATCAGCTTCCTAAATATCACTGATTTTATTGTGCTTAGAGGGGGAAAAAAAGCAAACAATTATTCTGTTTCAAACTCTGTGAAATGGAAGCAACATGTGAATTTGATGCAGATTTGTGTTTTAACATTGCTTAACTGAACATATTACTTGGTTTGTGGCTCATCGCTAGCCAGTGGATGACAAACTTAAGGTTTTACAGTTACTAGGTAATTTGTGGAAGCAGTTTAGCACATTTTTAAGTCCATCCTTACTTAGGAAAGCACCTAAATATGTGCGTAATGTTAAGCATGCGCTAAAATGCCATACCAAATAAGTGTGCTTTCCTGAATCATTCAGGAACAAAATACTGTAATCATTTTAATTATCACTTGTGGTTTTACCAACAGAGGAGAGCTAAGCAGCAAGACGCTAAGAATAACCTGTACAGACAAAGATTTGGATGTGTAGTTCAGCAAGCCTAGGCACACAACAGAGTATGCAGCAAATATGCACAATTATCTCAGTTGTATCTGCAATGAATGCTGTTTGTAAAGGCAATCCCAGTAATAATGCATGCAAATACAATTCAATTTTTGCATGCAGAGTCTTCTCGAAATCCATCCCTTGGTATTTCCTAGTCCAATTTATTTTCCTTACCTTGTCTTGATAGTAAAAAAAGTAACAGAAGTAAAAATATTCTTCATTTTATTAGAGCTGTGCAGAAAAATCAGTTTTTCAACCTAAAATGGGTGTGTGTGTGAAAAGAAACTTTGACAGATATTGTATGCTGTGATGTTGCAGCCATTTCAGTCCCAGTATATTATAGCAGCAAGGTATGTGTGGTGATATCTTTTAATTCTCACCAACAGAGGTTGGTCCAATGAAAGATATCACCTCACCTCCTCCTCTTCAACAGATAGTCACAGCTTTTTCACCATTTCAGCTGGTAAAAATGGCAGAATCCTTAATTCTGGACAAAACCATGAATTTTCATTCATTCAGATTTCTCATGAAATATTTTTTTCCATATGCAGAAGTTGACTTGCATTTTCACAGCACATTAGAAACAATAATGTTACAATGTCACAATTTCCATTGGCTTCTTAGGACCAAAATGTTTTTCACACAACCTTATATCCTTAAAGGCTATGCCTATATGGGGACAAGTTAGTTTGAATTTGTTAGTTCAAACTAATAAATTTGAGGTTAGATCAAACTAATAAGTTTGAGGTTAGTTTGACCTAATGTTAGTTCAAACTAGTCCACTTTGATAGTTCAAACTAATTGTCCTTAATTCGAATTTATTACATTCAAACTAAGGGCTGGTCCTAGTCTCCACTGTACTTAGTTCAAACTAACCAGCAGTAGTTACTAGTTTGAACTAAACATTCATTAGTTCAGACTAAGGAATTCCTTAGTCTGAACTAATGAAAGCCTGATGTAGATGGGCAAAAAGTTAGTTTGAATTAAACCTCCTTAATTTGAACTAACTTGCCAGTGTAGACATAACTTTAATGTTCTGCAACCATATTGAAGGAACTATGGGTACCAGTCTAAAAGCCTGAAGGGAACCAGTTAGCTATAGGAATAATTGTATTCTCAATGATGACAGCATTCTCTCTTATTCTTCTATTGCAAATAGGTCAATGAAGGTCAATCAGTCAAATCTCTGATGCCTCTCTGATTATTATAGTACCAGATTTATGATGTCTTTGCTCCAAAAAGCAATAAACCAAATAATGCCATAGAGCAATAACTTATGAAATGGTTTGTTTTACATGCGTCTGCTGGTGAAGATGCAACACACCTGACCCTACATATGGGGATGGACAGCTAGTTAATTAAGATAATATGAATAAAAGAAACTGTCCTGGAATGCAACACACTACCAAATGACCAGGGACATGCTATTAACAGAGGCATTAGGGTCAAATTCATCTCTGGCACACCTCCATTGACTTCATCAGGAACACATGGCCCATTTTTTCATTGTTTTTTCACTGATTTCTACTTTTATGCCTTGAGGTCTCAAAGGCATCTGCTTAAGTCCTTGAGGACTGATTGGTTTTTTAATTACATGGCAGGGATTGGACAGTGTTATAATTTCTCCCCGAGGGACAGGGTTACTCTTACTCATTTACGAGTTACTGGCAGTGGTCAAAAAAAGCTCCTTCCCCATTATTGAAACTGCTTTGGCTGTGGAGGTTTTACTCTGGAGCTCACATCCTGTGACTGAACAAAGTTCCAGCATTATCAGTGATCATTATGGAGCATCAGGAATGGTTCCACCTGTCTATCTAATGCCCCCTGGGGCTGAGTTGTGCCGTATAGATACAGACCTGAAGGTTTTGCTGGCTCAGAGGGCATCCAACTCAGTACAAATTCCAGAACTCCCTGGCACACATGTGGCTTGTCCTTTTTAAGGGTTATGGACCCATCCATATCTTCTGTTCCCTTTGGATTGGAAGGCGGCCTTTGCCCCACACACTCAGGCAGGCACAAAGACAGCATCTGTGACTGCACAGAGCTTGCACTTTGCACCCTTTGCCCCTGCCCACATTGTGCACCCATGCATGGAAAGGCCACCATCTGACCCTGGACCTCCACACTTCATTGCAAGCTATGCACGGGACCAATGAATTGTGAGTGTCAATAAACTACCAACAAGATCTGGTGAGGCCACAGTACCTTGGATAATGAACGGCTTCATAGGCTAATTGTATCCATGAAGCGTGCCAGAATAAACTTCATCCCATTTGTGTACCTCGAGACCCACATAGCAGAGAACGACCTGCCAGGAAAGAAGCATAGAGTCTGAGGCCCCAGGGGCGCACTGTGATCTAGTCTGACCTCCTGAGTAGCATAAATCACAAAACATCCATGAAATAATGCCTGTTTAAACTAGAGCATAGTGAGAATGCCTTGGTAGAAAGGAGCAGCAGCCTCACATCCACCAGAGGGGCAACACTGTCCCTTGAGTGGACACTAGCAAATAAGACATGTGACCACAGTAGCCAGAGATGCGCTGAATCAGTGTATTCCCCAGGGGACCTAGAAAGAGACCGTGCTACCACTTAGGACTGATCCTCTTTTTTAGGGTGTGAATCCACATTAGGGGAAGGTCGCCATGCTGGGAGAGCTAATGTAAGCAACAAATCTAGGTTTCCCTGCATGTGGACTCACAAGATTTTGCAGAGTGGGACTCACTAAGTTTCAAATACGCTTTGGCAACTACAGCCAAAAACAACTGCTGCTAAACTAAAGTGAGATGTGTCAGAAGTCTCATGGAAAAGCTTTCTCTTGCAAGACTTCCAGACACATTTTGCAGCACATAAGAGCCCGCATAATTAGAATATGTTTCAAGTAGATATTCAGTCAATTCACATTTGCACATACAAGTGTTGCAGTTGCATGGACAATTGCCATAACTAGGAGCACATACAACCGGTCAGATGTCTAACCAGCCATTTACGTGTGCATTCATGATAATTGCCTGGAGAAACTAAACTATCTTGATACCTGTTGCAGTGTGACTGAGGGTTTTCCAGTTGTCCATTGTGACTTAAAAGACCTAACCATCATTAATACTAATTATTTTCTTGCTTTCTGTATGTAAAATTCATAAATCTATTCAGCAAGTATGCACACACTCTTGGCAGAGTAGTTTATAAATGAAGCCAAGAGCAAAACTGCCAACAGCATTGTAATGGAAAATGGATCAGTCAATAATACTGGAGGCAATGCAGAGATTGCCTCGTTCCCTTGATTTCTATCCAGAGCTGTGGTTCACACTCAGATCAAATCAAAGATCCTGAACCTGGAAATTGAGGTGAACTGTGGCACACTTGATGTCTTAATTTCATGGAAAAAGGAAAAACCAAAGGAATCTGGAGGTATAAACTGGGAGGTGATAAAAGAGAATCAGTTAAAAATGGCACAGGAAAGAGTTCTACTAAAACAAACTTCGTTTCTTTTTTTACATGGTGCCAGTCCAGAGTACAAAGTATAGAGTGACAGTTTTCCATGGGCTCGCTGGGCAGGGACTGTCATCATTACCTTTCATGGACAGCATGGTTGAAGATGACATGTTGTGTCTGGTGTGAGGTCTGTTAGTCTTTGTCTACCAAGGGATAAATTCCTGGCTCTAATTGAAAGCAATGGTAATTAAAAGCCCAATGGTACCTACTTTCCCTCATGCAGACTATGGCACTGTGGGTAAATCCAAGCCAGACAGTAAGGGAAATCTTTACACCAACTTTCTTTTCCTCACCATTGGGCCAGTCCACAGGCAGATTGATGACTGAGCCCAGAGGAATCAGAATGCGGACATTAAAGTCAGATCTAACTGGGTGGCTGCATAGGAGGCAGATTTGCTTAGGAAATGAAGAGGTAACTTTGGTGCCCTCAAACAGCCTCCTTCTCATAGATGATCTTTATAGGAAGCAAAAGATGGAGACAGTCAAAATAGCAGAGTTCTTCTTTGCTTCCAATCATTCATGCACAGACACCCTGTCCGTGCATTGGACAGCCTTGCTTCCTGGTCTATAAGAGAAAGCGAGTGTCTGAATCAGAGAGCAGATCGGCAGCCTCTCCATTGAATGCAATTAGAAGCCATCACCCCTTCACTTCCCTACTCATTTCAGCCTCTGACTGCAGATGATTGAGGTATAGTATAGATAAGCAAATATATTCAGTAAGCAATTCATAGGGAAGTGCTATTTACCCATTCATGTAATACAAGTACCAGGACTCACCCAATTAAATTAACTGGCAGCAGCTTTTAAACAAACAATAAGAAGTACTTCTTCATACACTGCACAGTCAACTCGTGAAACTTGTTGGCAGGTGACATTGGGAAGGGCAAAAATATAAGAGGGTCCTAAAAGAGTTAAATAAATCCAGGGCTGATCGGTCCATCAGTGGCTGTTGGCCAAGATGGTCAGGAATGGAACCGCTTAACTTGGTGTCCCTAAACCTCTGAATGCCAGAAGTTAGGACGGGACAAAAGTGGGTGCATCACTTGAAAATGCCCAGTTCTGTTAATTCTTTCTGAAGTATCAGACACTGGCCCCCTGTCGATAGCTAGGACACTGGGCTAGAGGGTCTAACCCAGTATGACCATTCTTACTTTCTTAAGGGACAGGAGTCAAGTGCTGAAGTAGAGAATGACGGCAGACAAATCAAGAGCCAGCAGGGCCAGGCTTTGTGTGTTGCTAGATAGACATTGTGCATGTGTGTTACAGCGCAGTCAGTTGCAAGTAGAAGATGAAGTATTGTGCTCCAGAGAAAACTACTTAATGAAAACAATTATAAAGCACTCAGGGAGGATCAACCCAATTAAATGAAACATCCCTTAATCTTCTACAGTTGGCAGGAGAGTTCCTCATTCAGTAGATTCACTTTAGCAGAAATTGTTGAGTAATTCTAAAAAATTGAACTGTGAATGGTTTTGCAAGTATGGCTCTCTATCATCTCTGATTCAAGGGTTCGTATTATTTGTTATACGTATTGGGAGATGCGAGGCATCTATCAAGCCTGCAATTTCATCAGCCTGTGCATGTGTAACCTGCTAGGGAGGGCTCAAATTCATTTACTTGCCCCCCTCCAGTGCCTCACAGAGAAACCCCTGCAGAAATCACCTGGAGAGCCAGGATCCAGTCTGTTCAGGACGCACAGCGAAGACGGCTCAGAGTTCCTATCCCACATTAAACTACTACTCAGCATAAACATAACAATGAACTTTATTAACTAACTAAACAAACCTTATCCTAAGAAACCATAATAAATTTAAACAAAGCAGTAAGAAATCCAAGAGTCCCAAGTTCAGGTGGGGTCATCACCCTTATCTCAATTGTAGACTCTAAGTCCTTGAGGCTTAAATACAAAACAGAAGCCATCCTCATCATCTCTAGCTGCAGGAAGCTTCAGGCGAATGCCATGCAGTTCTTTCTTCCTCCTGTATAGCCAGCACCACACAATCAGGTCACTGGCCATCCAGCTCTCACTTCCATTGCAGACAATTCCCCTGCAAAACTGTCCCAAGCAGGGAGAAAACATCCTGCAGTCCACTTTCACGCAGCTCCTTTCACTCAGTCCCTGAGCACATGGACTCTGCAGCTCTCTCTGATTGCTCCTCTCCAGGCTGCTCCTCTCAGGCTTCTCCCTGGGCATGTAACTCCAGCATAACAATAAAACTTGTGGAGCATGCTCAACGGAGCATGCTTCAAAGCATCTGACGAAATGGGATTTTCTCCCATGAAAGCTCATGTGAAAAATAAATCTGTTAGTCTTAAGTGCCACACGACTCCTTGCTTTTTTGCTTGACTAGACTAACACGGCTATCCCTTTGGAAAATGGGAAACAACGCCATGTGATTTTAGGTGACTTTGCAGCCACACACCATGGGTAACAATAAATAGATTGAGGAAACAAATCCCAAATAAATAAATTAAATAAGGAAACAGACAAGCAAAAAAGCCACTGTCTGAAATTTAGTTTCTCAAACAACTGATGACATGTCAGACATAATATATATGTTTTAAGAAAATCAGCCTCTGCCCACAAACTATTTCCTAGACAGAAAAGGACAAAATGTATATTATTTCTAATGAAAAGTTAGAGTAACACAAACTGTAGTTCATGAACACCACTGAAATGCCATTTTCTGAGTGGAAATTGAGTCAAATAGTTGAAATGTAACATTGAAATTTAGCTGGATAAAGTTGCTATGCAGCCTAGGTAATAGAAGTCCAGAAATTGTCACTCTGTGTGTCAGCCTGAAGCTACATGCTTGGAAACAGCTACAAACATGGCTGAGAGCCCTTTTTGTTTAGAATATCTCCAAGTCCCATCATTGGAGGCATACTTAGTCTGTTAGCATCCAATTTTTAAGCTCTCAGCTATCTGGGGCTGGTGGTGGTTAAAACTGTATAAATTACACTTGTGTGACAACATGGACTTTCAGCTAGTAATTGTGCGTGCCTCTGACTCGCCAAAGCATATGTATTTCAGGTCTATTGTACACTCTCCCTAACAATCTCAGAGAACAGTAGCTGAGCACTGTATAAAGATACAGAATAGGGAAGACCTACACTATTGCTGGCCCTCCTGGAGTTTGAAGGCCCTATATTCCAATCTTCAACGAGGCACTCCTTTGCTGCCATTTCCCTTGGATTTTACCTTCTATTTTCAAACTGACATTCGCTGAAACCTGTTAGAATCAATTTTGCAGAATGCACTATGAGTAAAAATATCTTGGGGTTTTTTTTCCTGCAGTAAAAGGCATTTGTGATTCAGGATGATAAATGCCTTGCTGCAGGCAAGGCAGGAATGTTTAGAGGAACATGGCTCCTTTCACACAGTCGAGCATCTTCCACACCTTAACCCAGGTACAGTAGAAAAAGAGCAGCAACAGAGGCCATTCTCCAGCATCAGAAAAAAAAGGAGTGGATATGCTAGGACAGCCTTAATTACCTTATTGTGGTATTAAGGGAGAAAATCTTAGTACTAACCTTTGCTTTCCAACAGGAAGGAGTTCACGGTGTAGCCTAGTGGGTTGCATGCCATGCTCGGTTCCATTGCCAATTCTACTAATGGCCAGTCAGGCAAAAGACCTCAGCTCCCCCATCTGTAAAATAGGGATAATGACACTATTTAGGCAAAGATTGTAACTTGCTGATAACACAATGTTTAATATTAACTAAACACTATGCATTTTCACATAACGTTAACTAAACACTATGTGTAGATGTGTTTGCATTTATGTGTTAAACATAAATGTACATAAATGTGTTATGTTTAGTTACATGTTAAATGTGTGTGTGTTTTTACATAACATTAACTAAATACTATGGCTATGGCTATACTAAGGGGGCTATTTTAAGTCAAATTAACAAGCCGGACTGTAAGCCGACTTAAAGTCAACCTTGTTAAGTTGACTTAGGGGTGTGTCAACACTAGCAGACATACCCCCAGCCCCAGACTCAGGCTCTGCTCTCTGCCCTGTCCCGGGCTATGATGCAGCTCCGGGGCCCTGATCCAGCTGCAGGGGCCCAATCCAACTCCTGCCACCACCAGCAAGCAGCTGGGAGCAGAAAGCATAGGGGCAACCTGAGCTAGGAGTGTATGGTAAAGATTCAGCCAAAGCACACTCTTCTCCAACAGCTCTCCGCTTCCCAGCGTGAACCATAGGTGCAGACCATTCATTAGAAGAGCCCTGAGGCAGCTTTAAGAAATGCTGCAAGCCACACAAGTTCCCTGATGGCCCTGGAAAAAAGGGAGTACAAAGGTAGCTAGAAGTGCGTCCTTTCCCCTGGAATTTCTGCCTTCAGCATACGGACTGAGAATTAATGCTACTGAACACTGGTCAGTGCCTTTCGTGAGACCAGACATTTTTTCATGTTCCTGCTAACACAATGTGAGCACTTACAGAGGTTAGACAGGGAAAAAAAATGGCTAGGTCATCTCCCACTCACTGCAGGGTAAACAGACTAAAATAAGACAGTAAGTTCGCGGATGACACCAAGCTGGGGGGAACAGTAGACACGTTGGAGGGCAAGGACAGGATTCAGGGAGACCTAGATAAATTGGAACAGTGGGCCAATAGAAATCTTATGAGGTTCAATAAGGACAAGTGTAAAATCCTGCACTTGGGACGGAAAAACCCCATGTACTGCTACAGGCTGGGGAACTTTCAGCTAAGTAGCAGCAGTGTAGAAAAGGACCTGGGGGTCATGATGGATGGGAAGCTAGATATGAGTCAGCAGTGTGCGCTTGCTGCCAAAAAGGCCAATGGCATACTGGGCTGCATCAAACGAAGTATTACCAGCAGATCAAGGGATGTGATCATTCCCCTCTATTCTGCACTGGTGAGGCCACATCTAGAATACTGTGTTCAGTTTTGGGCTCCCCACTACAAAAAGGACAGGGACATGCTAGAGAGAGTTCAGAGGAGGGCAACCAAAATGATCAAAGGGCTAGAGCACAAGCCCTGTGAGGAAAGACTGAAAGCATTAGGCTTATTTAGTCTGCAGAAGGGAAGATTGAGGGGGGATTTGATAGCAACCTTCAACTACTTGAAGGGATGCTCTAAGGAAGATGGAGCTCGACTGTTCTCGGTGGTAACAGAGGGCAGAACGAGGAGCAATGGTCTCAAGTTGCGGTTAGGGAGGTCGAGGCTGGATATTAGAAAAAACTTTTTTACTAGGCGAGTGGTGAAGCCTTGGAATGAGCTGCCGAGGGAGGTGGTGAAATCTCCATCTTTGGAGGTGTTTAAGGCCCGGCTGGACAAAACCATGCCTGGGATGGTTTAGTGGGAGTGGTCCTGCCTCTGGCAGGGGGTTGGACTAGATGACCTATTAGGTCCCTTCCAACCCTAGGATTCTCTGTGTAATCTAGTCTAATTATTTCCCTAACCTAGCTTCATATCTAGATTGACATGTTATTTAGAAAATCAAGACTGGCATCTTTTAAATATTCTTCTGCAAAATAAAAAATGTCAATCAAAATTCACAGATTCCTGCACAGTAAACAACTTTCTTTCTTTCTTTCTTTCTTTCTTTCTTTCTTTCTTTCTTTCTTTCTCTAAATATTTGTCTTATCTTTGGCTGATTGCCTAGTAGAATATGTTTCAATAGGACAATTTATATGTGCCTTAGCACTGTATGTGTTTGCCTTTTTTGTTCAGTATCCCTACAACAATGTTAAAATATGGGAATGGAAAATAGACTGTATAACTCTGTGTCTTAAAATTCCAAAGGGGTAGCAGTCTTAGTCTAGTTCAGAAAAAACAAGTAAGTCCTGTGGCACTTGGACTAACAAATTATGTCTTAAAACAATTTTGATTTCATACAGAACAAAGGTTTGCTTCATTTTGTATGCACTGAACTTTTATCAGAAAACACAGTACTCTACAGACCTTCAGTCATACTATCAAATGCAGATTTATGTGGATTTTTTATGTATTCATCTCATATTTTGTTTAAAAGGCTTAATAAAGCTTTTAGAGTTAGATTTTAAAAGCTACCTAGGAGATTTGGGTGCAATTACTTTTAATGGGAATTGGCCATCCAAATCCCACTCATGTTGCTTTCAGAATTGCAGATTTAATTTTTAAAAATCAACCAAAGTATTAGAGGCAAAATGCGAATGAAAGGTAATACTGCAGCAGCAGCATTGAACTCTTGTAATTCATTTCAGACAGGAAATAAAGCAGTCATAAGTTTAAAAAAAGCCAGAAAACCCAGGATGCAATAATTTCAGGGACTGAAGTGATTTTCAACAGTAATTTAGCTGTAGGAAGGGGCGTGGAGGGGGAGAGAAAACAAAAATCCAAACACAGAGAAGAATCTTTCGTGGGCTTTATCAGTTCCTGGGGGGTTACAATTATGTTCTCCCCAGCGTGGTTCACCATGGATCCACTTCCAGATATTGAACACTATTGTTTTCAGACATGGAAATATCAGCTGTTTATGGGTCCAACCCTGCACCTTTTAAACTCAGTTTAAAGAAGTCCTTGAGTTCATTGGGAGCAAAACTGGGGCCTCTTGCTTTTCTGATGTGATAAAAGAGCATTCGCAGAGTTGGAGTCATTCAGTCAGGAGCACTTTTGCTTCAGAGACAGAGTTAATGGGCCCCGACTCCAGCTGGTGGAAATCAGCAAAGCTCCTTTCACTAAAGAACTAGCGATTTGGGGACTATAGAACAGGCAATTTAAAAAAAATTGACTTCGAAAGAGCTTCCATTTCCAGGCCCATGAACACCATTCCTGATGGGCACCCCCCAGACTGATTCAATGTTGTCATAAATCCATTTCCCCACAAGACTGAAACCTGCCCACCTTCACTTGCAGGGTGTTCCCTGCACAGGCACCTAGGGGGTCTTATCCAAAGCCCACAGAAGTTGCTGGAAGGGCTCCCAGTAACTTCAAAGATCTTTAAATCAACGCCATGGTGCAGAAGGTAACTTCTCCCATTGACCAGTCCCCAGGGCAGTCACCCCCACGTGCTCTGCCATAGCACTCGTTAGTCTGCTGTGGTATTAAATGAATTCTCTCAACTGCATCTATTTCTTTTAGAGAACACCACACGTTAGGGTTCACCCAGGCTGAGCTGTGGCAGGTAATCAATGCCTCAAGAAAAAATCCCTGAATGGACCCAAAAGATCTTATGTAACTGTCCTTTGATCCAGCTGAAACTGTTTCAAGATCTACTTTGTTCAGCATTCCTTTCCCAACCTACCGCCCTTCCTCTGGCTCAAGAAAGTATGAAGAAAAAGAAGGTGCATTAGGATTCAGAAAGAGAATAAGATAAAAGAGGAGGCTTTTTACTCAAGATGAAAGCTGGCAGGTGTCCTGGTTTGGAACTGGATCCCGAGGAACGAATGGAGAGGAGATGGATTAGCACCCTGAATATTCTTGATCCAAGTTATAATAAAGTTGAAACATAAGGATTAAGGGGGACGAACACAGGGCAAGGCCTTCTAAGCTGAGCTGCAGAAACTTACCCATCATAAATAGCATAGTAGAGACTTTTTTCTTCTCAGATGTAGCCCAGCATGCTATATGCCAGGGATTTAAAGTCAAACCATCAGTGTCTTTGAATCAGTCTAAAACCAATGCATGCACATGTGTTAAACTTTGCTCCAAAAGAATCTCTCAGGAACCATTTTAAAGCACGTACACAGTGGTTAGTACCTGAAAAATATATGTATAGGTCTGTATATGTAAGAACGCACACATAGAAGTAACACCTTTTGGAGACTCTTCACAAAACTATTTTCTTCCTGACAGTTGCTACAATGCCCTTATAAGCTGTCAGTACATATGGGGGCAGTATAAAAATATTGAATGTAACAGAAAAAAAGAATAGCACAGAGGACATCTAAATGATCAAATTATACATTTTCATATTCAGTAAAAATGCTCCACTTTTTCATTCAAATGAGCTGTCACATCATTTCCAATCTGCTGTGGTAGAGTGTTATAAAATCCAGAGACTTGAACACAATTTCAGTCCATCTTGCATGGGCCTGGAGGACGTCTGTTGTCTAATTCTTGCTCTGCTCTGTGGAGGGCAGCCCACAATACAGGTGGCCCTGTGATAGCTGGAGCTGGCAGAACGCTTCTGCCTGGAGTGACTGGGAAACTAGTAGGAGAGTAACAGTAATTATGGCTTATGATGGAGTGAATTTTGCTAAATGAAAGATAAGGCATAGCTGAGCTCTACAGGAGAAAGCAGGCCAGGCTGATGTGTATTGCTTTGCACTCCCAAAAATATACTGGATTTTCTTCCCCTCTTCCCACAGCATGAGTTGAAGGGCGGGGGGGGGGGTGTCTCAGTCCTCCTGCAAATTCCTTGGGTGTGATTAGAGTCCCCCCCAATTTGCAGCACTTCAAGCATCCTTTTCTTGCATGTGCTGCAATGTTGTCAGGCAGTGTTGCTAGGAGGCACTGACACCAGTTGCCTCCCACTGAGAAGAAATGACTTCACACCCTCTTGGAGACTTTGATGATGATTTTAATAAAGACGCTAGAGTGCCTCACTACTCCCTCATCTCAGACCCTATGGTGAGATTCACATAAGGCAGGATTTATTAATTTTATTATTTCTTTAGATTTGAAATCCCAAAGCTGTATGTGCCCTAACAGTTTATTAGAGCTGTAGTCGCAAACAGTGGCCACACAGCAGCAAAAAAATAATCACGTCAAAATAATGAAGTCACTCAGTCAAAGGAGCTGTGGTCGACCTCCCAGCTTTCCCTCAGGAACCTACCCCCTGCCTTTCGCAAAAACCTTGCCCAAACAAAGGGCTTTTGCAGCAGTGAAAGTGTTCAAATACCCCATAGAGCAAACGTATCCCCTCTTCCAACCTCAATGCATCTTAGTTGTGCTTTTAATTAAGAAAATCACATGCCTCCAGCAAACATCCTTCACCATCTCCTCCGAGCCTCACAGTTAAGAGCCAGCTTATCCCCTGTGGAACAAAGCTCTGGCTAATTTCTGAACTCTTAACTTTTCAGTTTCATCTTTAATGCCGGCTTCTGGGACGTTTTAACTCAGTTTATACTTCATGAACTTTTCTCTATTCCTTTAGAGTCCCCATTGGGACAGGGAAAGCAATGGGGGTGGGGGGCCTTGCACAAACATGCCATCTGACGTAGCCTGATCTCTCCTTTTTGCAATGAGTCTCTCCCTTAGTCCTGCTACTGGAGTCCTGTTACTGATCTTAGTCCCATCTTCTGAGTACAGAGCTCTTGGGCTCTGATCCCAGGTTAGGGACAGACTCTGTTGGTAGCTTTGAACAAATCAGGTCTGCCTCCTTTTATCTGCCCACAAAATGGAGATACCACCACTTTCTTGCTTGCTCCCCAGGAGCACAGAGCCACGCAGTTACCGAAGGCCCAACTGTAGGCCCATCGCACAGGGTGATCTTAGTGACTTTGCCCTTGGGGCTCCTTCTGGAGGGTTATTCTGCATTCGGAAGACCGAATTCCTCCTCCACCGCTCCCTCAGGATGAACACGCCTGCTGCTATGCCCCTCGAGAGGCAGCGTAGAGTCCCCTTTGTGTATCTGCCCCTTCGGTGCAAAGGGAAGAGGACTGCGGAGAAGACCCTACTCTTCGGAGCAGTGCTCATGCCCAGGGAAAAGTGATGTCTCCCTGAATACAGAGACTTCAAATGCACCAGGCTGTTCTGTGGGCCTCAAAGAGATCTTTCCTGTCTCCCATCCCCACAGGAGCCTACATAAAGGCTAGGAACAAATTGGAACTTACCATCTGTAAAGTACATTTGGGATGAAAAGTAATATGATGGTTATATTTAGCTCTGATTTTTCTCTATGGCCGTTATTTTCTGCTGTTTTGACTGAGGTTTCCTGCTGGGATTCTGCCAGGCTCCTGTCATTTCATACAGCATTGGAAATACACATTGTAAAGGAAAAAAATCTTTCCCTTGAACCCCTGATTTTGATGAAAAATATAGAGAGAGAGAAAGAGAGAGATTAACAATAGCACCCACCAACTGAGTTTTCTCATTCATGATTAGTTAATGTTGCATTTTATTTTCTATTGTTCGTTGTGTTGTGGCTAAAAGATTGAAAGAAAAATAATATTTCCTGGGTTCCTTTTTTAAATTATTAATCATGCTTATTATGCTAGTGTCCAGAGCCCAATCAAGATCAGGCCCCCATTGTGCCAGCAGCGCCGACACAAAATCAGAGCCAGCCCCTACCGTGAAAACTTTACAATCTAAATAGGCAGGAGAGACACAGGACAGGAGAGGGCGGGTGGAAACACAAGCAGAAGGAGAAGAGGGATAATGGCAAATGTCATGTGCTGTCATTTGGTGGGCTGTGGTTTAGGAGGGGTTTAGCAGATGGAAAGACAAAGGGAGGGAGGAAAGCATTGAAGAGAAGAAGATGGCAGAGGAAGGGCGAGAAGAAGGAGGGAAAGTGGGGTAGGCATGATGTGAACTGAGGTGAGGACACTATAAAGGAGAGAGTTGGAGCACACAGCAAAGGGAAGACAATTTTCAGTCAATCTGCATCTGCTCTGGCAGCTTCCACATCTGATTTGGAGCCTCATCTTCTGCAGCGCTTCAAAGAGTTGAATGGAGGGCACCCAGCACTTGACAGGATCAGGGCCTCTGAATTATCCCTCAGCAGTTGATGGGGAGAGTTTGTCATTGGTCATTGCAGAGGTTTTCTGCTGGGTCTGAAATATAATGTGTTTATTGTTCATCTCCAAAGCCAGGTGAGGATTTGATGCTGGAAGACATATAGGTAGAGCCCTGCAAATCTGCAGATATCCACATTATATTCACAGATATCCACATCTGCAGATACAATGCAGATATCCACAGACCATTTCTTGTGGAAGCAGATCAAATACAGGTCCACATATTTTTATCTGTGGAGAGCTAGAACCCTGCAAATAGGCAGATATCTGGGGATATCCACCTTATATCCACATCCGTGGATACAGCGTGGATATCCGCAGACCATTTATTGTGGATATAGAATGGATGCGGATCCACATATTTGTATCCACGCAGAGCTCTATATATAGGAGGATATTGCAGGCTGCGGGGCCGGGCGGGGCAGTGTGAAACTCTCATACACATAGAGAATAGTGTTGGGAAGTGGTTTGATTGTGTTGAATCAATGGCTCAGAGCATTTAAAGGGAAATGCCTCTCTGACAATGATGCCTTGATCACAGAGCCTAATGTTTAGGCTGAGATTACAATGAATGAGAGTTGTGTGTTCACATCCCTCTGGAGTCTTTGAAAAAATCTCAGACTTCTGCTGGATTTTTGACAGAATTGTAGATGGCCCAGATACAAGTGCAATGACATTTGAGCCATAGCTTTTGTGGGCCTGATGCTACTCTGGCACAATCAATGGGAGTTCCACCATTGGCCTCCATTGCAGTCGTGTAAGGTGCTATACAGGAGAGGATGTTTTTTGAGGAACTCTTTCACCCCCAGCCACTTTTATTTCCTGGTCCCTCTTGCTGCCTTATTATTTAGTCATAGACTATTTGACTGTCTTTTTCCTGACAAACTCTACTGTGTGAGATCCTATTGTTTCATTGCCAAAAAGTTACCTAACGTGTGACTGCAGATCTAACAGCTACACTTACATTACTCTTGTTTTGTGACTAGACTCGCTAGAAAGATCATAGTTCCCTGACTACAACCAAAGGTAAGCAAACGAATCAAAACTGAGCCAGTTAGCCTAAGAACTTCATAAGAGAAGCAGCAGCAGCTTGCAAACAGACTGGGAGCCTCTTCAAAGCATCAGAAGAACTCATTATGCTAGACCAAAGGAATAAGTCACTGCTACATCCTGCTGACATAAAGGAGGCTCTCCGTTTATTTTTCTTGTCATATGCTTGAAACAACTGAGGTATAGGAACAAAGAATGTGTCTGGGTCCTAATAGAAAAAGTGTCATCTGCAGCATGCGTGCAGTCGGCACTGACTACCAGCCACAGTTCTGCACCTCAGAAAACAAAACACCAAGCCATCAAAGTCTTGGGTTGATGTCAAGAGAGACTGTCAGATGTGTGATAAAGGACTTGGTCCAAACCTCACCAAAGCCAGTTCAGACACCCCCCACCCCACCCAGTGATTTCAAGCAGGTTTGGATCAAGCTTTAATGGAAGCATTTTGAATTGGATCAGGTGGAACCTGGCCAGCCATTTTCATCAATTTCCGGAGCATCTGGAGCTTTACTTTGAAAAGCTTCAAAGGAGATGATTCCACTGATGTGACTCAAAAATAATTCAATTAAAGAGAAGGGAGGCATAGGCCCTCCAATTCTATTCAAGTTGTTTTTTAAAGTAATTTGCGCCTTAACTGTTGTGTCTTTTAATGGAAGTTTTTCAGGTGGTCTAGGAATTACCCCTAGATTCGCCATATCACAAAACACATTCTGGGCGTAGAGGCCCGCCTGGCTTTTCACATATATTTTTTTCTTATAAGTAGAGATGTTGCTGGGGGGAGGTTCTAAACTTTCCACCAGCATTTGTCTCTGGGCTAGAGGCATTTCCATGAATGTCACAAACACAATGCATTGTCACATTCTGGGGTGCAGTCCAGACGAGCAAGGGGTTGCCTGCCCCATAATCCTGGGTGCCGTCAATGCTCTGCTGCTCCGCCTCACGACTTGGACACCGATAGCCAACAGACAAGTATGCACTGAGTGTCGGTGTGCTACGTGGCTCTGATTCAGCATTATGATCACAGCAGTTTGCTTGTTACAGACCAGCCACACTCTGGTGTTCACCAGCCTCAGTTACTACTAGGCAAGTGGCTCCAACCCACTCCCAGTCCCAGATTTTCTCCAAACTATGTACTCTGCAATGTCCAGCCACTTCCTGAACCATTCAGAGGAATGATAAAATTTGTCTTCTCTTTAAAGAGATGGAACCCAGCAGTTTACCTCATTTAACAGTCACTTCCAATCAAATACAGCACTGGATTAGTTTAGATTAAATCAAAATATTAATAATAGGATATAGGTTACATTCCAAAGGGGTAGCTGTGTCAGTCTAGTTCAGCAAAACAGTCAAGGAGTTTTGTGGCTCTTTTAAAGACTAATAAATGTATTTTTTTCATGAGCTTTTGTAGGAGAAAGTCCCACTTTATCAGATGCTTGAAGATGGAGAATTTACAGAATGGGAGGAAAATAAATGCAGGGAGGTGTAAGTCATAGGATAAGGTCAGACTGTTTCACCAAATCAGAGCAGTTGTTTATATTCCAACAGTGTGAAACAGCATATAGAGGCAGAGAGAAGGCAAATGGAAGGCCTAATCACCTTTTGTGATAAGAAAGCCAAGAGACAGACGATTTAAGCCCAAGGCAGTGGTTTCAAATTTGCGTATGAATTGCAACTCTGCTGTTTCTCTTTGAAAGTATATAGGTTAAGTGATTAAGGATATAGGTTAAGTGATGCTACGTAAAAGAAATAAAGATAGAGATGATTGCCAGCATGTGAGAGTGAAGAACATACATCTAAATCTAAAGCTTAAGCTAGCAATGTACAGTCTTTGTTTATGATGGTTTCTTTCACCAATCACTCTTTGTCCAGCCTGACTGACTGTCTTTCAGTCAGGACCTTCCATAAAGATGCAAGGTGTTGGTTCCCCTTCACTTACTCAGTAAAAGAAAGTTTGGGGTTCTCTTTTATAGTCCAGTGAATTCGAAAATGGATTCTTCTCAAGTTTCTTGCAAAAATAAAGTTCATTTAATCTGTGAGGACGGAGAGATGGAGTCTGGTGAGGATGAAAGCTCCATACTGATATATGCCAGAATGCAAACTGCTTGGTTCCTGACCTCTCAGAAGCTAAAAACTTGCTGTGTGATTGCTAATTGATAACACCCAGTGGGAGGTGTCAGGCTGTCATTTGTCTGGAAGAAACTTGTTTCCTTTGCTCCCAGACTTGTCTGGCAGACACATTTTAGTTCCAAATTTCCTTTGGTCCTTCATCCAGTCCTTCGGCATTCCCTGAATATATACCACACAAGATTATTAAAGATTACTGTGATTAATTTTCCAATAACTTATAGGACGCATATTGTTTATGGCATCAATGATTTGGAGTGCACTGAACTGGTCAGGCCAGTTGAAACTTATAAGCAATGAATTCCTTGCCCTCTTGCACTGGGATGCTGTTCCACAACAATGGAACTCTTTTAGTCAATTTGGAATAAAGTTTTTATTCCTGCAAAAATAACAAATTGAAGGATCACATCCTAAAATGTGCTTGTGTGCGCATCAGAAATATTATTTGTGTTGTGGTGGCATCTAGGAGCCCTAGTCGTGGACCAGCCATTGGTCCAGGTGCTGTTCAAACAGAATATGATGTTTCCCATTCCAAAGAGAGAAATCACTTGATGATCACAGATGCAATGGCACTCCTGCTGATTCAATGGCTTTATACACTTGAGACACAGGTGTGTGCTGTGCACTACTGAAGTCATATCATTGCCGATTCTCTGTGCCACTGAATGAAAAAAGTGCAGAGGTCATTTCCGTTAGATAAAATACTAATACAATCAATGGGGAGAGAGATTTTTGCTTGAGATAGTCTGGCCTAGACAATGTGAGGTGTCCTTTATAATCTTCTCCAGCTCTGTACCTCTATTTATACTACTCTGCACCACTGTAACGTATAACCGATTTCTACTCTTTTCATTACCTGTGTCTTACTATAAAAGATAAATGCCACAGTTATTATCCCTCTGATGCTGTTATTGATTTGCACAAGGACACACTGGAGTATTCTGTTGCTTTCAAAAGTAAAACAGTGTTAAACATGCACAAAAACTGAGCTATTTATTTTGTGTAAAGAAGAGCACTCCACACACTAAAAACAATGGATATTTTTGTACCCTACAGGTGCTGTTGTGATTGCCTTTGTGGTCTGTTGGCTTCCTTATCATGTGCGGCGTCTCATGTTTTGCTATGTTCCTGCAGATCACTGGACAGAGTGAGTCATTATTTTTAAGGAGAATGTATTGTATCATGCCACTACAGAAACCTACGGGCCAGACTGTGTGCTCCCCTTATTTCTACTGAGTGCCACCTTGTTCCAGTAGTAGCCCCCGTAAGGTCAATGGGATATTATGATATTTAATAAGAAGAGATCAGATACTGTCCCCAGAGTTTTACTGAAAATATGTGAACTTAAGGAGGTCTCAAAATTACCTTCAACCTGAATTTCTATTACAGGGTTTAACAGCTGGATCCCAAAGACTGGTGCAATGGAATATATTAGTTTGTATTTAAATAGCATCCAATTATCTCCTGTTGGCAGTGACAACATTACCACCTGCTGCTGGTACAGTGACCAGTTTTCACTGCTGACAATGCCTAGGAAATCCTTTTTGGACCACTTTTTAATCTGTCTTAAGTGGATTGTTGGTATATGGGAGACACGGAGACAATAGCTGTACTGTGGAACAGCTCATGTTATTTGCACAATTTAGCCCCCAAAAGATCCATTTTCTGAGTGACAGGAGAAAAGCCACAAATGGAAAAACAGTTGCATTATTTCAACATACAAATATAATTTGTTTCACAAAAAAAACCAATTTTTTAAAATAAGTAGACATAATCAAAGCAGTGTGCAGTAGAGCTAATCTACCTGGATGTCAGTAAATCATCTGATATATTTTCACATGGGAAATTATTACTTAAATTGGAGAAAACTGGGATTAATATGACAATTGAAAGATGGGTAAGGAACTGATTAAAGGGGAGACTACAACAGGTCATACTGAAAGGCCAGCTGTCAAGCTGGCGGGAGGCTAATAGCAGATTTTCTCTGGAATCAGTCTCAGAACCAATATTACTTAACATTTTCATTCATAATCTTGGCAGAAAAAGTGGAAATATGCTAAAAAAAAAAAAGAGGATGAGACAAAATTGGAAAGTATTGCCAATACAGAGGAGGATTGCAAAATCATACAAGAAGATCTGAAGGAATTTGAAGACTGAAATAATAGAAATGTGATGAAAGTTAATAGTGAACTGTATAAGGTCACGTACTGAGTGACAAACAACAATTGTTTTTGCTATAAGAGGGGGATGTATCAGCTGGAAGCGATGGAGGAGGAGAAAAACCTGGGTGTCTAGATATCTCAGAGTGAAAAAAAACCAAAGAAGGAGAATATTTATATAAGTTGAGGGTCAATGTTGGCACAAGAGACAAATGGATATAAATTGGCCATCTATAAATATAGCCTTGATATTAAATAAAGATTTCTAACCATTAGAGAAGTGAAATTCTGACATGCCCTTCCAAGGGGAGCAGAAGGGTCAAAAAGCCTAACTTGTTTTAAGACTGAGTTTCATAAATTGATGGAGGAGATGGCATGATGAGACGGGCTGCATGCCGCTGCAGGCACTCTGTGACCACTATTAAAAAATATCTCCACTAGCTGGAGATGGGACTAGAAAGAGAGGGCTCTGAGCTACTACAAAGAATTCTTTCCCAGCTGTCTGGCTTGCCCACACACTTCGGGGTCTAAAGGATTACTGTACTTGGTGTTGCACAAGAATTATCCCCCAGGTCAAATTCCAAAAGACTATGGGTCCTTCACCTTCCTCTGCATGGAAAAAACCACTTGCTAGCGTAAATGGTGGATTCTGTGAAATTAGAAGCCTTTAACTCATGAGTTGAGGACTTCAGTGACTTACCAGGGGTTGTGGAGCTACTACTGGTGACGTTTTGTAGCCTGTACTGTGCAAGAGGTCTGCTAGGATCAAGAAGGTCCCTTTTGGCCTTAAAACCTATGAGAAGAGTGAAGTAGGTTATTTGCTGAGTTTAGTGGTGAATGGCCAGAATTAACCTTTGCAGGGGGCTGATTTTCAGACAGTTTATGTGGGCAGTTGTACTTGTAACTCCATACCTAGTTTGTGTGCACGTGTATTAATTGCCACTGACCACATAAAAGATGAAAATAGCACATGCAGCTACTTCCTATTAGCTGTACACTCACACAGCTATTCAATTTATTACATAGTCATGGCAGCTGCACACAAATACCAGGTACATAAGAGAGCATACATTTGGCATGCGAAATTGTGCACCTAACCTTTTGGAAAATCTTGACCCAGATTCCTTGAGGAGAAAATGGCAGAAGACATGTTCAGTGAAGAATCTAACCATTTTATGTCCTCTGTTCTCTGGAAAGAGTTCTGATTCCTGCAGTGAATGGGGGGGGGGCAGGGAAACTTCTACAATGCTAAAACACAGCTAAACTCAGAGATTATTAAAATTTCATAAATTCCAAGCACAAGAAACAGTTATTTACAGTAGAGCAGTCCACCGAAACAAATTGTATAGCCTGCCATGGTAACAACAATTTTAACATTGCATTGTGAAAATAGACTTCTAGGCATGCATTGGAGCAAACTGTTATTTCTTGTTTGCTTTAGTATATGAGAAGCACTTAAAGCAAAAAGTGATTATGTAACAATAACATTTGCTTTGAGCAAAAGAGTTAGACAACTTTGTCAGCGGTTAATGCAGCTTGATGTGTTCCAATTGCGTTTTAATATTTTTTAAAAGCCATGATCAATTTTCAGGGAGTGATGAAATCACAGATATATTATGAATGGTGAACTATCAGAATTGCTGGTTAATTACTTGCTTACAGGGGGTTGACATAAGATCATTAATAAATATGCCTCTGTCTAAAGAAGAAAAATCTTGTTCTTTGGAATGAATACTTCCTAGATATGAACCAAGGATGTTTTAGAAATTAGTGGAATGGGCCACCAATTCTGAACACAGCATTTAAGGTTTGTGTTTTGGGGTTGGTTAAGATATCACAATTGCAAGTATATTCAGGCTTCATCTGTGCTCAGGTAGAAGAGGATAAGGTCTGATTTACACCTGCATCTGCCGTTAAGATCAGTGAAATGATGGACCACACTGCACCTCTGCAAATGAATCCCATACTGCCTGGGCTACATCTACACTACAAACCAGGATGGAGTCTCCTGCTCAAGTAGACATCCTTGTGCATGCTCGATGCGAGTATAAATAGCCGTGTAGTAGTGGTTGTGGCAGCTGAGGCACAGCTACTTGGTGTTGAATACACGCCCTCCTGAAATGAGTAGGTAGGTACTTGGCACCACTAAATCATTACCACAGCTACACAGCTATTCATACTAGCTCTGACTGAGTTACTGGATGTGTACACGAGCAAGGGAATAGCATCCTAGCTGCTAGCATAACATAGCCGTATATGCCTAGAAATTCTACCAGCTCCCAGATTAGTAATCCAGGTGCAGCTGTTGGACCCCTCATACCGAAAATGCCGTCTCTCAGCAGCTTATCTCCCACTCCACCAGAATCTCTCTACTCCATCAAAATATATCATGCAGCCATCCCACCCCTTCCTCTAACCTGGCTTGCACCCTGGTGGCATCGTCCCAGCATGACAGTTGTGCCCCTAATTCAGATTTATCTTTAAATTCAGTTTATTCTGGGATGGGGCAAATGCTTGGCTGAATACCTCCATCCATTTTCCTGCAGCAGCCTGAAGCCCGCTCTAAAGGAAAACCAAATCTGAGATGGAAGCAGGGTCCTTTCTCAGCCAACGTTTACAAAAGCAAATTAAAAACAAGGCAGAAAGTCTCACTTCATATTAAGTTACAGCTTATAAATGGTTAACTGATTAAGAGATGTATAGACATGAGTACAATTTGTTATAGATAGTTGTAAGCAACCTGTTAACCTGCTGGACTCTATGGCAATCAACAACCATTGATTATCTGTTTGTTAAAATATCTGTTCATCATTTATTACCCTCTTTATAAAGGGACTCTTAATATAAAGCATGATCCTCAGCAGTTTTCATGATTTTAGAGACCATGGTTTTTCCAAAAGAGACTTGTTTGGGACTACCTGCCTTGAGACAAGCCCTTTACAAAGTCTAGAGGTGAGCATCTAAAGTTGCTAGCTACTTTTGACCATTGTGGCCTGAGTGAACAGGAACCAGTGAAGATTTTCTGTGTCTGTGAGTTAGAAATCTCATACATTTCAATAGGGATAAACTACTGTAAAGAAACTGCTAAGAGAGCTGAATAGACCAAAGCTAACATTTGTGGATCTTTAAGAACATTCAGAAAGGAAATGCTTGAAAGGACACTTTACTTCCCATGGCCAGAAAAAGAGCACCAGCACTGCAGGCTCCTAGAATTTCACGTTTTCTTTATAATTATAGACACCAGAAGTAACTAAGTGGCAAGCTCTTGCAGTCAGGAAGATGTTCTTTTTCCCAAACAAGTGCACCTCTGGCTGCTTGGAGCTGCTACACACTGCAGTAATTTATAGCCATTCAATCAGAGAGATTGATGTGGGTTGTGCAATACAAAGTGGTTTCGTTAAGAAATCTGTGTGTCTTAACCTTTAAAAATCCTTTGCATGGAGCAAAACTCTACAACAGGGATTCATGCTATCCTATTGAGAGTCTTAGACTGATGCACAATGTCCCATATCACTCAAAATAATTGTCCTGACTTTAAAAAGCCTGGCATATACATATGATAACTCTCATAAGCAATTACAGAGGGTAGCTGCAGTGTCTTGCTTACAGTTCTTTGGTCTGTAGGCCTTCCACCACAAATGTGTTTGCATATCACACTGACACCACACTTTTGTCATCAAACTGCTGATTTCCTGGCCATATTCTGGTTCCAACATACCTATAAACAATGGAAGTTGTGCAGTTGACTAACATGGGAACAGGATGGAACCCCTATACAAATTATGGCTAAAGACAGTTGAAAAAAAATTCATTAAGAAGTTTGGTGAAGTGATATCTTTTGACAGAGCAACTTCTTTAGTGGAAGTGACAATCTTTCAAGTTGCACAGGGCTCTTCTTCAGGTTTGTTCAAAAGAAAGGCTTGTCTCTTCCAGCAACGGAAGTAGCCCCATCAAAAGATAATACCTTACCCACTTTTCTCTCATACCGTGGGACCCACATGGCTACAGCTGTAAACTAAAAAAAATTGACATTTCAGGTCTGAAATAAACTCATCTTCTTGTTTTATGAAATTTCTCATATTTCTTACCAAAATTTTTATCAAAAATAATTTCACAATTGCAATAGAAAACATGGATTTACTGAGAAGTGGGGTTTGGTAAATGAATTTTTTTAAGATCGACTTTTGTAAGTCGTTTTGTGAGAATGTGAGAAATGCTGAGGAAAGTGCTGCAAAAAATATAAAATTCTGCATCGGCAGTATTTCAGCAGAAAGTTTTATTTTAGAAAAAGGTCATATTTAAAATATGCAAAAAATGTTGATCCCTTCTAGGTATCATAGAAATCATAGAACCATAGAAACTGGAAAGAGCTGTGGGAGGTCATTGAGTCCAGTCGCCTGCACTCATGGCAGGACCAAGTACCAACTTAAATCATCCCTGACAGGTGCTTGTCTAACTTGCTCTTAAAAACTTCCAGTGATGGAGATTCCCCAACCTGTCTAGGCAACTTATTCCAGTGGTTAATTACCCTGCCAATTAGGAATGTTTTCCTAATATCCAACCTAAACTTCCCTTGCCGTAATTTAAGCCTGTTCCTTCTTGTCCTATCATCAGCGATGAAGGAACATAATTTTTCTCCCTCCTCCTCATAACAACCTTTTAGGTACTTGAAAATTGTTATCATGTCCCCTCAGAGTCCTAGGTATGTTAACACAGTGACTATAAACTCCTTATAAAATAACAAAGGTGCTACCAAAGGCCACATAAAAAGTCCTTTAAAATCAACAGGAATCATTCCATGGACACTAATCTGCTTTCAAATCAGGCCTTTAATTTAGACTTTTGTTTTAACAGAGTGGATGAGAAAATATTAAATATTTTCCACGCACATTGTTGAAAGAAACAAAACTGTACTCCTTCCCCCCAAAAAAGCACCCACAGATACTTCTAGCTTTTCAATGAAAAACTAAAAAATATTCTGGTTTTCAAAATCAGAACAACCAAAAGCTAAATATTTACCAGAATTTGAAAAATTAAAACAACCAAAAAGGAAATGTTTCTCTGGTTCTGGAAGCTTAAAAATTTGCACCCTCTCACTGAAAAACTAGAATGATGCATAAATTGTTAATTTAGAAAAAAAGTGGAGGGGGGGGTCATTGAAAAAACACTTGGGACTGAAAAATTTTAAACTAGCTCTATTTTATAAGCTCCTGAACTATCTTTTACACCTCTTATGTTCAGTGTTCACTAAAAACTCCTGTTATTGTCAACCATGAAATGAATATCTCCTCAAAACATATATTCATTCTGCCACAGAAACCAATTCCAAGAGTCAATGTTGTTCTCACTGGCTTGAGATAAGAAGTAATAACGTACATTATGATGTCTAACTCTACCATAGATATTGCACTGGAGACATCACCATTTAAGGAGCTTTGGTTATTATATTTCAACATGGATGTAATATTTGCACATAATGTAGGGCAACATTTCAGTGAAGGCTTTTTTGTTTCAAGTATGTCATTAGGCAAAGCAAGTCTTGGTGAGATAAAATCACATGCTTCAGTGTTTAAACCAATTTCTAAGTATTAGGGGATTAAGCTGAGACCTTTTGGGGGGGTGTTTATCCAACTTATTTCTACTGTTAAGGTTGCCTGGACCTTTTTAACATTCTTCTGAAGTATGTATGTCCCCAATCCCTTTCTTTCTAAATAGGCCAGCAGCTGAAAATCTGGTTTCTATTTTCCCCAGCACTGCAGCTGTAAATTATTCAGAGTCTCCTCACCCTACTCAGATTTTCTTTCTCTTCTTGTTCTGTTGCATCAGGTTCCTTTATAACTTCTACCACTACTTCTACATGTTGACAAATGTCCTCTTCTATGTCAGTTCTGCCATCAACCCTGTCCTCTACAACCTGGTGTCTGCAAACTTCCGCCAGATCTTCCTCTCTACACTCATGTTCCTATGCCTGCCATGGAGGAAGAAGAAAAAGAGACCCACCTTCACCAGGAAGTCCAACAGCATCTCCAGCAACCATACGTTTTCCAGCCAAGTCACTAGGGAAACGACATATTGAGTCCCAAATAAAGCCAAAGGAGAAGAGAATGTGTTTCAACATGGATTCAAGACTTGAGAGAGGCCTCGGGGACCTTAATGCATGGTCTCTAAATTCACCCTAGCGCGAATGTGATTTTTGTTGGAACGAATAGGTTCTGTTCTACCAGTAACTTTGGGGTTATTTTAAAGCATCAGCCTTGCCTCTTGTGAATGTTTACGCATTTTGTAACTTCAGTGTGGCATAGATTCAGATGCAGTGTTATCTGGGAAGCCATAACTTTTCTTCAGCCTATAAATGTCAAGTTTAGGGAACTCATATTGTGCTTCAATCTTTTCTGAATGCAGAGACGCCATGCTAAAGTGTAAGAGCGCAACATCATTTCTCTTGGTGGCACTGAGCTGAGACTTTAATGGGGAGCAAAGCAGTTTTGAGTGAAAAGAAATAGGTTTTGGATGGTGGGAGGGGTCGTCTCTTATGTGTTAAAAGAAAGAGGAATGGAAGGAACAGAATCAGTTGGGAATGTAGTAGTTGGTGAGCAAAGTGGCTATTTCTAGAATTCATGCTGAATTCTGAATAATTAGATCCCAGGCGTCCAGAACAGCCAGTTTAG
This sequence comes from Podocnemis expansa, assembly GCA_007922195.1. Taxonomy (NCBI): domain Eukaryota; kingdom Metazoa; phylum Chordata; order Testudines; family Podocnemididae; genus Podocnemis; species Podocnemis expansa. The sequence continues at coordinate 3,581,357 of ML682026.1, read as the reverse complement.
TGTCCCTAAATTAAATAAAAAATAACGATAATGCCTTACCTAGATTAGGATGGCACCTAGGGTCTCCATGGAGAACACCGTTCCGTGCTCTTAGGCAACAAGGGTCATTTTTTTTGTTAGGTGCATGTATAGTGCCTACCAGAGTGGGGCCCCAGTCCCTGTTGGGTCCTGTCAGCCCTATCATAATACAAATGAATAATACTAAATAATAATAATGATGTCTAAAATGCTCATATTGAGACAAATCTAATTAGTGAAAACAAATGAGAGGGCAATCTCATCTTTGTTTTATAAGCAAATCCCATTTCACAAAAAGAGGTAGAAAGTTAATTGGTCCATTTCAAGAGGTGGGCAAATTTCTGGGTCATAATGGGTAAGTGGCTGCTGATGAATGAAGGAGAGGCAGAAAACAATCTGCATGAATTTGAATTTTGCATCGATTTCACTGCCATTTTTATTCCAGTTTTCTTAGTTTTCATTAGAGAGTTGTCTGATCTCCCAAAGGGCAAGCTCAAGTCCTTGGTGCAAGGACTACAAAATACTCCAGGGCAGTTTTCTTCTTCAGTGCCCTAATGGTCTGTATTTCCTGTCATTTATTAATTGATATGCTTATCAATCTGAAGTCACAGATAACACAATTGAAGAATTAACAGAAAATACAATGATTCAAATTCAGGACTCCTACTTCCAAACAATGTTCCCTCTAATTTCTCATAGGCTGTGTGCGCAAAAAAATTCTTTTGTGCAAATTTTCGGAACCAGCATCCAAATTTGTGCGCACTCCAGTGAGTGTGGTCAAACTTGTGAGCGCAAAAAAGCAACTGTGTATGATGCAAATAATATCTAAATTTTATTTTGATATGGTGATGGAAATGATTTTATAAATTACAAAACCTTATTTGAAACATGCTACTTGAAACCGCTTTCTTAAAGTGGCATAAAGATATTAACACTGTTTAATTTTTTTGTGCAGGCTTCATTTTGTTGTGTGCACAGGTTTCATGACCTGTGTGCGCATGTACACATGCACAGCTTAGAGGGAACATAGCTTCCAAACCCAGGTACTTCCTGACAAACTAGACGGGCAGTAGAGAGAACTGTTGGATCTGAATAGCCATTGTAATAGGATGTTTTGCCTCGTAAGGAGTGGAACTAGCCAACCCTGATTACAGAATGGGCCACACCAGGGAGAGAACAAGGTGATTGCCCTATAAAGAGCAGCAAGAGGGTGCAACAAAGTACGAAGACCAGGAGTGTAGGAAATGGTAGTGAGGAAAAGGTTCCTTCAAGGAAGACTCTGAAAATGAGGGAGTTGTGCCAGAGAGGAGAGGCAGTAACCGGGTGGTGACTGATCAGAGCCCTGACGGAGAGAAAGGTTTGGGCCAGGAAGCCAGGATCAGAGAACTGAGAAACACTGAGGTTCAGTCGGATAAAGCTCGGGGGGGTATAAGGCTTAGAGACCCTGACTAGGAGCAGGATCTGTGGGCCTGGAAGTCAAAGACCCAGCTGACTCTGGGAAAAGTCTGACCTCCTAGTGCTAGAAAGAAGGTCTGGAGACTCCCTGCCTAAAGGAAGGAGAGTGACTGATTTGATGCTAGTGCTTGGTGGCGCAGTATGAAAGGACTCCATAAGTGGGACCCCAGGAGGGGGATGCTAGAATTATCTGTGGACTGTGAGTTATTAAGGGGAGAAGTTAGTAGCAAGGCACCACAGGGTATCCTCTGGTCACAGAAGGTGGTTGGCCCTCCACAGTCAGTCCTGTTCCAATAAAGCGTACAGAACATTCAAACCATTATCTGATATCAATTCTCTTTATTAAATGAGTACTTAATATGAATACTCAGCCCAGTCATGGGGCTTCTTTGGTTTGAATGGTGGTTCCACGCATGCAGCCCACCACCGCTATGGTCAGATGAAAAAGGGAACTTGGATCACAGCTGTCCCTACCTTTGGGTCTGCAAACCTTTTTTCGGAATGGGCTGTGTAGCTTTAGGGTTTGAATTAAGGCTGCCGTTGCTACCAGGTAAGCGTCTAATGCACCACTATACACCAAAACCACAAGCCACACATTGTAAGCTAAAGAAAAGCAAACAAGGAGTCCTGTTGTACTTCAAGACTAACAAATGTATTTATTGCATGAGATTTTGTGGGAGAAAATCCCACTTCATCAGATGCTTTGAATATAGGGAACTTACAGAATGAGAGGAAATAAATGCAGGGAAGTGTAAGTCATGAGATCAGGTCACAGGGCTTAATAGGGACTTTGGATTTTTTCCCCATTACAACAGGTGAATTGACCTCATCTTCCTCTGGAAGCTGTTCCCCAGTGCTTGAATCTTAACAGCTTCAATTTGCTGTTACAGTGTGACCTGTTCCCATGCCTTTCACTTCCTTGCATTCATTTCCTCCCATTCTGTAAGTGCCCCCATCTTCAAAGCATCCGACAAAGTGGGATTTTCTCCCACAAAAGCTCATGCGATAAATAAATTTGTTAGTCTTTAAGTGCCACAGGACTCCTTGTTTGTTTTACTGAATTAGACTAACACGGCTGCCCCTTTGGAACTTGGCATCATATTCTCCTTTATACCATGCACAAGTTAACACAATACTGCCCCTGTGCACCAGCATACTGTCAGCTTCAATTGTATTGCTGGGTGTTGCTCTCATCGCACCCTGTCTCCTGGGCAAATGGTTGTATCAGAAATCAGAGCAACAGACCAGTAATTCAGTCAGGAAGAGTTAAATCTAAGGAAAACCAGAACAGTTCACTAAAGTTGTGATTTTCAGTATGTGGTGCTCAGATTAATCATGGTGATTTGGATGTGCTATCAGAAGGAAGTAAATGCAGGTTCGTCCTGAAAAATCAGCAGGTCACTTTATATCATAGAAAAAGGAAGCCTGTCTGGTATTTTAAGCCTGTTAATTCTTGAACTACTCCAGCATCACCTAGGAACTGTTATTTCTTGCCAGTAACAGTTGTTGCTATGCTGGTACTCCATGACCATCAGAAACTCCCATGGCTGTGAGGGCAGAATTTCCATCGTCCTGCTTCAGCAGCATAATTCTCTGAAATAAATTAGCATCACCAGTAGCTTATAGCACTGTAGGGTCTATGACACACAGCTGTGACTCCACTGGGTAAATGGCAGTTAGATACACTAGCCTGCTGATTACAATATTGTTACCTGAAAGAGGCCTACCATTTTATCTTTAGAGAGCCAAAAGTTTTCCTGAAAATTAGTATCTTTTCTGGGCAAAGCTTTGTACCTGATTGCTAAAGGTCGGTTGTCAATGGTGAGCAGTGAGCACCATTGATTTTTTCTGGTAGAGGACTAGTGACTTGTAGATTAAGTCTCACTAATAAATCACAAAGCTATGCCTGAACAGGACAACTCATGGTTATCAAAAGGCTGTCGAAGTAGAGCTATACAAATCCACTTGAAAATCGAAGGTTCTAAGCTGAGAATGGAAATTTTTGTTAGTTTAGTTTTCGTTTGATTCTCCCAAAATATGCATTCAGCACTCCTTTATGGTTCTGTAATTTATTCCAGTGGTATTCCCAGAAGCAGTGCAAGAATTACTTTTGAAGCAGCATCTTTATTGTTTACATACAATGAATGGGCTTCTATCTAGTTAGAAACACAACTTACTAAATTTACATAATAAAATCAAAAGATAGAGTGGTCTCACGTTACATGAAGGTTTAATTTGTAGAGGGTTTGTGAATAATCCATAGACATTATAAGCATGTTACAGACATGAATAGTAAGTATGTGTGAGACATCAGAAAGGTGTTACAGATGGCAGTAAGCCAAAGCGATGTGACTTGTTGCCCTGTTGGATTCAGAAACAATTTATAAATTGATCGGTTGTTTATTAAAATATACATTAATCATCCATTAATCCTTTAGTAACTATATATAAATATAACCTTACTATAAAGTGTTACCATTAAAGTTAAGGAAAAATTTGATGCAAGGTTAAAAGGGCATGGGAAACTTGAAGAAATTTTCTATGATAGAGCTTTATATTTTCAAAATTATGCACAGTCATTAGGGGTGAGATTTTCAAATTCAGCTAAGAGAGATAAGAGCCAGTTCACAAAAGAAAATCAAAACAAATTCCCATTTTCTAATAGAAATATAAAGATTCTCTAGGGGAAGCTGAGTGCTTACCTACCTTAGCCGGTCAGCTAACTTCCTTTTGAAAGCCTTACTTGAATAATTAATCTATGTGGCATTTATGTGAAATAGATAATATGTAGTGCTTCAAACACATTTGCAGTTGAATTATTTTTTATGTCGTATCAGCCATGGACCAAATTTTCAACCCAAGTGGGCCTCCAACTTTATTCCAGTTGCAGATGATTCCGGCTGCAGGAACAATTTAAATCATTTGTGCCACCAAAGCAGAAAACTCAGTGTCTAAATGACCTAAATTGCACCAGAAATAACTGACAGTAAGAGAATATTTTCTCCCTTAGAAGAGGCTGCCAGTGTGACAATCAGAACCAAAAATCTCAGGTGATACAGGTCCAGATCCCAGCAGGTTCCCTGTTTGTCTCTCTGTATTGTTTCTTGGACTAAAGCTGTACTCCCCTAACTGATTATTTTTTTCACTCGAATGCTTAGAAAAAAATTAACACTGAGAAAAATTATTCTGACAATCAATGGAGAATATGGAAATTTAGCTACCAAACAATTGCCTGTTGACATTAACAAGTGGTTTTAATGTACACAGAAAGTCACCAACCTATAGTGGGCCTTTCCCCCAGGAATATGAAGAGATTATATTGTAGTAAGATGTGTCACAGCTAAGTTTCCAGCTGATTAAGAGCTCTGCAGCAATAAATTGAACTGCAGCAAGTAATGTGCACACCAGCATATTCAGAATCTTACCCCCACATGCAATGCCCAGCCTACAAATCTACAACCTGCCCTCCTTATGGCATTTTTCAAGGAGAGGAAAGACGAGTCAGGATCTCATAGTGAACTCTGAAGAGGCCTACTGGACAAAAGCCCACTTTATGATCCTGCAGGTGGCCCTAAGATTGTTTTAACCACACTGCTGAGAGAAGTTGTGCAGTGTAAAGGTGGGATTTCAAAAGCACCTAGGGATGGTAGGTAAGTCCTACTGATTTTGAGTGAGATTCATCATCCTAACTCAGACACATCTGAAGCTCCATCCTGCACCGAATGGTTCTCGAGATGTTAAACTTCATTAATATTCCTGGTAAATACCATCCTGATGAAATGTGCTTGATTATCCATTCTTCAGTTGGTAGGGAGAATAAAAGCACTGCATGAAAATCAATCTAGCCTGAGGTGCTTGTCCTAGATTTTCCTTAGTGAGTTACAGCAGCGGCACTGAGAATATTTGATTGTTATAGACCCATAGATTTTAAGGCCAGACTGGCCTCCAGATCGTCTTCTCTGACCTCCCTGAATATTACAGGCCACCAATAACACTGAGCACTTGCACACTAAACCCAGCAACTGAAATTAAAGTATTACAGTCCATTGGAAACTAGACTATTTTGCGCTACAGGCAGAGATAAGAGGGACCGAGTCCAAGACCCCCTCAGTGACATGAAAACACATTCAGGGAGATATACCCAGATGGTCCCAAATACCTGGAAACAGGTGGGAGGTTCCAGCTTGGAATGTAATTTCAGACCCTAAAGATCTTGCTTATTCCGACCCAGGGTTTGGACTCTATTGAAACTCATGGGAGAGAGGAGCCAGTTTCAAGCATTCACGTTAAAACAAGTAAAGACATTTTTCTAGCTAAAGAGAAGCCTTCACTGTATAGTATAGATGGTAGAACTCTGGATGGCGCAAGAAAATGGTACAGACTACATGGTACATACAAATGATCTTTCTTGGAGTTTTACGGTTTCCTTTTCTGCTCCTTTTTAACCACAGTCTGCTAACCTAACAAGATTTGGGGATGTACTGAACTCCAAAACCGATAAAATTGGAGTGGATTTGAAATTAATTAACTCATTTATTTTGTACTATTTTTAATATTTGTTTACTTCTGAATTATATATAGGGACAGAAGAGAGAGAGCGTCAGTAAGACGCTAGATTAATTTATGTGAGTTTCCTACTAGCAATGTGCAATGCTCATTTCCAATCAAGCCTTAGACCCTACAGGTATGAAATGCTAGCATGGATTCAAAGAGACTCAAGTCTAATGAGACTCTGCCAGGCAACTACTTTATATGTAATTTTAAGATTTCATTTATCTTTGCCGTACTCTTGACAATGTCATCCATTTTGTCAGTGTGTAAAATCAGATTTCTAGTGTCATTATGCTGGTTGAAAATATCCTCCAGACAGGATTTTCTCACCAAAGGTCCAGTACTCATCAATGTTTCAACGCTCTGCTGAGCTTGTCTTTTTGTGAAGTGCATGAGATTTCTCTTCAGTGACGTTGTGTCCTCCTTTAAAAATTCAACTAAACAGAAGGCTCGTCTAGGAGGGGTCAGCAGGACATACTGTAAACATGAAAATAACAGTAGCTGTTCATTTATTGTGTCAAATGTATAACAAAACACAAAAGAAATGTGTGTTGCTACTGCAGACCGCTTGTGTCATGGATTTAAACTGAAGGTCCATCAGCCTATCTGATTACCCTAGCATATGCCTTTTATGAACAGGTGACACATGCGCATAGCATGACAGCGCAGAATTTGTGTGTGCAATACTTTGAGTATTATTCTGATATTTTGCCAGCTATGGAACCGTATGGTAATTCTATGGGGGCGGGGAGGTATTGCTTAAAGTTATTTCCCATTCTGAAAGTACAGCTAAACATGTTTTTCTGTTTTAGTCTGGAAATGTTTTTAACAGTGAAATAGCAAATCCAAAAATTTCATTAAGATGACCTGGCTTTGTGCTCAAGAATCCCTTAAGCTGTGCAACTTGACTTGTATTTGTGGTGAAAACAAAAGTGCACATTTTGCAATATGGAATTTTTATGTGCTTTGTTTTATGTGACCTGCTGTGTGTCAAAAATAATGAATATTAAGAGTCTAATTTGTAACAGTTACTCTGGCAAAGCAAAAAGAGAGGGATCTGCAGTCTCCTCATGTAGCAATCTCAAATGGTATTTAAATATAACATGCCATTATTTATTCTGTATTTTATGACCAAACTGTAATGAAAAGGCTACTTTCTGATATTAACCTTTGTATTGTATGGTGACTTTTTGTTTTGTTTTATTTTTTTCATTCTGTGAATTTAAGAAATAAAGAGCTAAATTTAAGATTTTGGAGGATCATGTGTAAGTGGCAGATCTGGGTTAATGGCAAAACTTACTTACTTGCCTTAGGAGGCCATTCAGCTCTAGTCTAGCATATGAAATTCAGCTGGCTTTTAATCCAATGTTGCAACTCAGTCCCAGGCAAAACAGTGGAATTGCTGATATGGGACTCTATTTGTGAAGAATTAAAGAAGAGTAATACAATTCATATCCCTCAGTATGTGTTTATGGAAAATAGAGTCCACCAAGCTACCTTGATTTCTTTTTTTTTTTTTTAATGAGATTATAAATGTGCTGAATGACAATAACAGTGTTGATATAGACAAGTTCCAAAGGGATAGCCATTTAGTCGAGTTCAGCAAAACGAACAAGGAGTCCTATGGCACTTTGAAAAACTAACACATTTATTTATTGCATGAGCTTTTGTGGGAGAAAATCCCACATTCGTCAGACAAAAAAACCCTGTCCCACAGTTTGTGGACCTCTGGCCGAGATCCACACAGGAATTCTGTGAAAGAACTGCAAACTGAACTCAGATCATCTTGGTCTCCTTTAAGTACCTTAAACAAAGATGACACGTATTCTCCTTGTTCTTTCATTTACTCCATCAATCTGTTTTTTGCCCCAATCTCATTCTCTCTCTTTATCCTTTTTGGAGCAATTTTTCTCCAATGCATTTATTCGGTGGTAGCAAAGAACTCATGAATTTCCTTCTATGCGAACCAATATCCTTCAACTTAATGCCTTGTGTGCTACTTTCCACCTCCAGTAGCCTACAGGCCTTGACTCTTCCATACTTCTCAAGAAGCAAGGTCATTACCTCAGCTAGACAAGAGGGCAGCCTGTAAAGTCTTCCTTTTTTCCAGGCTATCAACCCTAATAATTCGATTTCTGCAACAACAACAAAATGGATTGAAAGCGTAAGTAAAATCCTTTAATATCTGGATTCATTTAGGGTTGGAAAATTAACTTCTAAAGCATGGTTGAAATTGACAGCTGCTTGGAACTGGGAGAAAGCATTTCACAGCTACTTTATGATTAGGGTAGCACGAAGGACTATTTTCCTGATATCATCGATCATTAAAGAATCAATAATTTATTAGACAAATCCATTTTTCTGGTGTGCAATCAGTTTTGTTAACAAATGAGTTTTCAGTACAGTTCACAAGGAATTATCAGCAACTTTTTTCAGCAATTAAAGTCTAAAACAAAATCTTTTTCTCCCTTCTGAGTGAGGTTTCCATGTAGTCTGTGGAGTCTTTACCTTGGGGAAAGTTGTATGTCCACAAATAGAGGGCTCATCTTCACTGACTGCAGTCCAATCAATAGGCCAATCTAATAAAGCCACCTCAGCAACCACGGTAGCCCTGAGTCAAAGGGTGGCTCCTCCCTTCAACTTAGCACAGTGGACAAGCCAGGCGTAGGGCAGTCGAACTGAGACATACAAGGTATTTTAAGTAACATAAATATTTTAACAACAAGGCTTCCTCTGATGCTTTTAAAGACTAAGAAGTTTATTTCTTGTTAAACAAATTTGTTAATCTTTAAAAGCACCACAGGATTCCATGTTTGTTTTGCTGAAATAGGTTAATAACCTAAGTAATTAATGGCAGACAGTGTAGACCTGGCCAGAGTCTGGATTCATGTCTCTTTGATATGTTACTCAATGCTAATGACCAAATGGCTACTTCCAGAGGGATAACCATGTATGGCAAAAACAACAAGAGTCCTGTGGCACCTTAAAGACTAACAGATTTTTGGGGGGCATACGCTTTCGTGGGCTCCTACCCACTTCATCAGAGGGCTTCTGCATTTTTATTCAGCGTAGTCACTCTAGTGCAGTGGTTCCCAACCTTTTCTCTGCCATGACACACCTTGATACCTTCAAATTTTTCGAGGCACACCACCATGAAAAAAATCATGAATATTCAAATTAAATTACTTATGAATATTCACGAACCATGGCACAGTGTTTCAGAAATGCTCCTATGTCACGTAGTAGGGGTAGCAGAGCAGGGGGTGGCAAAACGGGAGGTCAGGAGTCGTATGCAGTGGCAGGAGTGAGTGTGGGGGTCACAGCAGGGCCGGGGTGGCAAAGAGGACAAGGGGAGCCATGTGGGGAACAGCACAAGGGTGGCAAGAGAGGAGAGAGGAAGAGAGAACAAGAGTGGCTTTGTGGTGGGGCAGGGGAGCATGGCGCAGTACCCACTTCCCCCTGCTCCACGGTGGCTCCCAAATCTTCACCCCACTGCTGCTCCCTTCCACCCCAGTGGGTCCAGTCCTCTCCTCCTCCAGCTCCCTGCTGCCTGGGATGGATCCTCCCATCACTGCAGGGGCAAACCTAGGTCTCCAGCCCCCAGCTACAGCCACCCCACAACCCCAGCTACACACCCTGTGCTACACATCCACCTCTGCTACACACACACCTGCCACACAGACCCCTCAGCAGCACCCCCCAAGCCCTTACCTGGGGTATTTGTAGGCTACGTGACACAAGCTGCTCTGCCCTGCTGGGGAGATTCACACACTCCCAGCCTCTTGCCCCTCTCTGCTGGCTGGGCATAAGGTGGAGCCACCTGAACATTGCATTTGGGCTGCTTGTGCTATTTTTAGGGGGACCCCTGGAACTTTGTGTTTGGGTGCTTATTTTTAAGGGGGGCCTGAACGCTACCTGCCTAAAAATAGGGCGCACTGGAACTGTATTCTGGTGCCTTCCCCCTTACTTTAACCCCTGCCTTTTCCCACCCCTGCACAGCCCACATGGCTGGGCTGAGGAGGGAGGGAACTTTAACTCCAGCTCTCGGGAATGCTCACGGCACACTTCGGGTGTTCCCACGGCACACCAGTGTGCCCCGGCACACTGGTTGGGAACCACTGCTCTAGTGTATGAAATGTCAAAATAGAAATTACAGAACAATGTAAACCTCTCCGCTGCTAATGCACTGTCAAAAGTCACATAGTCAAGAATCGTGCTTATCAACGTGAAAGAAACCAGAAGGCAACTCAATGTTGCTATTTCTTCTCATAGAGACGGAAGAAAAAAATTCTGTATCTAGCAGTGAGGAACATTTTGAATTAGGCCATATTTCTCATTTCAATTATCAAAATAATGTGCATGCTTCACAAGAGGGAACTTTCTTTGTCCTTCCAAAACAAATGCTATAGTGTAGTAAACGGCTCCATAAAACGTAATAATCACGCACGGCAGAAGTTAATTTCTTTACAATGCTTTTAAATCCCCCCCACCTTATTGAATTTATATTTGAGCTGCAGCTCAGATTGAAGTAAAGTTATGAGGGCATTTAAGCAACAAAGCTGTACCGGGCTGTGTAGCTTGAGGAATTTATTATTGTAGGCCTCAGGTGGACTGTGAAACGTGAAGCAGAGCATAAAGTGAGTTTGTGCACTCAATTGCAAAACTCCTGTAGGCGTGCACAGCCCAGGGTGCTGCTAGCCAACTGAATAATACAAAAATGCTACTTGTGTGAGATATGTGGCACCAGTGACTGTGACTACAGAGCCAGCCAGTCTCAGGGAAGGAGTATATCCAGTAACAAGAAGAAGGGACTGCTAGGCTATGTTCCCTCTAAGCTGTGCGTGTGTGCGTGTGCACACAGGTTGTGAAGCCCGTGCACACAACAAAATAAAGCGCACACAAAAAAATTCAACAGTGCTAATATTTTTGTGCTACTGTAAGAAGGCAGTTTCAAATAGCACATTTCAAATAAGGTTTTGTAATCTATAAAATCATTTCCATCACCATATCAAAATAAAATTTAGATATTATTTGCATCATATGCTTCGTTGCGCTCAAGTTTGAACACACGCACTGGAGTGCACACAAATTTGGATACTGGTTCTGAAAATTTGCACAGAAGAATTTTTTTGCGCACACAGACTATGAAAAATTAGGGGGAACATTGCTGCTAGGTAGGAGACATTTTTGTCTTCCATTTTCTATTTCCTTCCCTGCTTTTAACATGCTCTGTGGTCTTGGGCAAGTGTTTGAACTGATCTGTGGCTGGGTTTACCTGTCTGTAAAATAGGCATAAAATATTTACCTTTTGGTTATGCAGTTTAATCAGTTCATAGTTTAAAATGTCAGATTTATTCTTCCTGATGCAGGGAGATACAAACTATGCATGCATGCTCCCCTTCACATGATTGGTTTGCTGCAGCCTGAATAGGACTGATTTTGCAGGTTGCTTTTACCTGCTCCCTTCCATGGAGTTCCCACCAGTGAAAAGCAACTTTAATTGCCACTAGAAAATTAAGTTCCAAAGGAGCTTTACAAGACATTGTCCTTGCGGAGGCTGCAAAGAACTTTTATTCAGCCAGCACTACTCACGCCTTGAGCTGTACCGGCCCCCATCTGTCTCCAAATAAGGGGAGCATGCTGTTGCTTCACAGGATTTCCACCACTGGGGAACCTCAAGTGAATCTCATCTACTAGATATCAGAGTAAATTATACTATTGCAGGTTTGATGGTCCCGGTACACTTGTGCCAAATTCTGTCCCAACATATGCCTTGTGAAACCCCACTTGAGGTCAATGCTAAATCTAATTGTCTTCAATGGGTCTATGCAACGTCAGTGGATGCAAGGCTTCACCCACTTGTTGCTTATCATTGCTGTATTAGTGAGGCCGTCTTCCACAATGTTTTGCGCCTGGAATTTTCAAGGTGGCCTCAGAAAATGTAGTATCTATTTTCATGGAAAGTCAGATAAGAATAGTAGGTTGTTCTTCAACATGGCAACTCAACAAGAGTTCCCGTTAGGCTGAATGTAACACAAATACTTCTACCTGGTAATATGCTCCCTATAACATTTTGGGCCCTCAAACGGGCTCTTATTCCTCTCGCTTGAAAAAAAAAAACTGACTGGTGCAGCTGTTTTCTGTTTATAAATACATCAAGTTTTATTACACTTGGCTGTTTGTCTGTGAAAAATGTGAAGGAAAGGAAAAGAGCGCCCCTCTTTTCACTATAAAAATGTAACGACGTGTCATAAAGCATGAACAAAATACTTTGTTTGCTCTCATAGTGTGACTCCATGCAGTTCATCATCCACTTCAGTGTCTGAGTACTATTAAAGTGATTGTAAACCAAATCTGTAAAAAAAAAAAATTGTGCAAAACATATTGCCTTGAGGAGACTTTTCAGCTGCAGTAAAAGAACCACAAATGTTGGCTGATTCCCTTCTATATAAATATTGAACAAATGTTCTCTCAGGGAGAAGGATAAAATTTCTGATCACAGAATCAGAGAATCATAGGGTTGGAAGGGATCTCATGAGGTCATCTAGGCCAACTGCCTGCTAAATGCGGGACCAATCCCACTAAATCAAGCCAGCCAGGGTTCTGATGTGCTCTTTCATCACCCATACTGGAAAAATACAACATGAAATGTATGTCCACCTTCATATTCATGGAGCACAATATAAAAATGAATAGAGGGGAAAATACCTTATTTTGCTCTTTCTACTAATTGCTCTGGAGTCCTATCAGAAGCTAAATACGTGAACTTATCTTTTCATCCATCTTTCTACTAATTGCTCTGGAGTCCTATCAGAATCTAAATACGTGAACTTATCTTTTCATCCATCTTTCTACTAATTGCTCTGGAGTCCTATCAGAAGCTAAATAAGTGAACTTATCTTTTCATCCATCACATCTATTTAGACTACAAGTTCTTTGAGGGCTGGTTCTTATGAGGGCTGTTGTGAATGCAGACGAGTTCCAAAGGGGGAGCCCTGTCAGTCTAGTTGAGCAAAAAAAAAAAAAAACCCCAAAAAAACAAGGAGTCCTGTAGCACTTTGAAAAACTAACAAATTCGGCCTTTGTCAGACTCCTGAAAATGGGGATTCCCTGTTTCACCTTCCTGTGTGGCACAGGGCATGGCTCATTTACTGGTGGAGTCTCTGTATCTTAAAGTCTTTAAATCATGATTTGAGGACTATAATAACTCAATCATAGGTTAGAGGCTCATTGCAGGAGTGAGTGGGTGATGTGTTGAGGCCTGCATTGTTCAGGAGGTCAGAATAGATGATCATACTGGTCCCTTCTGATCTTAGAGTCTATGGAAGAGGAAGTTTAGACCAGTGTTTCCCAACCAGTGTGCCACCGCACACAGGAGAGCCTTCAGGCCTGAGCAGTTGTGCCACACAATTTTTTTGAAAAACTACTCAAGAGGTCTAAATTGGTCATGAAGATTCATAAGTTCATTTGGAGGCTGTATGGTGGTATGCCTCAAACAATTAAAGGTATCAAGGTGTGCCACAGGTGAGAAAAGGCTGGGAACCACTGGTTTAGACAATGAGGACATTTCTGACAGGAATGAGTGAGGCATCTGCCTCACTCCACATGAAATGGCCAGAGGAGGTGATGCTGCTGCCACCATTCACATCATAACTTGTAGCCCCAGTGGGTAGAGCATGCATGTAGTGGACCCAAGTCCAATTCCCCACTCTCCTGCTCCACAAGAGGTGAAGAAGGGCCTATGTTCAAATCATATCACTGTTTCCAAATAATCGGTTACAACAATTTAAAATCAACTTGCTAGTTGTAACCCAACAATCTTGATCTGACATTTGATAGCTTTCAATCAGGGACATCGTTCACTGCGGAGAAAAGTGGGCAATCGCTCACTTCCCCAAGTCCTGAGTTGCTTCCCCCGACTTTTCATAGGTCTGTCTTCTCCATTCCCCCCGTAACACAGATTTGCAAGTGAATATAATCATATGTAATGTTCAGATGACACTGCTACTTTTCCCCCAATCCTACCCACAAATTATTATGAAATTACATCCCTGCCCATGCCTGGGGAAGGTGACATAAAGCCCCCTGATATAAGGGGATAAGGACTTGCAGACGCACTGAGGCAAGAGGGTGTGAGGACCACGAGGCCCAGAGTCACGGGCCACAGACCTGATGTAAGGATGCTGGACTTTCAGTTGCCTCCAAGGAATGGGATTATAAGAGACCCAAGTGGGTGGCGGACTTACGAGCTGAGACAGACAACTGCAAGCTACAGCGGCTATCAGTACAGGGCACTAGATGAGAAGACCCTGGTATACGCCACGCCCAGGCATGAGGTGGGCACGCCAGCAATGACTAAACTCTTCTAGACAGGGTGACTCTTTGTTTTTAATGGTTAAGCAACATACTGCTCATTTCTCTACATTATGTTCATGGTAAAGAGCATCTGATCAGATTTGTGCCTGAGCAGATGAATCCTGAAAAGTTGCCTTGGATAGCTGCAGCATGATTCTCTTTTCAGGACTTGGAGCCTACATCAGGCTGATCCACTCAGTCATGGATAGGTAGAAGAGAAAAGAGTCGGGATAATTCTTTCACTAGCATCAGACGAGGAAGAAGGTTAGATAATTATCTTGGCTAATAAAGGGAGCATCTTGCCTGAGGTCCTGATTCAGCAATGCATGGGCTAGAAGACAGAGTTAGAACTCAGAGCATTTGTTAGATTATATCTTTGGCTGCTGTGAATCAGAATAGATAAGCTGGGAGAGCTAACCCATAGTTCTTTAAGTAACCTGGTCTGCTTCTGTTTGCTCCACTTTCAAAGAGGTTGTTTTTTTTTTTTAATACCATTTAAAAGGAGGAAGTTCATTACGTTAGCTGCTCCGCCACCAATCTTAAATGCTGGAGGCGCTTACCAGATTAAAGCAGAAATCACATTTCATCATTTGTGCTTGGAAGGAACAAAGACTCCAGTTCTGAGTTTGATTGAACACAGGGTGGTATCTCCCCTCGGTCATTGTGTGCATTACAAGGGAAAGAGGGGAGATCATTTATCAGCGAGCAGTATAGTGCTTTTTAATATAATGTTTAGACTCCTTGTAGCATTTTGGTGCCCTAATAAATTCACATTGATTTTAAGAGATGAGGGAATATTTGCTGTCCTTGTACTGCCAACATCACCTTCCTAAGACTGGTCTTTTAGTGAAGGATAAGGTAAATATTTATCCAAAATCAATATGCTTATTACTAGAACAAAATAGGAAAAGGATCACTTACCAGATATTCTTATCCCCACTCCGAAACTGTTGCTGATATTTGTTAAGTAGTAATGGTCTGTTCAGTCCTGTCCATAGCATAAGGCTGCAAATTTCAATTCAGGCTGAGGGTTTGTCTGCAATGTAGTCCTGTCTGAGAAAGGATAGTGTTGAGGCAAAGCTAGGTATCTTTCAGTTCAAGCAAGACCAGCCGCATGGGGCAGTTAGAGCAGCTAACGGGATCACACCTTCATGGTCTGCACTGCTTTCTGGATCGTCTTTCTTTCCTGAGGTTTGTCCCCTATCCAGTACTGAGTCAAAACCAGGGCAAAATCCCACCCCAATCCGATAGGGATGCCATTTAGAAAAGAAAGCTGCCCCATCCCCATGACTTCATAAGCTTTGTGCATGCAAGGTCACAACAGCAGGGCTGCGGGCCATGCCATCGACAAGAAGTTTCGGCGGTTCCCAGATTGCCCCAACTATTCTGTGTATGGAAGGGGAGCCAGTTGTACTACAGTAGAATAACTGGCCAACCTACCTCATCCATGGCATTTCAGTGGGCTTTCCTTCTGCTCTGAGTGAAAGGTAATTGTGTTTGAACTCGGTGGGCCACTTTCTGTGCTCCATGAAGAGCTGTTTGGCACAAAGAGTGATGGGTGCAGGGAAGGACTTTGCTAGGAAGTCAGTGATGGCTCCCTGATCCTGCAGCACTGAAGACTGGCACAGTAGAGTTGCGCTTCACCCCCGTGTGCCCTCTTTCCTGGTGTTATAGGGTGAGGAGTTAGCTGAGGAGCCTGCTACAGTAAAGGCTCTCCGTCCACAAGGAGCTAGAGTGCTACTGGCACATTCTGTTTCCTTTGCACTGCCTGAACTGACTTGGGGAAAATAATCTCTGGCCACACATGTTTAAATTAGTTCCTCCATTAAGTGCAACACCCATATCACCTAAGCAGCGGCTATACAGAATGGGCAAAAGCCTGTGCTGTGTCACAGCACCACAGTGGGGAAGAAAAGGACTGCTAGCTCCTGTGTGTGGGCATCTTTCTCTCTGAAATGGGCATCCACTAATAATGAACAGGTTTGTGAGTGAAAACAGCCTCACAGTGAGCAGATGCCATCACAACCCGCTGGAGCTGGTAGCAGCAAAAGTCCGTTTGAATTTCCTGATTGAAGTAATACATTAGTGCAAAGCAAACTTTCCCCAGTTGCTGATCTCCTCCCACCTCTGACAGATTGGAGATCCAGCAGGGTATTGCATGGTCAGTTCTGCATCAGTAGGAATGAAATCACATGAAAGTGATTTTCCTATTTAAACTCATCAATCTGCAAGATTCAGGGGATCAAGTGTTTATGGGTTGCTGTCCTGCAGTCTGTGAAAGTCCAGCTTGGTCAGTTGACGAGGTTTCACTTTAATAGTGGCTGGGGGGTAATAAAAACCAAAAGTCCTGTCCCCTCTTCTCAAATCAGCCTCTCGGGGGATGGAATATTTTGGCTTTTATGGATAGCGTGCCAGTAAACTGTTTCAAAAGCTGCACAATGTTGCTTGGTGTTCCCCAGTCTGATATCTGGCAATCAACCACCCTTCCAGACCTCTCTTTCAAAGAGCCATTTGTAAAAGAATGCATCGATTCCCTAAATACGAGCTGGCCTGGAGCCGAGGCGCCTGTATGAGGTGACTTGAGCTGTGTAATGAACTGTCTCTCCCAGGATGATGACAGCTCCTTGATCAATGCCTCAGAAGGAATCAGAGCAAAGAACTCACCTCCAGATTTAGGTTCATACACAGATTGAGTATGGATACAACTATGGCAGTTAGGAGTGATTTTTCACCAGGACAGTTATAGTTGTACAGCCCTCATTGTGAATGCAGCAATGCCAGAAGACGTCTTATACCCATACAGCTTATTCCCCTTCCCATATAGGAAAAAGTGATACTGCTATAACCACATTTATGCTGATATAACTGTGTCCAGTCTGAGAGATTTGTTCTTCTTTAACTAGGCCAGTACAGCTTTTGTTTATCCACAAGGCCTTAGAAAACAATGAAAACATGAGGCAGAAAAGACCTTGTAAACTGAAGTGAGTCTATTTTTGCGTTCAATGCTAGCTCTGCAAGTTCCAGTGTCTACAGAAAGCTTCTCCGCAATGCAACACGTCCACTTAAGACATCGTGCACAGTAGGTATTCAAATGGCAATGACCGCACCACAAGGGCAATCATAATGGTTATGTCCACATGCACATTTTAAATTGAAACAACACTGGTTATTTCGATTTAAAAACG
The DNA here is from genome assembly GCA_007922195.1 of Podocnemis expansa. Lineage (NCBI taxonomy): Eukaryota > Metazoa > Chordata > Testudines > Podocnemididae > Podocnemis > Podocnemis expansa. The sequence continues at coordinate 3,563,793 of ML682026.1, read as the reverse complement.
TTTATGTCCACATGATGTTTCCTTATTTCGAAATAAGGAGCTCCCTTATTTCAAAATAAGGAAAATCATTTTGATATAATAAAACCTAGTTTGAGATTGAAATGACGGTTATTTTGAAACTGTGGTTTTGAAATAACCCCATATGGCTCTATTATATCGATATGACTCACATATCAATAGAACGGTTTAGCTTCCTCCCAGGGTGCATGTCACCCTGGAAGGAGGTCCCAACCCCTCAGCACCCTGCCAGGGAGGGAGGGGAGGTGCAGAGGGGTCGGGGGGCCCACCCTCCTCCACCTGGCCAAGCAGTGGGTCGGGGAGCTGGTGCCCCCGCTTGCAGGGCTTGCCGGCTGCTGGCACGATGACGGGTGGGGGAGCTGGCAAGTCCCACAAGTGGGGTGCGCTGGCTCCGCCACCCATCCAGGAGCTGGCAAGCCCCGTAAGCCAGGGATGCCAGCTCCCAGAGCTGCCATCCAGCCAGCTGTGGGGAAGGCGGGGGGGAGAGCCTGGCACCCTGGCTTCCCTGCCCCAACCACCCTTCAAGCAGGGGGGCATGCAGGGCACAGAGGGATCCCTGCCCTGGGGGCTTTTTTCCCCTGCCTGGCTCTCCAGGATGCTGGATGCATTTTCCAGCACAGACGACAAAGCTAGGATACCAGTATTTTCATCTAATGAAAAGTACTGTCTTCAAAATTCATTCTTTTCCATCATTTTCACAGATTTGTGTTAATCTGGTGAATACCTTCTTCCCAAGTGAAACCTTTCTTCCACTCATTTAAAATATTTTATCCCCTCACAACATTTCTACAGGGCTCCCAGTTGGCCTGTCCTTTCATACACCCCCTCCCCACTAGGTGCCATGATGTTTTAGCACTGATTGTCTTGATCGGTGTGGAAAGGTGATTTTAGGAAAGGTGTGTGATTCATTGCAGTTCTTTGACAGGGTGGATATATTTCTCCAGAAACGGTGACTGAAATTTAATCCCGAATCAGTCTTGATAAATAAAATGCTTTCTTTGGGTTAGAAATGCAAATGCTGAGTCTCTAGCATGTTTATTTTCAATTCTGTTTACTTCCTCATGTTTCTTTCTTAGGGTGTAGTTAAAAACCTGTATTATATTGTGCAGAACTGAACTATGTAAGAAACCTGTTGAACACTGACAGAGAAAGATAATATAGGACAACGATCAAAATGAAACATTCAGAAAGAGTGTTGATCACAAGTGCCCAGGACTGCAAAATCAGAAGGCACTTCAAGTCAGACGTAAGGTAGGACAGTAAAACTGTCCAAAGGCAGTTCCTAGAGTCACTTGCCGCATTTCCAGAGAGGTAGCCATGTTATAGTCTGTTGTACAGTAAAAATGATGAGAGTCGTGTGGCACCTTAAAGACTAACAGATTTCTTCAGGCATCAGCTTTGTGGGCTCCAACCCACTTCATCAGACACATGTATTGTGCAGGTACAAAGTTATTGTCCTTTCTCCATCTATTTCATAAGTGTTAACATTCATCCATCGTCATTCTTTACAAATGATAATACAATGCAGGACTCATTCCCATATTAATGAACACATGTATTCTCAAGGAGTCACATTAAATCACAGAAGGAAAAGTCCATTAGGTCATAATATTCATCACTCCCAATCAATGCAAGATTCTTCCGAAGAGATAGTCTTTAGTGCCGTGTTCAGGCTAGCTTTCAATGACTCTCAATCAATGGGTTTTCTTCTATGACCTTAGGGCAAATATTCTTCAGCCCAAAAGATTCTACTGGAAAGACACTTTTTCCTGTTGTTCAGATTAAATTTATCTTTGCTCAATTTCACAATAGCTCTTTGGACCAACCTAAAGCATTCCATCACTCTTTGGTTTCTGCCGAAATGTACCTACAGGCAATCATTTTATGACATGTTTTACGCCTCTGAAAGAAAGCTATACCATAAATGGTAACAAGAGGGATCGGGACACAAAAGAAAGAGGATCTGTGTTCATATCAAAAGTACCTGGGAACAGAACGAGGCTCTGGTTAATTTTGGTGGAAGGAAGATAACTTACAAGGCAAGAAGGGAGGGAGATGACTTCAAAGGTTAAAATAAACATCCAGTCATTGGATTTGTTTATATTGCAGCCAGGAGGATGCCTCTCAGCATGGATAGACAGCCGGAGGTTAGGTCTGCATGAACTAACAAACTAAAACTAGCAGGGTATCATGGGCAGCAACTCAGGTTAGCCACTTGAGTACAAACTCACCAACACCTTCAGCACATGTACTCATGTGAATCGCTGCAGCCACTGCCCAGGCTACACTCTCAATTTCAGTGGAGACATACCCTTTGTGAGGTCCATAAGTCTGCCCATCGCTAAGTTATACACTGCAATTAGTAGAGCTGGTTAATTATTTAATTTTATTTTTACAATACATGAGCTTTTTTCTTTTAAACAGTTTTATTTTATTTTCTTTCTTTATAATTCCATTTTTTCACCTTAAAAATGGAAAATGGCCACCAAAAAAAATTCTTAGGAACTAGTATTTTTCATTTCTGTTGACAGTTCCACAGAAAATACTTCCCATTTGCCAGCTAGCATTTTTAAATTAGCAATCAGCAAGCTCACTAATTACCTGAACAGGTAATTTGTTCCAGACTCTTAATGATGATTGTGTTCAACCATATAACTTTCTGTTTATTTCACCTTTATATGTAAGCCTGTCTACTGCAGGGAAGGGCTGTAAGTCAATTCAAGTTGGCTGTTACACAACTGGACACTCAGTAACACAGTCTCATGAAGCCCCATATTTGCTGGGGTTTTTTCATATCAAATAAAATTCATCCTCATTTAAAGAATGCATTTTTTTCTCTTTGTGTGCAGAAAATGTAAGACAACACTAAGGACTGGGTTATTCTTTGGCTGTTTGGGATTGGTTTGTTGGTTGGCTGCGTTTTTTTGTTAGTTTTTGTAATAAATCTGTTACCGAACTATGAGTTTTCAAAAAGTGAAAACTACTGCATATTTGACTTCAGGTGATTTCTCCTCTCTGGGCGTAGGCTTGGAAGGAGCTACATTCCTGTTAAAGCCAACATTGCCTCCCAGCCTGCTGTTGTCTAAGTTCAGTAAATGGAGTGCAATCTCAAACACAATTTCAACTCTAAGGGTACAATGTCACATAAATATTCACAGCTAAAAGTCCCTAGCTTCATCTTAACTGCTTTATGTTGCTAAGATACATATTCTAGTGTTTCAAGGTCCAAATTGCAAAAGCATATTACAATGAGTTCACCTGCAAAACTGTGTGTATTGATTGTGCATAAACAATGGTGTACATGTTACTGCACATACATATTGGATACTAAAACACACCAGTGTCCATGTGTATTTTGTCAATCGCACAAAGAAACCAAGGAGATGTAAAGATCTAACAGTCTCGCTGAATCTCACTGATTGACACACAGATGTCCTTCAAAGAAAAACTAGTTACTAATTTCTTGTAGATGAGCCCTGGAACAATAATACATTCATGGATTATGATTTTCTCTATATTCAAGGAGCTCTAGATTTGCCCATATGTCTCCAGATAATAGTCATATTATTTTCTGTAGTACTTGGCATGTGGAACCAATATCAGTAATGGTATTTCATGAAAGCATACCAAAGCAAATTTTTTCTGTGTGTTATCACAGGGTTATTTTAAAACATTAAAAAAAAATGTTAGGCATTTAGTTGAAATGAAACCTTATCTCCCCTTTATTCCAGATGACATGTATCATCATTGGACAGGATATAGGGCGGCAGCACATTTTCCAAAACAGATTTCAGCATCACTGGAATGCTGACATTGATTAATTCATTTCTAGATTTCTCCCTTTTATTTTATTTTATTTTATTTTATTTTGTCTTCTGTCCATTCAGATTTGCTTCAGCTGAGCATAACTTTCCCCAGGAATACTAGTCACACAGATGATACATGCTTTTCTGGCCTTCCTTCCATCTCTGTCACAGTCATAGGGCTAACTCCACCTTCGACAAATTTCTGATCCCTCTGGGTATGTCTACCCTCAAGTCAACTTAATAACTCTCACTCTTTAAGCAGACTTAGGCATGAAGTTGACTTTATTAGGTCAACTTAATGCAATGTGGCCATCTAAGTCTACTTAAGAAGCCTGCTTAAGTTGACTTGGTAAAGTTGACTTAAGCAACACATTTTTTATTAAGACACCGTCTTAAGTGAACTTAACCAACTTTGTTAAGTCGACATAAGAGAAGGGTGGACTCACGAAGTTGACTTAATAAAATCGACTTTAACTAGACTTTAGTTAGTCGACTTAAAGTCAACTTAACTTTTGTGGTGTAGACATAGCCTCTAAAAGCACTGCTCTCAGACACTAGGTTTTTTATCTTCACCTGCCGTAGGATAGATCCTCCTTCTCTTACATCAAAGCTCAGGCTTCTGTCCTCTGTATAGCAAATTGGATTTCTCAGCAGGTCAGACTGGGTTTAACATACACAAATCTTCCTTTCAGGAGCTGTAACCAGTGGCTGGCACAGAGACCACACCGCTTTCGTAAAACAAAGTACTGTTTAATCTTAATGTAGGAACAAAGCGAAACAGAGAGAAAAAGGATTTTAAGATTGTCTCACTACCTGTTTATCTCACCTGAGGCTTACCACTCCTTGGAAACTAAGGAGGTCCCAGCTCCCTCTGTAGGGTCTGTCTCTGTGTCAGCCTCTTCCTCTTAAATAGACTCTGACAATTATCTCCCCTCTCTGAGAATCACTTTTTTACTGCCTAGTTTCCTTTTAAAATGTTAAATCCCAGCCTTGGTAAAACAAGCTTTGTAATTTTGGTGGTATCTGGAAGAAACACCAAAGGCCCAGGCATATTTTACCCTTGTTTACATGCTTTCCTGGAGGTTACTTAAGTATTTGTTGCCTTCCTACTAGTTTCCTAACAGCTCTGTTATTAAACTAAGCCAACAAAGGTGTACAGTAAGCATTCCAATAACCTGCTATAACTTCACAGTAAGGATCTCAATAAGCAGGTCATGTGCAGTATTCATAAATCATTATAGATCAAGCCCCACATTTTTCACAGCTATGTTTAAGCATCATAGCAGAGAACAGCCCCTATTCATGTATATGGAGGGATTTTTAAATCTGGTATATCAATAAATAATGTTTATGTTGGGACTGAAATGCCTTTGAAGACACAGGGGATATGTCTACACTGGAGGCTTAGGTCAACTTAAACAACTCCCTGGCCACGTTTGGAGTTCATTAAGTCGACTTAAGCACTTGCTTAAATTGATTTAATAACTCCTGCCCTTAAGTCGACTTTATTAAGTTGACTTAACAAAATGTGCCTATTAAAGTTGACTTAATAAAGTCGACTTAAGGAAGGAGAGCCTTTTAAGTTGACTTTATAAAGTCGACTTAAACAAATGGGGCCTCACTAAGTTGACTTAATAAAGTCAACTTTCAATCAACTTTATTAAGTTGACTTACCTGAGCCCTGTAGTTTAGACACAACTAGGCTGCCTTAAGAGAGTCCCTGCATTTAATGAAGTGCATACAGTGCATGGAGAGATGAAACAAGGCCTTCTTCAGTTCTGCATCATTTACAGTGCATGTTGTGGCTGCACACTGGTTCAGCTGGGAAAGCTGCTGACTACACGTATTTTGGTGACCTCTGTGCATTATGGAAAGCATCTCCTTTCTGGAAACCAAGTCAGTGCAGTAGGATGCATAGCCATGAGACCCTTATTCAAACTGATCCAATGTCCCCAGTATTCAATGTCATTTGCAAGAAAGAGGCTGAGACTGCTGCTCTAGATCATAGGTGGGGGTGGAATTCATCTCCTCACACCTTCCAGGCAGGACCTCATTACTTTGGCATATATATTGGAAAACTGGATTTCCTCCAAAAGGAACAAATATTATGGACTTCAGTGGGAGCAGTTTCAAGACTCTGTGTATGAAAGTTAATATGTGAAATCTGAGAACACTGCTTTTTCAATCACCTGTGACAGCCTCGCTTTTCTTTGGTCAGTCTCACCGCCAACAATTGACTGCTTCATATTCCACTTAGCTTGATAGAAGTGGCAAATTCCATCTTCTAAGATGGCATGCCTGGAAGGGAGAAGACACATTGGAATTTCTAATATGCAGAAGAAAAGGTGAAATCCCATTGTTCAAAGTCTAATAGTCATGTAATGGCTGAGTGTCACAGCAGCTGTGTTCAGTCAAGGTAACAGAGTCAACCAGATGATGCTACATTATCAAATTCAATTCTTCTCTCTCCACAGTTTTGCATCTATTCACTCTGGTAATGTGCAAATTATTTATTTTCTAACATAAATTTCCTCTAAGCAAAGAAACCTGCTATGAAATAAAAACTTATTTTCACTGAAATGTAATTTACCTGAAATTGCTCTTACTTTTGCAGCAATGAAAAGAGGTTGGGATTCGGCTGATACTTTATTTGTCTCTAATTTGTCTGTGCATCCAGTTTCACAAAAGTACTTTAATGTGTTCCACTTTCTAAAATGCACAGCAACTAAGTCAAAAAAACAAATAACAGTGACACAGAGCTACAGTGTGCTCTGGAGCTTTGCACCCAGGACTTCTATCCTGCTCACCTGTTTCTAGAATCAGCTGGATCCTGCAAATACTTACACATGTAAGTTTACTAACATGAGGAGTTTCACTGCAGACAATGGGACTACTCACATAAATAAAAATAGCCAGAGTCCTGTGGTGCCTTAAAGACTAAAGATTTCTTCAGGCATAAGCTTTCATGGCCTGCAAGCCCACTTTGTTAGATGCATGCAAGTGGGTTGCAGCCCACGAAAGCTTATGGCTAAAGAAATGTGTGAGTCTTTAAGGTGCCACAGGATTCTCACTGTTTTTGCTGTCTACAGACTAATATGGCTACCCCTCAAAAACCTGTCACATAAATAAAGTTACTCACATGTGTGTTTGTAAGGTCAGATCTTTAGTTTCCCGAACACAATCTAACATCATAGACCAGTGAAACAATGAAGTGGTAACTTGTGAATGAATTAGTTGTTTTGCATCATCAATGATGCTGGCTATGAAAGCTGGCCATGCAGATTATAAAATGTTCTCCCTAATGTCTTTATAGGTTAAAAAATGTGTGGCTGACTACAAAGACACTCAAGACACAATGTGTGGATCTGTGTCCAAATTCCCTGGAACTTCTTTTTCATGAGACAAGGGAAGTTCCAGACCTAGGCTTCTGGTGCATTCTCCTCTATGGTCTACCATATTCCACTTCACTTTGGCCACAATATACCATCCATTTGTAACCGAATAATCCCATTGGGTATATCTACACCGGAGGCTCTGTTAAGTCAACCTAACAAAGTTGACTTTACGTTGACTTAAAGGCAACCTTCTTAAATCAACTTAGAGAGTCCACATTGAAGTCTCCTGTTGACTGCCTGTATCCACACTGGCATGTGATAGGTCAACAGAGGAGTGGTGTGTTGTGGGTAGCTGGAGGCCATTTAAGTCGACTTAAGGGTTTTCCCTGTCTCCATTGGATTAAGTCGACTTAATATGGTCGACTTAAGTGTTAAATTGACCTTAAGAGGTGGCATTACTATGTTGACTTAAGGACGCACTTACTACTTAAGGAAGCACTTAAGTCAACTTAATAAAATCCCAGTGTGGCTATAGGAGTCTGTAAATTGACTTAATCTTACTTAAGTCGACCTAAGGCTCCAGCGTAGACATACCTTAAAAGACTAACACATTTATTTATTGCATGAGTTTTCATATTTGTTATTTTCAAGTGGTCAGAGAAATGCTAAGGAGCTCACTGAACAAACGAAGTCATAATCCCTGCTCTGAAGAGAGTTCAGTCTATATTTACTACACCAGAAAATAGAAGGGTCCTAAAGAGATGAGGATGGAGAAAGAAATGACAATAATAAAGAAGTCTAGTTACTGCCCATTGAAGTCAATGGAAAAACTACAACCGTGTACAATGTATTTTGGAGGGAATCTTTCTTTAGTATTGTGCATGAACATCTTGGTGGTTCTGCAACCTTTAAAGTTAGGTGCCACCCTTCTCCTTCATTACTTACCAGAAAGATGGAAGCACATGTAGAAGGGTATTTTTTTAAAATGATACTAAATAACCACCAAAGCTGCCTCATGTTCAGGTGTATTATAAGTTTCTGATCTCTTTCTGAGCTGTATTTGAATTAAGTAGCTTGCAAGCGGGAGCATAGGCCCTTATTTGAAAGTTAGAGCTGGGTGCTGTAAACAAGTTGAGTCATATTGTGCAGGACTTCATGCAGGCACACCAACATTGTGGGTGACAGCATACTCACTTCTTTTTCAAAGAGCTTTACACACCTAAAGATGTAAACAGGCATATGAGTTAGGCATTTGGGTGTTTTTGAAAATCCCAATAGGTGACCAAATGCCTCTAAAAAGCAGGCCTAAATTCTTAAATCAAATCATTCAGATAGCACTAAAGCTCATGCTTAACTTTAATCATCTGCTTAAAGTTTCATTGCATATGCTTAAGTGCTTCACTGTGTAGATGATTTCATGACTTAGGGCCTAACACATGTGGTTGAATTTCAAATTTGTTAGTTTGCCGTATTGCCTTTGTGGTTAAAGTTAAAGAATCATTGATACACAAATTTGTCACATCACATTACAATATACAAAGAACGATCTTTAAACCCTACTCTAGTAAGTTCTCAGACAGCATTTTTCACACTTTGCCTATTTGTAAATTTTGACTACTAGTGGAAATACTTTATCATCAGTTTGTGTGCGCATGGTAAAATTAATATGTACAGCATTTATCAATAAAAATCTAATCCTTCCAAGTGTATTTATGAGATGCTTTATCTAAAGGAGAGGGAGATTTTATTTGATTCTGCTCTAAGAAGGAGGTTTTCCATTGGTTTTTGCCCTACTCGCTAATAAGACGATGGATATACCGTGAGAACAACAAAGATTTAGGGCAGTTGTTGCTGCTGCTGCCGTTTTGGTAGATTGTGCAACTGCACTTTTAAAAAGCATTCTTTTTTGTTCCATGTTTTACATCACAGCATTAAGGATTCCAAAAAATATTCATTCCTTCTCCCCCCCCCCAACAAAGCTGTGGGCTACAAATGTCAATGATATCTAACATGTCGTGATTTGTCTTACTCCTTCCTGTCAGATCCCATATAAAGACTCATCATTTGGGCTTTGGTTCATAATCTTCTTTCTAATAATGGGACTCTCGGGCTAGATCACCTGTGTCTTATTAAGGAAATAATCAAACAAAGAACAAATATAAAGCCTCCATGAAAGAGAGAGGCATAGTGCATCTCTCACTGCAAAATATCCCCATCTTGAATCACAGCCCTGCTGCACGGTACACAGTCAAAGAAAGGTTAATCCTTAAGAGTACAGAAAAGCGAATCAGATCAGCTATATACACAACACTCTTTGGTTTATAAGCTTAACTCTGCTACAAACAAATTACTATTCATGAGCCACCCTGCATCTTTTGGCTTCCCTAGGCTAGTGCCATTAATGTATCCATGGAAGCTATCTGTGAGAAATACTATGTATGAAGAAAGGTACGTTTGCGGCATCAGTTGTTCTCTGATAATTCCTTAGTTAAAGATGCCATACAAAAATATATGTTATTGCAGTCTGGAACTTCTCTTAAGATTGATGGATTATACCGCCTCGCTTGTACAATACTGACAAAGCTGTAGTTAAAGCATCAGTCCTGCTTGGAAGCTACAGGGGACCGTGTCTTTGAAAATGAATGACATATTTTAAAAGCAGTAGAACAAAATGATTCCCTAACAAATCAAACGGAAAAAAAATATGCACCAAGTGTCAAGGCTGTGGGATGGCTCTTCTCACACACTCCCCCATTCCTGCTGACAGGGGATGCTGAAATAAACATGCTTGAATGTCAAGCCAGCCCTCAGACACGGGCTGGGGGAAAGGATGGAGAGAGGATTTCTTCTCCTTTCAAATATCCACTTTCCCCATTGACACTTCTGACAGGTTGAAACCAATTAAAACGCTTCTTCCCATACTTGTCCTGCCACTCTGGGGAAAGAATTTACTCCTTTCCTCAGCGTTAACCATACAGTGTTAGCATCAATGTGTTTACTGTAGTGCTTAGCTTCAATCACATCCCTTAAGTCTTTCCTGTGGAAAGATAATCAGAGCCTTGAAGTATGGCAGCAGGAAGACATCAGCTGTTTCTGTTTGGCGTTATCTACCAGGAGACACAGTTAGGAAAAGAGCCTGACAAGATGGCAGATTTTGTTTTTGAAAACTCAGTTTGTATCAGAAGCTGTGAAGGAGCTGCATGGTAAGTTCTGGGTGTGATTCGTGTGTGCAGTCCCAGTAATTTTCATGCACAGTATTTAGTTACAGCTGCACACTCAGCTGGTTTCACAACCAGGCCTGGCTACTGTGGCCTTTCACAATGGCTACTGTGTTTCTGGCCCAGTCCCTGCCCTGGAGCTAATTGCTTGGAAATTTCTTTAGGAATCTGTGCTAGGAAGGGCACAGAGTAAAGTCCACACTTTATGTTGGAGGATCAAAGGGCCTGAACTCTTATCTCATGGTGAGGCTGTACTCTGATGCCCAAGCCAGAGGGTGGATTTGCTGACAGGCATTTGTCATTATTCCTTTCATGAATGCAGCTCAATACCAATTTCAGCATTCATATCAAAAGAGATTTGAGGAATTGTGGGTGTGGAAGAAATACAATTGGGAGGAAAAAGGAAGTTTTCGTTTAATATGTTAATCCTTGCACATCTAGAACCCAATGTTCATGTGGAAATATCCAGAGGGGTAGCCATGTTAGTCTGTGTACAGAAAAAACAACAAGAGTCCTGTGGCACTTTATAAACTAACAGATTTCTTCAGACTTAAGCTTTCGTGGGCTCCAACCCACTTTGTCAGATGCATGAAATGGAAACTACAATTGAGAAGTGTTTATACACATATGCCAGAATGGAGGAGGGCAAGTGTTAACAAAGTCAGCTCAGAGAGCAGATGAGGCCCATTCACACCAGTAGATCAAAGGGAGAAAATGTGTGAACAGATGAATCACTTTGTGTAATGTGTTAACCATTCCAAGTCCCTATTCAGACCCAGTCTAATTGTGTCAAGCTTGCAGATTGGCTCCAACTCTGCAGCTTCACAGGGAAGCCTGGTTTTGAAGTTTCTTTGCTGAAGTATGGAAACTTTCATGTCTGCTACTGAGTGTCCATGGAGATTGAAGTGGTCTCCTACTGGTTTATGGATGTTGCCATTTTGGGACCAGGAGGGGCGGCAGGATCCGGGCACCAGGTCTTTTCCTGGGCCAGTGTCACTCCTGTCTGGAGGCGGCTCCCTGGAAAAGCAGCGAATGGATGGCATGATCCACTAGTTCAGAATCTGCTTTCGCAAATAACTTAGATCAACCACTAAGGCTAGGCTTCCCCTTCATGCTCTTCAACATGACATATCCTGCATGGTTATGTACTATCATGCCTATTTCCACTCCTTACTCTAACCTCATTCACTGTCTGTGAAGGCTATAATCCGGTCTTAAGAAGCCTTGTGTTTCACTGATGATGATCTCCTAGTTCAGCCCTTTATGAAGGGTTTTATGTATGTCAGTAGATGGAAAGTTAACGCCTGACTTCACAGCCTGTGACTTACATCTGAATTCCTTTCCTCATCAAGGCAGTTCAGGGTTGATACATTATTATGTAGTTTACAAGGTGGAAAAAAAAATCAATCGTTTTAAGACATTTATCTGCTGTCACATTCAATATAATCAGACTGACTCCCTGAAACCCCTGAGAGGAGGGGAATTGGATAAAAATTCATGAGTACAGACTCTGAGACATTGGTGAGTAAGACCGCCTGTCAGTCATTATTCAACAGATGTTTTTCAGGAGGGTTGGACAAGGTGGGCGTGGGATACCTTGCTGTCTGATTTTCAAAGAAGTTGGAAATGTCAGCTGCAATGGAATGACAAGTACTAAATGGGAGCTGTATTAATGACAATGGCGCCCTAGCGAAGGCCAAGGACGGTAACAATGAAATGTTTGCCAAGATGACAGATATGGATTCCATTCAACGCACTGTGGGAGCAGGCTCAGTCACTTAAAAGGTGCATGTAGGGGAGGCTCTGAAGCCTTCATTAGGGAATATACATATGATAACGGTTTAACCTGGCATCACGAACATTTAGGAGTGAGCATGGATCACTTGGTAGCGCACTCCTGTCTGGAAAAGGACATGCTATATTGAATACTAAGTATAACTAAGCACATAAATACTAAGTAACAGACAACTGCTGGCAAACTCAGTGGAGAGGAAAAAATGTGTTTGAATCCATGCTGTTTCATGTGGGCGAGATCTCAGTTTTTGCCAAGAGATCCAAGGGAATATTTTTTTCTTGGTGCACTTGCAGAGGGGCCTTCCACTCCAAAAGACCAGTGTGCTTACCAAAGAGTGATGAATCTTAGAGTATGTCTACACTGATGGCGGCAATTTTGCTGCCGTCACTTCGCCTTTCCGGGAGCAGTTCGCAGCAAATATGAACTCACTGTTCCACTCCTGGAAGTCAGCCCTGGAAGTCCTGGGCCCAGGGGATGTAGCGGAAAGCTGACCGCAAGCTATTTGTGGTCAGCTTTTCCCTAATGTGTAGCAGTGGCTTTAAGAGTCGCCACTAGTTATGTAAGGAATTTTACGTTCCTTGTGTAGCTGGCAGTCGATTGCCACCAAATTTGCCCTCTGTATAGATTAGGGCTTAGTCCCAGCACCACATCCAGGTACCTAAGTCTTAACACTCTCGTTTGGTAGAGGGAGAAATTACAGAAATTAAGGAGATTGTCCAGCTCTCAGAGGAAATCCATTATGAGCCAGAATAAATCCCTAGGAACAGACCTTATAGAAATTTTTTCTCTTGATTTCTGGTCTTGTGCTTTAGCAATACACCCTCACCTGACTATTCCATACAGCTCTTGTTATGAGGGTACGTTTCATACCGGAAGTGGAGTCCTGCCTAGGTTCTGTGTAATAAGTGGCACCAGTACCTATCTAACCAATGTCAATGTCACTCATCTCTGCTGGGCCTCATGACACTTTTTTAGAAGAGTAGGTGATAGACTGGGTGGTCTGGATCACATTTCCCTCCTCACTAGGGCTCCATCTTGCAGTGTGCTGAGTGTCCCTAGCTCACACTCAATTGTGAGTGTGCAATTTGTTTTGCATATGCACACACTAATGAGGGATTATATGCACATGTCAGAATACATATAGACACTGAAGGCCTGACGACTGCAATTTGCTGTTGCAGCATGATGGGGTGACGCACGGTTTTTAACCATGGATTTGGTATTTAATTACATGCTTTTACACTACCTGATTTATAGTTCTTTGCTCCAGATGGTGAGAACTCACCCAGGTCTGGGAACGAATTCGTTTGAAATGTATTATATTCTTCTTATTATGGCTTTCCACTTTATCCTGACACTAGAATACCTCACCAATGGGATATTATATTCCCCGAACTGTGCCTAACTCACTGTGCACTCATTCAGCAAAACACTTTCTGGTGCCATGAGTGAAGGAACTACATACAATTATTTCTGACTTTCAGTTATTTCTCCATTTCTTGTGAGATCTGCTCTGTAGACATTTCTTTTTCCCAATGCCAATGCTTCTACACTGCTTTTTTTTTGTTAGCTGTTATTTACTGTTTAATTCTGTAGCAAATCTACATTACCTATCAAATCTGTCCTTGTCTTTGGCAAATGGTTTGATAGATAACTTATAAGAAAAACAAAACCCTATTGTGTTACAGTATGTTTCACCAGTGGCAATCTACCAACTTCATTCTTCTCCCTATCTGGCTCACTCTGACAGTTCATGGACAGCTAAAATTACCCCTGACTACATAATGGGTATGTCCACACAACAACGCTTTTTCAGGATAAGGAACCTTACCCAGCAAAACCTCTTCTGTGTCCAGGGAGCTTTTTTGCTTTTTCAAAAAATAGTGCCCTGGTGTATCGAAACACCAGAGCACTTTTTCAAAAAGTAAAACCCAGCTTTTTTTAAAAAAAGCCTTTTTCAAAAAAGTGCCCCAGTATTTCAATACACTGGAGAACTTTTTCGAAAGTGCTAAACCTGGTTACCTTTTTTAAAAAAAGGCTTTTTCGAAGGTGTTTTCAAACAAAGCCATCACCAGACACAGCAATGGCTATTTTCGAAGAAGCCTGGTTATGTTTTACATTGGCCTCCTTTTTTTTGAAAAAGAGAGTCCTGTGTGGGCTTTCTTTTTCGAAAAAATGAAAAACACTGCCTTATTTCAAGACACAGAGTCCTCCCAGACTCCTCTCTCAAAATAACATTTTTGAAACAGTTTTTTTTCAAAATAGTTAGTTCAAATTTATTTCAAAATAATTTTTTCCAAAAAAACCCTTTTTGAAAAAGTTCTGCAGTGTAGACATAGCCTATACGATTAGCCAGTTAATATAAATCCTGAGATCTAAGTCAGTGTGATCTCCAAGAAAGCCTTTAAAAATCAGAAATAACGCCACTGAAGTCAATGGAGTAACACCAATGTACATTGTTTATTTCTGTTACTGTTGGTCCTGGGAGCCCAAGTCATGGACCTGGGCCCCATTGTGCTAGGCGCTGTACAAATACAGAAAAAAAGGCAGTGCCTGCCCTGGACGACTTGTAAGGTAAGTATAAAACAAGAGCCAGGAGTGGACTAGAGACATGAGGATACACGAAAACAATAAGACAGTATTTATCTGCATGATGGGCAGTGGTCTTTGCTTACCAACTGGCTGTGTTTTATAGATGGCTTTGAGGTTCGTTGTAGGAGTGGGTGGGTGAGGTTTTGTGGCCTGCAGTGTGCAGGAGGTCAGACTAGAGGATCATATTGGTCCCTTCTGACCTTAGAGTCTATGAGTCTATGTCAAGGCAAAGGAGAGTTCTGAAGCAGGGTTTGCATAAGCCAAGAACAAGAGCCTCAGCTATGACTAATCTAGCCCCTGTTAAACCCTGTGCAAATGTTTAGTTATCAACCATTCATATTGTCAGTTAACAGTCATAACCCTGTGAAAAAGCAGCAGCACGTACAGGTTACAATGGAGGCGCTGTTCCCCAGGATGGAACCTGAAAGCATTGTGCACCTGTTACAAAACAGCGCAGTACTTTTCTAAATATGTCATGACATATCACTCTGTTGTGTGCCATATAAAACAAGCGAGAGGCTGGATGTACCGCATGAACTATGGGACATGATTGGGAAGCTATTTCCTTTCCATCACTGTAGAATCTGGCCATACTGCCAGGGTCTTGTGCCACTAATATCTGCCATCTCTTGTTTGCCATTTATTTAAGGACAATAACACATGAACCACTAAGATAATGGACATGTTCCAGTTAATAACCATACACAAGTTTCCTATTAAGGCTGTTTAGAAGCAGTGAATTTCTATTACTCTTGGTGAAATGATGGAGTGCAACAGATGGTCAGCAACACACCAGCTTGTGAACTGACAGCAAAATATTTTCAGTACATCATTAACCTTTCACAGAGAGTCCAGTCAGTCCCGTTTGAAGCAGCCTTTTAATAGGCCTGATCGCAGAGGCCAAATTCCATGGACCTCATCAGTGGCACCGGATCAGGTGCAGTATGAATGACAAGACCGTGGCTTTGTAGCTTTATTCTTTTACAGACAAGGTGGGGGGAAATTAATTAACTTCTGTCACTGTGATAGAATTTATATGAGATGCATGCACTGCCATAACAACCAGCTGGAGGCAACCCTGGGGGAAATTCTGAGAGAAAGTCAGGTTGCTAAACTTAGAATTTAATTATGCAGAAATGGGAACAGAAATCTTTTATTTTTTTCATTACACAAATGCCAGAATTTTGACTTTGGTGTTGATATCAAATGCAGTTAGCATGTTCCTCTTTCGGCTGAAACAGATGCCGCTTGTGTATTTATTTGTGAAGAGTAGAAAAGTGACTAAAAGAAAAGTGACTAAATGTAGCCAGACATTGAATTATATCAAATCTTTCTATTTTGAGGGGTTTGGTTTTGTTTTGTTTTGATTTCCATTAGGAATAAAGACTTCAGGGCTAAGGCCTGTTCTTTACCTGATTTTATTACATGTCCTGGATCTAATTAAGAGCATCCTTAATCAGTTCTGTTCACTCTCCCCATCCAAACCCAGGTAAACACACACACAAGCTCACCATAGTCTTCTCACTGTTACTTTAACTCCCCCTTCCACTTTAACTCTTTCAGGGCTGTTTAACGGATGCTGGAATGCCAGAGTAATACTGTGGGAGGCTGCTAAAATACCACATTCATTGTCCCACCCTCTCAAAAATTCAACCTGCATCTTGATTAAATAACCTTTTTCATCACAGCTGAAAAAATAATATTTCCAGACATCAGTATGCAGCAGGCTGGAGACGCAGAAGCAATGACTCTGCTCCTAAAACCAACACTCACTGTGGCTGGACCAGTGGTTCTCAAATGATGGGGTGGGCATCTGAAGAAAGGTGCAGGAATGTGTCCAAGAAGGTGCAAGCTGTAAAGTTTTGGGTTTTTTTTTTTAATGTGCCCTGGCTGTCAGTCCCACGTGGCTGGGCTCATACAGAAGGTCTGTCCACACCCAGGAGGTAGGGATTAAGGAGACAGCCAGAACCCCAGCACATTGGGCTTGGCTCTCCTTCCTACTCACGAATCCCTCACCTGTAGGCAGCAGGGTGGCAGCAGCACAGAAATCAGGGTGGCCATGGGGCACTAAGTCTGCTAGGAAAAGTTCTATTGACAAATATCACCTTTCCGATTGCCACCCTGACTTCTGTGCTGCTGCTGGCCCGGCTCTGCCTTCAGAACTGATCACCCGGTGACATGTGTAATTGGAGAGGTATAAATGACTACAGACACAAAGAAAGGGGGACTGATCAAATAAGTTTGAGGACCAGTAGACTAGATGTCTTACCTAGGCCTATTCAGTTTGGCTTTTTTCTCTGAAGAGGAAGAGTGGTCCAACAATTCAGGCACTAGGCTAGAGCTTGGAGGCTAGAGTCAGTTCCCTCCACCACAGTCTTCTAAAGGTCCATCTAACACAGCAAAACATCCTCCACAGCAGAGAGTTTGGGCTATGTCTACACACATAGTTTTATTTCGAAATAAGTCCTTTCGAAAGGACTTATTATTTCAAAATAAAACCCTTATTTCGAAAGGGCTTATTTCGAAATAAGGAAAACCCCACAATCGAAATGGCCATTATTTCGAAAGGGATATTCCAAAATAACACCAATTGGCCCATTGTTTCGAAAAGTTGTTTCGAAACATCAGGTCTACACGGTGTTGTTTCAAAAGAACAGGTCTAAATGGCGTTATTTCGAAATATCCCTTCCGAAATAATGGTCGTTTCGAAAACATCGAGGTTTTACTGTTTCAGAATGACGATTCTTATTTCAAAAGGACGGGATCCGTCCTTTCGAAATAAGAAAACGTTGTGTGACCTAATTTCTTTTATTTCAAAATAATGAGTGTTATTTCAAAACAAAAGTGCCGTGTAGACATAGCCTTAGAGTCTAGGTCAACTAATTCCATTTCAAAGAGTTCATGCTACAGGACTAAAAATTGCAGTGGGCTCTCAGGCCAAGTGCTTTGATGAAAAGTGCTATGTAAGAATTAGGTGTTACTAGATTCTCTCCTTGGGCTCTGTGTCCTTTCTACCTATCGTCTACCTGATTTTCATTGTTTCTTCTCTCGCGCTTTCTCCTGCCAGCCACTTAATCTGTCTTCTAAAGCTCCAATAACAAAAATCTCTCTTATCAATAATGTTGGTGCAATTTTGTGTCACAAAAGTTTGCATGATGAGGCTCTCTTGTATGGTTTCAAGCATAATAATTTTGATGCAGCAGCTGCATGATAGTTACATCGGGGCTTATTTTGATCAGATTCATAACTGTGGCCAAATGAGTAACAAGCCTGATGTGTTTTCATAAATATTAGCAAGTACAGAATCACAGCTGTAGTCAGTACATCAGGATGCAATACATAGTTGTGAATGGTCTGATCCAAAATAGTGCAATCCTTTTCCTTCCAAAACACCTACTCCTGAAGGGCTTGATTCAAAGCCCATTCAAGTCAGTTGGCTTCTTTCCACTAACTTCAGTGGGCTTTGGATTGGGCCCAATTTGCAATACATTAGGTATCTGGTATTTAAAAAGTAACAGAACTAAATGGCCACTCTGTGTCATTTCAGTTAGGACAGCAGTCAAAAACATTTTCCAGTCAAACCATCAACAGTATTTTGTACCAGAGTGTTCTTACCTGATATGCCCCACTGTCTGCAGTTTTGCCTATTTTACTCATTTGTGCTCCTGTGATACAATTGTATTTTAGCTGGTGTGTGTGTGTGTGTGTGTGTGTGTGTGTGTGTGTGTGTGTGTGTGAACGTAGTTCTTATTGCTTCTTTAGCCTCTTGCAAAAGCTTCCACTTGTTTTCTATCTGGCCAAATACATTTAGAAACATCAGAAGTCATTGATTTAAAGGGAGCAAGAAAAGAAAGTGCTTCATTTTTAATTGATGTGATTTACCCCTAGAGGCCAAAAAGACCGTGAAAGATGCCATGACTTGTAGCCCTATGTTCACAGACATCTCCTGTGAGTGACCTGTCTCTGTAGTGGGTTGAGCTCTGCTTTCAATTCTGTCCTTGAAAAATAGACTTAGCGGTTTTTCATGACCTCAGTGACACAGACAAATTGTTCATTTAGCTAGCCAGAGAAATTGAGAAGGTTGTCCAATATGTTATAATTTACATGTTATTGACTTGATTTGACAATCAACATTGCCTTCAGATCTGAACTGTGATTACCCGCCTGACAATACCCAAAGCTCCTCTCTGCTAGGCTCTGCTCTGCTGTTGGTGCCTCTCAAGCTCAGTGACTATTTAAATCCTTGAGCATATCAGGTGCTCTAACATTTCCTTAGCTTATGTACATTGTATCAGGCCACCGGTCCAACATTGCACAGATTTATATATAGGAGGGAATCAAGATCCAATTGTTCAAGGCACTTATTTCAGCCTCTCTGGGTACATGACTCTTGCACGTACAATTTTTGCATGCTCTGTTCATGCAAATAACAGCAAATATGAGCACAAAACCCATTGTCACTTGTTTTCCATTGGGTTTGGGTTTTCACAGGGACAGTGCTTCATGCGCAAAGTTGTGTGGAAACAAACAAATGCCCCAATTTTGACGCTATGGAAAGTGTTTGCCAGGTACATCTTTCCTAATGGAAAGTGTTTGCCAGGTACATCTTTGGCTGCGGCTGCTTTTTCACTCTTGGTGATGCAAATAGTTTCTGCCGTGTACTGATTCAGTAATGTTGCTGCACTAAAACTTCTCTTAGCATTATTAATAACTCATTTTAAAACTTATTCTGCTAGCAAAACTGCCTAAAACCCATTTGCCAAGGGCTGTTTCAAGCTCCTTTGAAGTCCCATTGACTTCAGATCAGGTCTCCTGTGATACTAAAATGTCAAGCTCATGTCCATTAAATCCAACCAAATTCACAATTATTTACTCCAATAAGCATATTGTGATGTTGACTTGTGTGACTGCTGCTTATTATTTTTATTATTCCTACAATGCCTATCTTTGCTACACTTCTACATTCTAATTACACAGATTAAAATAACACAAATACAAAGCAACAAGAGCTAATCACTAAGCATAATAATAAAACATTTTGCTTCATGCTCTGAAGTCTCCAGATTCAGGCATAGGGCCCAAGGTGGGCCCAGAATGGACAGACAGAATTAGCAGAACACGTTGCCCTTTAAAATTTCTATCTTCTATCAGTTTGTCTTTCTGTTGACTTTCTCAGATTCCTAGTGACATTCTCAGCTCCAGGGTTCAGCAATTCTTGCTTTCTGCCATTCACTTGGCTCATTCAACATGAATTGGATACACTAGGCAAGCCTGGAGGGAGAAGAAAATATTAGCATTTGACTCTCCAAGATGATAAAGCTGGATACTGTTTTGCAACTTGAATGGAAGTGTCTGCAATTAACACTAGGTTGAGGTATTGCTGCATCATGTTCTTAATCTGAACAGTGCTTTGGAGGGGGAACCAGGAGAAGGTAGATTGCTTTCCTCCTTCCCGTCTCCTTTTCTTCCACTTCTCCCTCCTCCTTTTCTTAGATGCCATGATTGTTGTAAGTACTGCACATGATGTCTATCATAGCTGAGTCCAAGATTTAACCAGATCAATCTGGGGAGAGTGGAGGAATCTTATACATCACCCGGAAAACCAAAATCTCTATGCTGAGTATCTCTTCATTATCTGCCTCAGCATCTACCCCTCTTCATTCCTGTATTCTGACCCATCTAGCCAGGACCTCAGCTTTTCTCTGGCAAAGATTTTCTTTTAACCCTACCCAACGCAGCAACATCTTTAGGTCAAAGCAGCAGCACTAGGTCTTCTTGCACTGTGTCCTCCTCACAGGACGCTCCTTCTCTCAGTGTTTTTCTACTGTTAATAGCCAACCAGTTCCTAGGGATAGGTGTCCACATCACGAATACACACAGTGGCTGTTACTTCTGGAGACAGTCACAGCAGAGAGACCAAGGAGTGAACAAGCCAGGGAAATTGAGTCCCTCTCTCCTTTCAGGTCAAGCTAATAAGAAAAGGGGAAAATGTCATGTGAGCTAAGGATTTCCACCAGCTTGATGGCAGGGAGACACTAACTCTACACTTTATCATGATGTATCGTGACAAAGTTCCTCCTCTATTTTGGTGGGTCCGTTGCTTCCCTCTAGTGGGGGGTCTGTTTCCCTCAGGCCTCCAGGCCTGGGTGAGGTCCTTTGCCCCCTTTCAGGCAGGGCTTTTCCTTCCCCCAATCTTTGTACCTGTGTGGCTCTTCCTAACCCCCATCTGCTCTTTCTCCAGATCTGTCAGCCTTCCAACCACACCTTGCCTCTTCTCACACAGTCCTGTAGCTCTCCTCACACTCCAGCTACACCCTTTCTCTGGAGGGAAGGCTTTTTAACAAGTCCTGGACAGGGCCTTAATTAGCTCCAAGTGTGCTAATTAACCTGGAGTAACCACTGCTCTGCTACAAGGAGAAAAGAGACTTGCTGAGTCTGGGGTTAATACGTTGGCTTTCTAGAACTGGCCAGAAACCCTCAAGTCTGACCCTGTCACAGCATGTATAGTATAGTAGCATCTAGACCTCCGTGAACATCAGTCTAAGTAGACAAGGCAGTCAAAGAGTGGGAACCAGAGAGATGAGAAGAAACTTGGCCCTAGGTGACACAGCTGGGCCAAGAACAGAACGCTGACTTTTAGACCCTCAGGAATATACCGTGTCCATTAGATCTTGCTGCCTTTTCAAATTCACTCCGGGAATGCTTTTTTTCAGCCGCTGTCATAGCAATAGACACCTTGCAAAGGAAAGAGGAAAAACTAGGGGATTATGGCAAAGCAAAATAAAGGGGAGGTTCATGGTTCATCCTTACTTTTTCCAGCCTCCAAAATACCAGCACGATCAGATCAAACATTTCAAGTTTGGACCATCTTCCTGAGTGGCAAGCAAACTCCCTTTTTGCCCATCGTCTCAACAGGAGATTTTCTTTGCAACTGGCAGCCTAAATTTTATTGAAACTTTGCGAGTAGGTGTCTATTGTTCCGTCAGCCTGACGGCCTGTCGCTAGCAAAGGACTGACTGTCAGCTCTGAGACATGTTGCTATTCTGTCTGGAGCTGAAAGGAATGAATAGGCTACGTTAACAATTGGCTTTAAACCCCTCTCTGGAAAAACAACCTGTTAAGGGAGGAGTTTGCTATTCAGCTGTAGCTGGTAATTCTGGGCCCAACACCAGTGTAATTCAAGAGTAACTTTCACTGAAAATAGTGGCATTACACCACTGTAAAAGTGGTGTAAAGCAGAGGGAGAAGGGAGAGGGCCTTCTATTCAAGTTCTAGAAATAGCAAGTTGAGAGTTCTGCTATACTCTTTCTGCTGGTAAAAATAGGGAGATGGATGGACCGCAAAAAGCTAGGAGAGCGCTCACGGTGTGGAACGACACAACAGGCTCAGGTGCCAGTGAAGCAGTGTCAGACTTGAGTCCAAGAACACAACACAGCACTTGGTAAGTAAGGAATCAGACAGCTGTTGCTCTGAGCAGACCCTGAATAGCAGCACTCCTGGAGTTTTATATAGCTGGAGTGGGCGGTCACCAACAGGCGTTAGCTATGCTAATTTAATTACAAGCCCTGTACAGGCTGCATGAGTTCCTAAACATTTTTTGGCCAGGATGCAGCTATTTTCACTGCCTCTTTCACTTTCATCTTCAAGCAGATCCAGGGAGCAGGAGACTGGGGGAATCCACTGGTGGCAGAAAGGCTTCTTCACAATCCTTTCCTCCCCCAACCATGCAATGGGTGTGGATGGCCTAAGGGAACAGCTGCATCCAGGAAAAAGCCACAACCAGCTGATCTTTCACAGTCAAAGCAGCACGTTTAGGTCACAAGGTGCTGGACATAACATAAAGCAGCCATTTGGCTTAGCTATGCCCAAGTCTTACACCAAGCAGAGCTCAGCCAGACCAGAAAATCTGGCCTACACTCAGCAAGGATTGCTACCTCGCCCTTTGCTTCGATGTCCCCATAGCAGAATGTCTTCTTTTAGTCAAAATAAACAAGATTCCTGTGGCACTTAAAGACTAACAAATTTATTCATTGCATGAGCTTTCATGGGAAAAATTCCACTTGATTCACAAGTGTCATAAATTCATGTCTCTGCCATATAATAAAGAAGAGCAGCTTAGACAATCAGCCATTAAGTGGCATATAAGGATAAAAGGGAAACTGTGAGTAATGAAACGTCATCCATCTTAAAGACCCACCATTTAATGATTTCATGGGCACCAGTCAACATTAATGTACTTCCAAATAGGGGGGTGAACATCAAACTTCTGGGATTGATAGATGTTTGGAGTCAAATCGTTAATAGATAATAATAACCCTTTCTGTACGAGCAAGGAGCTTACCAGGAATATAGTGAAGGCTGGTTCCAAATGTTAATAGCCATGTTGTAAATCCTACCTGACTGTTAAAACAGTTAATTTCACAATAGATTATTGCTGGGTTCAATCCTTCTTTATGGATACGTACCAGGGAATTCTTAGCCACCCTATCCAAGATCTGCTTCTGCACTTTGATCTAGGATTACATGTTCATAAGGGAGAACTTTTCAGTGAAATAGAAAGTTTGTCCAGCTTTCTGGGTAAGAATACAGTGTTATTGTGTCCACCTGGGCAGGAGAGACACATCTGTTCCTTTTCTGATTAGTCTGTGGAATTTCCTTAAGCCTTATCAGAGATTTAACTGAAAGGGAAACTTGTGGGAGCTATTATATGGTTTGTGGTGGGTAACTAAGTTCCTGGCACTCATTCAATACTTCTTTCTTCAGTGCTGTTGTTTTAAAATCATTTGTTTCTGTCTCATTACCGACTTGGAAGCCTTGGCGCAGAAGGTCTTCCACACCTGAGGTCTGAGCAATACTTTGGAGTCTCTGGGAAGCAAAGATTTGGGCAATTAATTGCACAATTTGGCAGTTAGTCACAGAAAACTAGCCTGCTGGATAGAGTGAAATGAGAAGCTCATTAAGAGAAAAACAGGCTTTTCAGTAAACCATTTATGACATGGTCCCAGTGCTGAAAACATTACCACAGGTTTCATGAAAAGACGTTACATTGCTAGTGTGACAGAAATATAAGGGCAAGTGCCATTTGGACACATCCTTCCCCTGCATGAAATCACCAGACTTATCAGATGTATTTAAAGTACTTATTACTTATGGGATTTGAGCTATGATATTGGATGTAGACTGGAAATATTTTTGTTGGTTTGTTTCCCGGATATGCTGTGTTCTACAGCTGTTTCTTTCTACCATCTGTGCCCTGTAGGTTGGCCATTCTTCTTTTCTGCAGCCATATGGGCGATCACGTGCGTTGAACCTGCTTTGAGGCTGCTAATCGGTAAAATAGCATGTTTAATTATTTGAAGAAGTAAGGATGAGCTCATGTGAAGCTCAGAAGGGTATTATTTTTAGTCAGCGTCTGAAAACCACCTAAATATTTGTAGATGGATTTTTATACTCTGGTTCCCAGTTATTTGAAATATATATATAATCACCCAAGTCTGGGCTCAACAAAACAATTAAGATCATGCTTAAGATTAATTGAAGTCAGGGACATTGATGGCTCTCAGCCTGTCATAGGACTGGACCTTCTGCATGGAAACTGCTTTACCTCAAAATATCTAAGGAGCAGACTGTGTTGCCATGATTCAAACTGAGTTTTATCTTACTCCAGGAACAAATCCATTGGAATGGGCAACACTGTCTATAGAAGTCTAGATCTAAAGCCCATTGAGTGATGGGCCTACAACTGACTTTTATGGGCACTGAATCAGGCTTCCTGTGAGGGGCTATCTCTGTCACCATGGTAGTCCCAGAATTAGGCCCTGAAAATGTTGGAGCAGAATGGTCACTAAAGCTGCAGAGGCAGGCCCCACTGGCAAGAACCTGGGCATCAGTTATTTCAAGCTACAAGGGATCTTAGCCATTATACTGCAACATTTTTCAAAGGAAATTTAACAACTCACCCCTACCAAATTAGTAAAACACATAAGAGAAAAGGACAGACTCACTACTCCGGGGGCTTTCTTTACAACCACAGACATTGAGGCCAGTAGGAATTATCTAAGACAGCTTCCTGTGGGACACAGGCATGAGAAAAAATATTGCAAGGTTGCTTAGCCCGGAAATGGTCCACCATGCACGAAGCCTTTTGTGGGACAATGTGCATGTAGGAGGCTGACACCTTCAGAGTGAAGGGAAAATTGGCAAATGCACTGGGTCAAATACTTAGCTGTGTGCTGGCTGCTTTGCCTGACTCTGGTAGCCTCAAGCAGCCCTAAAGTCAGCCTCTGGATGTTTTCACCTGCACTGAGGCATCTTCAGTTGACTGATGACATAAATGCTCCTCTACATCCTCCCTCCCAGCCCTTGGCACAGGGACTATATGTGTGGAACAGATGCTGTGTGCAGCCTGCATAAACCATTGCTCATCCGATCCCTGACCTAGCTCCCATTCCTAGTTAGTATTAACAATGATGGTAGTTAGGGGTAAAATAGACTCTTGTCATCTGAGAACTGAACTATAACCTATATCAAAAGTACAACCTAGGGCCACTGGTAAACAAGGCTGAGTCAAGCCAAGCACCTAGTGATGGAAAAGGCTTTATATCCCATTACATTACAGCCAACAAAAGCTCCACCTGAGGTCTCTGATCCTCTCAAACAAATGGCACAGTATCATCCCCAAAAAGGCATCTGTAGCATTTCAGGGGGCTGATTCTGCTCTCACTATGGTGTAGATCAGGAGTTACTCCTCCAAAGTCAATGGAGTTGCATTGAGGTAAAGATGTGAGGCAGAGCTGGTGTTTGAGGATGTTTTCAAGGAAAAAGGAAAAAGACTCCCTTACACACGGGAGAGGTGTATATGAAGGAGATTGCTCTGAACTCTGTTCTGGGACTAAGCAGCAGCAGACATCACAACTTACTAGTATTGTCTGTGTTCCTTCTATTGCCCCAGGCAGAGCGGTTGGACTCTGGGGACACATTATGGAAATAGTTTTACTAAGAAAATGCTGTTAAATACAAAAGTCTTGCTCTCTACAAACTTATTTAATACAGAACTCAGAGAGGAGCTCAGGATCTGTCCATTTAAATCATACCCCTTTCCAGACTGAAGAAGACACAACTGCACTGGTCTTAGGAGCAAAGGACTTTCAACAAGATAGCACTGCAGAGGGAGTAAGAGAATATCTTAGTCGCCTCACAAGCACAACTGAGAAAAGGGTGGGAGCACAGATGCCATCTTGTCACATTCGCCTGCCTCTCGAATCCAAAGGGCAGCTGAATGGCACGGCTGTAAATTGTAGTAAGTGGAATATCCACCTCTGGACCAGTCCACCAAGGGCAGGATCATGGTTTTCCTGGGGTGAGTGTCACAGGTCTTAGGCAAAAGAGCCCCGCTATGGTGTGGAGCAGTGGCTCTGGCCCCGTGTGTTCTAACTCAAATGGCGTGTTACAGGCCTGAAGACAAAGGTGAGGCTGTATTAGCTATCCATCTTTTCCCTGTGTGATCCTCCCAACACCTAAAAACTATCCCCAGGGAAAGCAGAAGCTTCTCCAGGGAGTGTGAGAACAGGAGACAAAATCCAATGACAGAGCACTTGGACTGGGACTTTGTGTGCCCCCACTGACAAACTGGGAAGTGCAGTGATATGCAGAAATTGTATTAACAAGATTGGAACAAGGATTGTGTATCCACCATGTGTGCCTGAGCATGTGCGTTTATTATTTCCTCTGGGGTGAAAAGGGCTGTTATGGCCCGTTTTGAGAGCTCAGAAAGCATCACATTGGATGTGATAGCTATGAGATGAAAGTGGGTAGCACTGCAACAGCAAATGGCTTTAATTAAGTTCTCGGCAGCTACCATTGCAAATGTGAGAATGTTGCTGGATAGGGAATTCTTTTCAGATCTCACCTTTGGTTTTTTTGTCATTTTTTTAAATTAATTTTCATAAACACTAAAAAAAATACAAAAAGGTAAATGATTTGCAGCTTGTACCAAATACTGCACATTTCAGAGGATATCCAAGAAAATTATGCAGTTATATCACTTTAAAACTTGTTGTAGCTGCAGGACCAGACTATACAAAATACAATACAGGACCAGACAATACAATACCGTAAAGGTCTAGACAATATATAACCAGACAATATAACAGGTCAAGATAGGGGTAGTAATAATAATAATAATAATAATTAATAGACCTATACAAATAGGCAAAAGGACAAGAGGTGACTAAGAGGATGGGGGAGGGAGGGACAAAGCAGAAAGGTCAGGTACAGCGAAGTCTGGCATTATCTGAACTATCTCTGCAGTCTTTATCCAAAATATCAAGAAACAGGCTCCACACTACTTTGAATTCATATAATTGCTCTCTCTCCCTTAACAGCTGGTTTCTCTTTTGCTGCGGACTCAGACAGATCCAAGTACAATTGCTTTAGGCTGAGCATAAGCCTAGCTCTTCCGTTTTTGGAAAATCATACACTGGGCAATCGCTGCAGCCATCAAGAACCGAATGTTTGGTCAGTGGCGTTAAACCCAATATAGTAGGTACGTAACCTAAGACAGCGGTTCTCAGGCTTTTGCAGGTCGTGACACACTTAGCAGCATATCACAACCATATGGCACCCACAAGTCTACCAACGCCAAGCCAAATCCAGCCATCTCCCCATCTCTCTGTGCCACAGCGATGTGTCCCGACACAGTGGTTGAGACCCACGGACCTACGACACAATTTTCAGCAGCGGTGTGGCTGCTGAAGGCAAGCACTAGTTTCGGTCTTGCATTCACATCTTCCCACAGCATCCAAACCGTTGGACAGCCCTACAGTACACATAGCAGAGTCTTCTTTGCTTCATTACAGTGCCAGCCAACATCAGAGGACAAGGGTCCCCATCTTGCACAACCTCTGTGGCATCCAATACATTTTGAATAAAACCTTTTGCCGTATCGGGTGTAGTCCAGCAGCCACAGATGCACTTTTAACATTCTGTGATAACTCCTCTTCCCAGGCTTTCACAGAGAACTCCAGACCAATGGACTTCCTCTTCATTAGCAAAGCAAACGTACTGGACATAGGCCAGGGGAGTTCATGCAGCAGCTACTAGCTCTGAAGCCTCTGACGCTCCTTGGCCGTCCCAACCAAATTGATAGTACAACTCTAATATAATGTTTTGCAGGAGGGCAGGTTCACTCTCCTCTAGAATGCTCTATTTTTCTTCATCCATCCCCACGCTGCATCAGAGCAGGGTGGCTTGTTTTGCTTTGAAGGGGCAACACACAGCTACCTCTGGAGCTCACCCGTGGGAGCTGGGAATAGTGGAACAGTGCTCTGTCCCCTTTCCCTGGTGCAGCCTCTGTGTTGGAGGGTGCAACCCGAGACAGGGGGATCCAGCAGCTACAAACACACCAGCATGCACACACATTGGGGGAATTTTCCTTTGGCCACCTGCAGTCACATTATGGCTTTACACTGCCTGAAAGGCATGGGAGGGCCCTAACTCATTGGAGAATCTGGCTCTTTAAGTGAATCCTCTGAGTAAAATATAATGCATCCTCCTATAAAGTATCGAGTTGTGTCCTGGTGCCACCTACATCACATCATATTAGATTAAATTGAACGCATTACACAGTATCACAGCTCATTAACTTGGATTTGTACTTAGTGTATGTGCATCTTACAATAATGGGTTGCTGTCAGCAAAGGTTGTTTGAAAGAGGAAGGCTATTAATACAGACATCATGAAAAAAAAGAGAGTGGAAATAATTACATTTGCTGGTTCTCACTGCAGATCCTTTGGGGCTTAGGCAGGGGTTTCCACTTGCTAAGCATGGCAGGAAAATAGCAAGAAAGGGATTTCGGAAAGGGGGAAAAAAAAATTTCTAAAACATTCCAGATTTTATGGGCAATGTTTCCCATTTTTTAGATTGGATAGATCAGTTTTATTTCTTAAATTATATAAATAAATATTCCTAAATAAATAGTCGTGAATATACCCTTTGGAAACAGTCTCATTTATGTTCTTTGTCCCCATAAAAATGAGTTTATTTTCATGCCATTTATTAGGCTGGGGGTTGAAGATTCAGCCAATGTCTATGTTTTTCCTCCCAGAATGAAAAACTGTAGATCCTATTCTCTGAATGTTCTGAGCTTTATCCATCACTTGGCTAAAGGAGATCTGGTTAAGATGGGCTGACTGGAATGGATGCCCATGGTACAGTCAATAGTTTTCTATCACACCATATGTTTTATAGCTGTGAAAACCAAACAGAGATGGGGTAGGTAGTGAACAGCAAGACCTCCATATATTGCATAGACATAATGCTGGCACATAAAAAGTAACCTAGGTGGTCAGTATGGACGATCAAGGGAGAAATGCAAAGACATCATAAAATACATCTCCAAACAGGGCTTGCATCCAGCTCTTAGGGCAGAAAGCTAGTCTTGATCCCTCTATTCTATCATTCCAAACCAAAAGATAGCTTCAACTCGCTGACTTTTGACAACTGAATCCCAATTTTGCCTAGAAATATTGACAAATCTGCTTTGTGAAAGGTGGACACAGTGTTTTGATTTGATTTTTGTCAGATCTCTGAACCTACTGGGCTGGCAAAAAACTCCATTCTTTTATTTAAATCCATCTAAGCTATTGGTTTATGACTAAGAACATTAAAATTAATATTCTGCATCTGGTCACCATCAATTTTATTTTCCATTGAAGAGGCTAAGCTATCATACTGTACATTACCAAACATGTAGGGAAAATGTAATAGTTCTAGAAGAAATTGGCATTCATTCTCATGGAATAATGCAGCCCAAAAATCTGTCTGGGTTCCATCCCTGTCATCAAACATTCATAGCAAGCAAAACTTCAGAAATAGTAACCTTGGCAGTGCTGGCAACGTCAATGATGTCCTTAATTAATCGAGGTGAAACATAAACAAAAGAAAGAAAATTGTGTTAAATATTTCCCTTGCACATTGGTGGACGTATGCACAACATAGTGCAGGAAATAGCATTTTGGATTATAATTAGAGAGACAATGATAACTCAGTCTTTAAAAAGACAGTTTGCAATCTTAATTAGTATCATTAAGGAAACATGGTGTAGATTTTAACAGGTGACACTGTCTGTGTGTTGCAGAAAATGGTACCTAGTCCTAAATGAATCCACTTGCTAATCAAAGACATGATGCTGATTAAATCAGGAAGCGGAGGATACAGTGAGACATGGGCCTACAGAGCACTGAATAAAATCTCCAGATCCAGGAACACCACTGAAATTTTGCAATGTGAACCCACTTCTAGATTCTAGTCAGTTGATATTAGACTGTGAGTTCTTTGGGACAAAGATTTTGCCTGTCTCTTTATAAATCACTTACTATATATATAGCTGTGATCTTGCCAATTCTCACACAGAATCATAAAAATTTAGGGCAGTGAATGACTCTGGAGAGGCCACCATGTCCTACATCCTGGGATGAGGCAGTACCACTATAGCTATTACGTGCTTTGATTAAAGAACAAAAACAATCCCAATGACTTCATTTGTTTGCAGAAATCTTCTTGAGTACATGTATCTCTGGATGTTTATTCTTAATGCTTTCTCCCAAAGTTCGTTGTTAATTATATCTATCTCTTTGTGTGTTGAAACCTTGGGAAGCCAGTTCATCACGTCAAAACTTAGCTTGGCGAGAAATAGAGGAGACCTCATCAGCTAGGCACACTCAGTCCTACCAGTACGAAGGCAAGGCTCCATTACCTTCAGACTCTTGGATGGGCCACAGTGATGTCCAGGTGGAGTGGGGAGGCCATATCCCTGGACGCCAGCCTGGGAGCGGGTGCCGGCCACTGAGTGAGTGACTGTCCTTCCGGACAGCTGACCTGGAGCAAGAGCCCTTCTCCTCTGAGTGCTGGCTCTTTGAAGGTGGCTCTGCTCTGGCTTCCTGGAGCAGCTGAGGAGGCATGCAAGGCAGCAGGGAAGGAGAGAAGGATGAGGGATTCCCTCAGCAGCAGTGTAGTAAGAGAGGATTGGAGGGAAGCCGGGGTTACTCCAGGGTACCGGGTAGTATAGAACCTGCTGGGGTTGGGACTGCTGCCCTCAACTCTCCTGCAGCCACCCGGGCTGAGGATAACTGTTTGTGGCATGCAATGGGAGTGGCCATTGCTGCGTGGCAGGGAAGAGAGACAAGAGCCCAAAAGCATTTCCTGAATGCTCAAATGTGACTTTGCATCTTAACAAAATGAACAAACAAATAAAAGCTGAGCGGGCACTTTTTGGCCAGTAGGCGCTTTCTCTAGTAACACCATCCGTGTCCCCTGCAAAAATACAGAACAAAGCTCATCTGCCTGAGTAGTGAGCACTCAGCGTGAGCATCACACACTGAGTAAGAGCAGGGGGGACAGAGGAGTCAAGCCTACATTTGCACTCCTCCAAGCTTCCAGGCTGCCCCACCAGTCACCCCCCGGAGCGGCTGGGGCCAGCGCAGGGACACCTCTTGCCCTGCACGTGAGGAGGTATAAGGTGGGTGGTGCAAAAATGTAGGCTTGACCTCCAGGTGCTGGTGACCCTCAGGATACCACTGATAGGCCAGCATATTAAAATAAACATGATCTTGATGTATGTAATTCTCAAGAAGCCAGAAGGTTCATAAAGCTCTGTATTGACATTATATTTTCCAGCGGTTGTGATAACACGTGCAATCTCGTCTTCTAGTTGACTGGGCAGCAACCCATTTTACCCTCGTGTTGACAGGTCTCAAGAGCAGCACATTTTCAGTCTTCCCAAGAGATGAATCAAGTATTTTTGCTATCTGAGCTCTCAGTACAAATGAATTTGTAAGTACAGCTTAGAAGAACCTTGACCACATTATCTGAGTCAGGAAGCTAACCTGTGGGCAATATACTCATCCTAAAACCCAGGCAAATGTAGCAGGAGACCTGAAAAATAAAAACTTTATTTCAGCCCATTCATGGGCAGTGCAAAATAAAGAAAATGCATAGAAAGCTGCCCTGACTCTTAACAAGAGCAGAGCTGTCTCCCAGTACAATGAAAACGGACATGTCTGCCTTAGTGGATTGGTGCAATTTATGCATGGTCCCATTTTTAGGTCCCTTGTTAGTGCCCAGATACCATCATGGTGATGGTACACAGTTAGAGAGTGATTTATTTAGCTGGTTAGGGTTTTATTTAGTATTAGAGCTCTCTTACTTATTAGGGATTTATTTATAATTTAATGTATGTTGCTGGTAACTTTCTGCATTCCTTTTACTATGACACATTGAAAGGTGCTTTGGCTCCCGTAAGGTGAGTCTTTGATCCAAAGACAATCAATGGTCCTCATTAAAGTCAATGAGTCTGCCAAGCACTGGTCCATTGTAAATAGATGGCTCAAGGAAGCCCTTTTATACAACAGAAACAGCTATAAGCAAAGGAGAGACTGCCCAAGACATATGGCGCGGCCAAATAAACTCTGTGACCTGTGGGGTTTCCATGGTTGCAAAATGCAGCGGCTAGGACATTGACCTGTTAGCTGTGTGGGTTGGAGACAGAAAGCCTGGAGAGCAGTTGTAAGAATGACCCTGCTGGGGAAACCTGAGGGACAGGGCTTCTTGGGCACAGACCCTGATAGGGTGGCAGACTTGGAAATTTCTCAGCAATGAAACTGCCTGCTGTTATTTGTTTCTTCTGTGCTCAGGAGAACTTTGAGTACATATTGCTGTAAGCAAACAAGTTAATACCAAAGATAATAGCAGCCCCCATCATTGATTTCTCATGTCAATGGAAACAGCTCTGCAAGGGACCAAATACTGGCTTAGCCAGTCATGTCAAAGGGGCAACTACTAATATTTGCAGACACAGTTAGTGCTATTATGAAAACCAGCTTTTCCTTTGCTCTTGTTCCCTCTGGAGATGCAGCAAAATACAGCAATAAAGTTGAAATGTGCTGCCCATTAAACATATGACTTTAATGGCAACCACTCTTCTGTTTGTCTAAGACTAAGTCATTTGACTAAGACTCCTTTTTGACTGACAGAGCTGTGCCCACCAGTCATGGTTGTGCATTGGCTGTGGTAATACACAGGAGCCCATCGAGCAGAATGGGGGACTCTCTTGATTTGGTAGGCCCATGGTCTCTGTAACCACCTGCTGGTGGACATGGCAGCTTTACCAACAGCAGTCTCAGCTTGTGATTTGGCTGAGCCCTTATAGACTGTGATCCCAGTGACATGAGGACATTATCATCCTGCCCTTATCATTTGAATTGGACTCCAATACTTAGCTCTCCACACTGGTTATTGGGGAAACCAGGTGGGTGAGGTTATGTCCTTTATTGGACCATAAGAGCAGAGATGAGTTTTTACTCAATTTGTTTACATCTTTCCACTCCTTTTCTTTTCTAATATATCTCTCACAAAGATATGGTCTTCAGGCTCAAGGACAATACTGCTCACTGGCTGGCTGGTGTGCTCTCACCACTTTTCTTCTAGTTTTGGGGCTAACTTTGTGAGCTTTATTGCTCCATGCAAAGTTCAGACCAGTTCCTCTCTTCCAAAAACTCTATGGGCAACTCTGGCCGCTAACCAAAGAGAATCAATCAAATTGAGTAATGTCTCCACTCACACATAACAGTACAGTATGTTTATATACCACTGAAATCTTTCCAGGTTGAGTTTTGGACTCCATCCAATGTCCCCAATATGCAGCAGTGTTATTAAAGAGCCTTGAGCATAAGTGTGAAGATTCTGCACCCCCGTTTATCGTGACCTGCTGGCTCATGATGGATTATGGAAAGGCGTCAAGGATGTACATTGAATTCAGCTGAACCTCACCATAAACACTTCAGATAGCGGCTAAATTTTCTTTTCCATCACCATTTGAAGAGCCTCTTCACTGTGCTAAGGACAAGTTGCCTCTTTAACAAATACATAGTCTAAACACTATCATAAAATGCACTTTGCCAGTGTTTCTGTAGCTTGTTTCCTGGCATTAGGACACAAGACTGAGGGAAATTCTGATTTTGTTTATACTGCTGTGATTCCAGATTAAGATCATTAATTTCTGCAGCATTACTCTGCTGTAATTTTTCCATTACTGAATCAAAATGACAATGAAAACAAAGAGTCTTTGGCTACTTTTGGATCTCATACATGACTCATATATGATAATCAAAAAGGCAGCAAAAGTAACTTATCTTAACCTTTCCCAGTCAGGGTGGTTATTGTTAATTTCTTGTCGTATGGTAACAGCTATGAGATCTAACTGAGACTGTGGTAGGCCCTGTACAAATGGCAGTAAGGGAGTCCCAACTCAGAAGTGTTTATATTTTAAAGAAACAAGACTAGCAAAGACTTCAAGGAGCAAAGAATAATTAGCCTCATTCTACAGACAGAGAACAGAGACAGAAAAAGATTGAATAGCTGGTCTAAGATCACTCTGTAACTCCATGACAGAGACAAGGATTCAATCCAGAGTCCCAGAGATCAGTGCAGGGCATTACACAGCCACTGCTCTTTCCTGTAACGGCAAGAGTATAATAGCAAAATTCTGACTGCTCTTACAAGCTCCATTAAGTCCAGTGCTATCTTCCATGGCCACAGGGATGTGCACCTTATTCTGGAGATAGCCCCATTTAAATCAACCAGGCTACACCTAGCATCCATTATTCTTTAACTTGAGAAAAGTGGCAGAATCTGACCCTTTGGCAGATGGAACGGCAAATGGAAAAATAAGATCTCTAGGGCATTTAAAGTGTCTGTCAAATGCACGCCAAGGTACTAAGTGGGCTGGAATATTTAATCAGATGGCATTATCCCACATGGAATTCATCTGCTTAATGTACAATGTTAATGAATCTTGGTGCTGTTGTTGAAAATAGAGCATCAACGTGCAATATATGGAGAGAATGCATTAGCCACCGTTATTCCCTTAATTAGTATTTCAAAGAGTCCCTTGGAACGGAAAGGTTTACAGAATAACAATGAGTGAAACTGGTCTCTCCTTTTGATATTTAGTGCCTCTTTCTGATTCATGGGAAATTAAAAGATTGTTAAAAGGAAACAATTTCTCCTAAACAGAGTGATAAGTTGTCCATGGAGCCAGCAATATTAGATAGAAACATATTATACTATATGAAACCACCAACTCCCCACATGCTCATCTTTGTTGGGGTTCCCATTTAAAGTACAATTTGTCTCCCAAAGAAGGAGTATATTTTTCATAATGCTTTCAGAACCTGGCAATCACACTATAATCCACTTGACCAAAGCACTAGTTCCTTCGAAGAGTAGCTGTGCATGTAACCTTCTTCAAATAGCAAGGACGAAGGACACAAAGAGATTCCGAGAACTGAAAACTATCAGGACCTTGGTAAATAAATGGATGTTTGTGAAAGGCCATGAAGAAGGATGCTGGTGCAAGCTTTGGTTTGGAATCAAATGTGCTGATATAAAAATAAGCTGCTTGATGAAAGCAAAAAGAAACCACAGGTTTAAACAGATATAGTACTTGCACTGGTGAGAAAAAAAAATGGGTGCACTTCTATAAAGCAACTGATGGTTTTACCTTAACATATCGTTGCATTAACTGTTTTCAGGTTAATAAGTAGCACCATTGCCAAGGACAGAGACAACAATTGTGTTGAACAGGAACTACAAATTGTTAGGATAATTCTGAAAAGAAAGGGTTAAAATAAGCCATTCCGTTTCCATTTTCTAACACTGGACCCTACATTCCTGGTAGGTCTCATCCTGAGATGGGTAAAGAAGGTACCCACCTGACCTATCCCCCACAGAGCTCTCTAGAGCGATTAAGAGCTCTGCAGCAGAAAGAGGGTGTGGAAAACTGGGAATGGAAGCAAAGGATGATCACGGCTAGATGGGAGGAGACAGGAGAGTTAACTTTGCTCCAAGCAGGAGCCACATGAAGATTAACCTGGAAACTGTAATACTGCTCCATGTTCTACAATAGCTTACATGGAACCCAACTGCACTAGGAGGCTTCTATTTAAGAGACGTCCATAGCTCAGAAACACAGTCAGGAGAGATTCTGCTAACAGTGGTGACTCCCTGGAGCCAAACTATCTGCAAGCCAGAGGGGACAGTATCCTGAACTGAGTGCATTGGCCCTATGCCTTAGGCTTTCTGAACCCTGAAGTTGCTTTGGTTTGGCTTGAATCACATTAAAACTGATGTAGTTTAATCAGTGCAAAGCACTCTGTGGAGACACTTAGGGTATGTCTACACTGGTGGCTCTGTTAAATTGACTTAACAAGGTCAACTTTAAGCTGACTTAGAATTTCCATGCTGAAAACTCCTCTTGTCCACACTAGCAGGTGCTATATCAATGCTTCCTGGCAGTCAGAAACTCTGGGATGGGGCCGGGAGGCCAATTAAGTCGATTTAAGGGCTATTCCCCATCTACACTGGCTTAAATCGAATTAATAAGGTCAACTTAAGTGTTAAGTCAACCTTAAGAGGTGATGTTATTACGTCAACTTAAGGAAGTGCTTATGTCAACTTAATAAAAGCCCGGTATGGCTGTGGAGGCCTGTAGATCAATTTACGCTTCCTTAAGTCGACCTAAGGCTCCAGTGTAGATGTACCTTTAGACTGGTTCTCCTCTGAAGTATACCAAATTTCACTTTCCTTTGTAAGCTACAGGAACAAACCAAACCAAACTAATAACACAGGTTTGCATGAGTATCCACATGAAAAATTGTCCTGGTTTAACTAAGGGCTTGTCTACACTTAAAATGTCACAGCAGAGCAGGTGTTTCCTATGCCAGTGAGAGGGCTTCTCCCATCAGTGTAGGCAACTCACCTCCCCAAGAAGTGGTAGGCAGGTTAACAGAAAAAATCTAGTTACAGCTGGGGGTTAGGTAGGCAGGAACGTCCCAGCCCAGAAAAAGATCAGGGGCTCGGGTGTGGACATTCGGGGCTCGCATGCTTTAAGCGCACTGCTGCTGCAGCCACTGCCGCGGCAGACCTGGGGCTCTGGCGCCAACATTCGGGGCTCGAGGCCCGTAAGCCCAGCGCCAGCAACACCCCTGTAGGATGGTACAGCTATATCTCGGGGGGGGGTGGATTTTTTGCATTCTTGAGAGATGCAGCTGTGCCAAAGTAATTCCTAGTGTAGAGCAGGCCTATGTCTATTTAAAAATCACTTTTGTAATTAAAATAGTGCAGCTTGGGCTTGTCAGCATGGGGACATCCAGAAAAATGAATCCAAATTAAAGGTGTGACTTTGAAGTGGCTTAAGCAAAGCATGTTGAATCCCTGTGTGAATGCTCTTATTTAGAGTTAAAGTGGCCTTAATTCCAGTTTGGTTTAATTCACCCTGGAAGTGAATTAAATTAAAATGAATGAAGGCTAACTTTAATTTTGAATGATGCTGTTCACACAGAGATTTAACTAATTCACTGATCAGTTTAATTTTCGTGTATGTCCCTGTATAAAACAAGTTGTGTGTAGATCAGACCGTAATCCAAGTGCAGGGAACCATCTGAAGGTAGATCTGTGGCTCATTCTAGAAGCTTACAATGGAGTGATTTGAGGGGAATTTTGCCAAGAAATCTGCATGGAATTTCTGTATCCCAAAATCTCTCTCTCAGGATTTTCTGCAGGATAGCATGTGGCAGACCATTTACATTTTAGTGCTCTGATGGCAACAAGAATTTGTAATTGAATGATTTTCGGCCATTGGGTATTGAACACTTGAGAAGCAGCATGTTATGTTATAAAATGGTGTGTGAAGGATCACAATCATCAGCTTCCATTCCCATATACCAAATAAGCAAAAAGATGAAATGGCAGTAAAATATATATTTCTTTCAAACTTCCTTTCACATGAGATATACTGTGGAACTGTTTCCATGTAGAACTGTGATATTCAAAACACTTCTTTTTTCATAGTTTACAGTCATTTTGTTCATACTCAGTTTCCCTGCCCTCACTGACACCTTCTCTCTCATCCTCCTCCTCATCCCATTTCTCTTTATGTAAAATGTAGATGACACAGCTATTTTAGCATTTAACACATGCAAAAACTAGAATCTTCTACATGACTCTGATGCAGCATTTTGCTTCAACATGGGCTCATTTCTGCTTGAAAATGGGTCTGTTCACACTCCAAAGATCCCTGGGCCTTAGTTTCCTGTGCCCCAGAACTACCCCTGTTTGACAGCTCATAATGAAAGTAAAAACCACAGTTTCTGAGTAGTTTCATGTTTTGTTACTAGGATCTTGATCCCTCATTTCAAATTTGCAAGAAAGTCACCCTATCTATCTATAAAGAAATAAAATAAAATAATATGGAATAATCTGTCAGCTCCAACACTGAAAACTGTCAAGTTTAAATGTCTAGAGATTTCCTCCCATCCGAGATAGTACTTAAATTGCACCGTATTCAATTATTGGTGAACTTGCCACAGTCTGCAACAGAGAGCAGTCAAAAACCCTTCAAATGTCACTTTTCTTTCAAATGCAGGTATTCTTATGTGCTAAAGTGTCAGATAAGTGAGCATAGTTATCCTCTTTCTTTAACCTTTGGGAAAGGAAGGAATACTGTAACACAACTTTCGCTTTATTTATGCCCTCATAGTTTCGGAGACACTCTTACAAACACCGAGCATGCATAAATAAAACAAGGGCAAGTGTTATGCTAGCTAACTAGTTAGCTAGGTGCTCATATAGTCCCCTCACCATTGTATTTGAAAATTTACAGGCCAGATTTTAATACTCTTGCTTATGTGGAAAAGCAACTTACAACACTTCTACCTTCACTGAAATTGATTACCCTACCAGGGAACTAGGAGTACTGGAAATAAAAATAAACACAACAAAAGTTCTGTAACACCTTAAAGACTAATACATTTCTTCAGGCATAACTTTTCATGGGCTGCAACGCACTTCATCAGATCATGCGTCTGATGAAGTGGGTTGCCGTCCATGAAAGCTTATGCCTGAAGAATTTTTAGTCTTTAAAGGTGCCACAGGACTTTTCTTGTTTTTGCTATATCCAGACTAACATGGCTACCCCTCTGGAAATA
This sequence comes from Podocnemis expansa, assembly GCA_007922195.1. NCBI lineage: Eukaryota > Metazoa > Chordata > Testudines > Podocnemididae > Podocnemis > Podocnemis expansa. The sequence goes on along the minus strand of ML682026.1, from coordinate 3,524,987 downwards.
AAAGTGGGTCTCATAATCCAGCCTTATAATAGTAATTTTAGTTTTATTAGTTGGAGTAAATGGTTATACATGTTATCTTTGTTCTCCAGCTTAGTCACTTTTTTATATTGCTTTTTGCTAGTGCCCAGGTCCTGCACTCAGCTCTCTCCAGGTGCACCCCTACACCTGTTTTGAACCCCACTGACATTTAAGCCTTCAACTCCATCAGCTCTCCATCTACTTTTTCCTTTCCCCTTTTAGGACTGTCTTAGTAAAATGAATCTATTTTCTAACATATAAAATTTGCACGGGCAACCTTCATGGTTGGCCTGAACAAGTTTGTGAGAAGGCAGGACAACATGCCATTCAAGTGCCAAAAGTTAGTCCTGGTTAATGCCATTAACCACAATGCAGATGTTTTGTTCCAGATTTATTGTTATCCCTTACTTGGAACATGAAGAAGGAGTCTCTGATGGGATACAATAGCTCATCATTTTTCCATTAATGCCCATTCTCTTCCCAGACACTGAGATGCATGGGATGTCTAAAGCTACATCTTCTTTGCAGAGTTAACTCAGCTCCTTACTTAGATGTTGCCTCTATCCCACTTCCAAGCCATGCACGAAAGCCTCTCACATGTGTTTAATAGTGCATTCAGTCCAGGTTAACTGACCCATCTGGGACTATAAGTTAAAACCTGTGTAAAGCTTTTACTCAGGCTAGTAACCTAGCCATTTTGCCAGACCATGCCTCCAGCTCAGCCTTTTGGTTCTGAGCCGAGTCCTGGTTTCACTGTTGGATTGCCTTCTTGCCATGCCTTCAGCTCTGCCCTATGATCCTGCTCCGGCCACTAGGTTGCACCAGAGGGACCTCGGTGTGTGACAGGATGTCTGCATTAGTATCTGGGGGTATGATTCCCCACTCACATAAGCATACTCCTGCTAACTCTCGTCAGAGATAGTACACTGAAAATAGCAGCATGCCTTGGTAGCATGAACAACCAGCAGCAGCAAGGGCCAGATGGTTCAGGCAGGTTTCTATTCAGGGTGGCTAGCATGGTGTTGTCCCTGTGGGCGTGTGTTAGTGGCAGCAACCCCATGTTTAACCTTAAGCCCTTTCATCCTCCCCACCTCTGTTATCCATGCCAGCTAGAAGAAAGCTAGCCTAGGCATTCCTGCTTGCACAGCAACCACACCTGCTTTCATTTGTGGTGTACATGTACCCTCTGCCAGAGGCTTAGTTGCTCCTCCAAATGAGTGAAAATCTCTCGGTCCTTTCAGATGCTGTTTAAATGAACTCTCATCAGGGTGCCGATATCAAAAAGACCCTGGAGGCAAAGCGTTTCTCCAGATCAATAGCTTTTCATTTCCAGTTGAATAAATTTCCTTTGAGGTATTTTTCAGTAGCCAACCTGCTGCAGCACTCACCTTATAGTGAGAAGGTAATTTGCAGCGAAGGATCCAGTTTGCAAAAACTTTTAAGGGCAAAGATGGCATCTCTCTTCACTGGAAAATCCTTAATTGAGATGATAGGTCATCTGCAGGGGTTTCCCTGTGGGAAGGCTCTTAATGGACAGAAACATGCAAAGCCAGGATTTGCTACAACACCCCACAGCCTCTGAAATGCAAAACCACCACATCAGTACAACAAGGAATGAAAATACAGGGAGCCAAATTCCAGGTAGCAATGATGTCACTGAACGCTGGCATCCACAGGGATGACAAAATACACAAAAATGTTTGAGATCCTTGGGACTGGCAGAGTTTCCTGAAGATAAGGGGCTGAGGACAAGGTGACTTTATGTTCCGCTTGATCCTGGCATTGTGAAGACAGCCGTAATTTATAACCAGCTGCCTACAGACAGACCTGACAACAGGGGGATGCAAAGGAGGCAATTGCACAGGGGTGCGGGGATTTAAAAGGGTCGGGGTGGATAGATATGTAACCACCTCTCCTCCAGACCCGCCATCCCTCAGGACCCTTCCTCCCACTGCTCTTGCTATTCGCCTCACCCTGAACCAAGCGTATGTATTATGCACCATGCAGGGTCCAGGGTATCTGAGGTGGCGGTATCTGCTACTCAGCTTCCTAGGTCATTAGTAATCTCCGAGGAGTCCACGGGACCTGGGAAGCGGAGTAGTACATACCACCTCCTCAGCCATCTGGGAACCTGCATGGCACATAAGAAATCATCAAAATCTTCTGGCAGAAGTTCACTCAGCCATCCCTTTTTTGGGGGACCATTAATTGTTTTGCCTTAGGGCCTAGAATTGCTGTCAGTGGCCCCTCTTATAGCTATGTGGAAGATGGGGATCACTAAACTGTAGAGATACTTTGCCCACACCCATTTTCTTTGGCCATGCCCCTTTTGTTGGAGCGGCTGAGAAAGGGATGGCTTCAGGATCTGTTATGAGACGTCGACATCACTGAAGGATTCCCCTGTGCAAAGGACAAGACAGCTTTTGTGATCCTTTGTTGTGACCAGAGTGGCTCAAGCAATCGAATTCCACCAGCGGATTTGACTCATTGCTTCTCATTGGCAGCTTGATCTAGAGTTTAACTCCCTTTGTGCTATGCTGGGATAATATTTTAAACAGGAGGCACATGCAGGAATTTAGCCAGAGTATTCCACTTCCTCCAACAGCTTGATACATTTATCTGCTGCTGTCATCCTGATCACATCACCTTAGCATTTAATAACATTAATCCTGCACTGGGGCTTGACATGCTAGAAAGGGAAGATGTTTCAATGCATTCTGTTTACAAGCACATCTAAAATCTGTGCTGGCTTCTGACCTGTGCTTTACAACCTATGTGCCCCCAAATAAGTCAGCTCAATTTGGCCTGGGGTTTCTGCAGGAAGAGGTTAGAATTAATCATTTTCCATTCTGATTTCTTGTGAAACTGAGAAGGGGGTTAAAAAAAAAAGCCAGGAGTTCCAACAAGAAATGAGAATTTAAACTCCAGCAGAATGCACATCTTCACAGCAAGCCCTTTCTTATGAATTATATCCACAGTGGTTTCCCTAGATAAATAGTTCAAGTTATTTCAATATTGGTAACTTTATCCTCTACTTCCCTTATGACAGGGAACGTATAGGAAACACTGCAAATCCTGGGTAATATTCTTTCATTACCTAGAGCAACTGGCAAGTGTTTAAGGCCAGTCAATTTATAATAAGCATTTATCGGGGCATGAGAAATGCTGTGGCAGTGTGAATCCTTGGGGCTATCACTGTGTCGGAGGCTACTGCATTTATATAGTGATTGTCTTTTTGTAAAGAAAACAGCAAAGGCCATTTAGTTACTTTACCAGATTGTGAAATTGGGCTCTAGTTAATTCTAACCCATGAAAATATATTGCTTCACGTGCATTTTAGGCTCAATCCTACAATGTGTTGAGCAAAGCTGAGAGGTATTAAGTGCCTTCTGATTTATGCTTAGGAATCTTTATTTGCACTGCACCTCGAGGAATAGCTGTGCAGGATTGAGCCCTTTGTAATTAAAGATGATGCAAATAATTAAACACATCAGTGAAAACGTAACCAAAGCAAGTGGAAATGGACATCCAGCCTTAATGTTTGTTCTAATAATTATTCTAATAGACACAAACAGTAGTTTCTCATTATCATTTAGGCTAGCTGCTGTGAAATAATAATTTAGTAAATTGGTTAGTGTGCGGGGACCGGTATGTTCCAACAAATGCATTCAGAACCACCTACCTGTTTGTCATAGGCTCTGTTCTGTTGACAGATAAGGGAGACAGGGCCCATGTAAGAAAATAGGCATATTGATTGTTTTTCTTTACCCTGGGCAGTATGGGCTGTGAGTTTGGAGTAAGAGGCTGTAGGTTTTACCTTTCTATTGATGGAAAATTCAAAGTTGCCCTGATGCAATGCATACCATCGTGACACAGTGTCCATAGTTTTGTTACAATATATTGTACAGAGTAAATAGCAACTGCTATATTTCAGAATTGCATTTTGTGTCAAGGACTCCAATGACATGTGGAACGAACAAAATACTAATCTCTTCTGTTAGATGCTTTTAGGTGGTACACTCTAAAAAAATCCATTACAGAGTATGCCCCACACATTTTCAAAGTTTATAATTCCAGCAGAATTGGAGCGTTTTGGGCCATTGCTTCTGATTACAGCATGACTGTTTTAGGGTTTTTTTGTTTGTTTGTTTTAACAGAATGCTGACCAAGCTTCTCCATTGTGAAATGGAGTCCTAATCCCATATGACATCAGTGCATTTCCAGCGAGGGCATAAAAAGAGTCTTGAATTGTGAAGGTGCCTAAGGCCTTCCAGTGAGGAAATGTGGTAGCCAGGAAATTTATCTGGCTTTCTCATTCTGGCAAATGAAGTTTGCTCTTTCTGTATTTTTTTTTCCTCTGGGTTATACCTTGCACATTCACCAAAAGACACACCTTGTTTTAGATTATCTAGAAGAAAATAATAAATGAATCACTGAACAAGCATTGACAGATAATGGCTGAATTTCAAGCTAAAAGGACTGAAGACTTTGACTGCCCCCCCCCAAACCAAACCTCCCACCCTCCAAAAAACCCAAAACAATATCTTTGGACTCAGCTGTGACATTAAATATGGCCTTGCCTTAGGGCTTTTACAGAGCTGTGCTATCTACTTCACAAATTTTAAAGTCACAGATGATCATTAGATCAACTAGTTGGACCACCTGTAAACCACAGGCCATTCATTTTTCACCCTGTTCAACATAATCAGGTTTCCAGCCTGCACCAGGGTCTGTGCCACCATCTTTTATATCGGCATCAGCTAGATTAAAGCGAGGGTGGGTGTTACGTACCCATGCTGTAATCACACTTGTAACTGAGACGTGAAAACTGAATAGCTGTTTTGCAAAAACTGTCCTTGCAGGCATTCCAGTTAATCTGAAGTATTGTTTTGGCTGAGCTGATGACCTCAAGTACGCTGCTAGAAGACAGACAGCACAACAGACAGAATTGAGCAGCAGGATTTGCCATGGAGTATGATCTGGAAAAAGTTCCAGTTAACAGGTTTCCTGGTTAAACCCATTCTGAATAAGATGAGGGTGGAGTGTGTAATTCCCATTCTTTTAATCTTACTTCCTCTGGCTTTTCTCTTGGTTTGCATTATGCATCCATATCTGCTGTGATTTGAATGATCATAGATTAGTTAGTACAGTGGTCACCCTTAAAATCTTTCCTGTTTTGCCTCAGATTTTGGGTTCTGCACCCTACCCTTAACACATTCCTAAATGGGATGGGAAGCACAGCTAAATGCAAGGGAAGTCCCGGATGGCAGTGGAGTGTCCTGGTATGGAAAAGGATGAGGGCGGTAAAGATGATAGCATTTCCACAGCACTTGAAATCTGAAATATAATGGGGTGAGTGGTCCAGTGAGAATTTTACTCTTATTGTTTTCACTAGGAAGTGCTGGAAGGTCTGCAAAAATGTGTGATCAACCTCAGCAAAAAGAGTTTAATTCATATAATTTAACAACCAACCCCTGGCTGACTCTGGGGTGAAGCTGAGAGGACTGAGGATGGGTCTATTCAACCTCTGTGGGCCTGAAAGATGCTGACTATGAGAGTATGTTGGAAGTTAGACCTGTGGAACAAGGCCAATGGGGAGCTCTGCAGAGTTCAGATCAGCCTTCAGAAAACACTGGAGAAAGGGGAGGAAAGGGATCCCTATATTGCTCTTGGTCAGACAGAATAATCCTTGTTAACAAGATCCAAACGAAAAGGACTGGAATTTTGCTAGTGTCACATGGGCAACTGCCTGAAAAGTAGATGCTTCCCCACCAGGGAATATTACATTTCGGAATTTGCAAACAGCCTCTTGAAAAGTGGAGAGGCCAGTATATTGCCATTCGAAAGCCTATAAGAGGGTCAAAACGTTTATCTGCATGAAGCCCAGGCCATCCTTTCCTTTCTCAACTTTCTTCTGTTGACCAAGGACACAAAGCTGGTCAGAAACCAAAAGAAAATATCTGTTTGTCCCCTAGGAGAATTTCCCGTAGTCCTGGGAAGAGCTTACCATAAAAAGCTGCAAAGCCCCTCTGTTACTATAAACTCACATCTGCCACCATGCCACAAATCACGTGGCAGTGACTCATCAGGTGGCACGTCGGCACCTGTGCCTATTTGTTGGGAGGTTCAAAAGGCCACAAGATACCTGAATCCCATTGAAAATAAGTGAGACACAGGAGTCTAACTCCCTTAGACTCCTTTGAGAACCCCCAACATTAAACTTATTAGGGCAGCTGCACTGTTTACCTGATCCAACCGCACACTTTTTTATTTAGTCCCACTGTGTTTGTCTCTTTATGTGTACAGAGTATGCTCTTTGCCTTTTATTCTATCTGCGGACAGTGCATGGCATCCTTGGGCCTGACTGGGGCCACTAGCCAACATCATCACTAACATCATTTGGCTACTGATCCAACATCCATGGCCTCTCACCAGAGTGGAAAGCTATAGATTATTTTGGATGGTGTGGTGAGTTATAAATAGGCCAGGTGTACACTACAAGGAACCGTTGGCAAAGATGCATCAGTCAGGAGGATGGAAAAACACATCCTTGATCAACATAACTATGATGGGAAAAAATACCAGTGTAGTTGCAGCTGTATCAACTGAAGAATGCTTCTGTCGGCAAAGCTGATGTTATTCGGAGAGGCAGTGTTACTATGCTGACAGAAAAATGTCTTCTGCTTGTGTATGTTATGCCGAAAGTAGGAGGCTCTGGTGGTACCATTATCCAGGCAAGTCAGTTCTAATGTAGACATGACCTTAGTCTTTCAATTTCCTGCTTCAGTCCCCCAACAACCCAACCAAGATTTCATTGGACAGTCTTTGATATTTAAAATCAGTGAAAGATTTTGGAAAATCAGTACTATTTTGGTGGTGCAAGTCTTATTTGGCGCCACATGTAATGAACTGCCACTCACAGCTACCTTTGATAAAACATTCGGAGAACTTCACTCCCACTTTGTGGTCTAGTAATTGCATCTTTCAAGTATGCAGCTCCATATCAACATGATTTATGTAGATTTGACTTGTCTCAGATAGATGAGCCTCTTCAGACTATTCATTATAGCTTCTCGTTAGTAACGTGAGCAGCTTCAAGATGCAGCCTTGGGCTGTAAGAGATAATATATTTCTACCATGTTAATTTATTACATGAATCCAATGAGGGCCTATGGACATTCAGCAGTGGAAAGGCTGTTGTATAGACACGCATACACACCTTGCATTACATACAAGGCTTTGCTGTTCAGGCAACATGGTCATTAATTTATTTAGCTGTCATTAGTGGTGGCACTCTTATTTTCTGAAGGCCAATATTTATAGCAGAGAGGTGCACATGCACGCATAGCCAGGACATTAAAACACCACAGCGGTGCTCAAACGTGGATCACGAAAATGTGGCTCAAGGAGTGGACAAAATAACACATGGGCACTTTTGGATTAAGCTAACATCAACTGGAGTAAAAGCTGAACAGTGTGATGTGTATATATTATAGATTAATTTCTAAGATTCTGTGGCTATTTTGACAGCTCCCCACCACCTTCCAACCTTGAAGTCTAACATTTTGAGACTCTTCCTTTAAAGACAAAAAGTTTACTTAAAGATCAAAGCTTAATCAGAGGACTGGGAAGGACTTTGAGTGGTCACCTAACCCAGTTCTCTTAATTTATGGGAGGCCTAAGTATTATCAATCTAGACCAGGGGTTCCTAACCTTCTAGAGGCCCTGCGACCCCTATAGGGATACATCATAACCCTGCACCTCCACCAAAAATATTCATCTGTCATGATGATGTCACGTTTGAAGTATATCAGTGGGCGTTCTATGTTTAAATTATAACATTACTCCTGCACCCCTTGGACTCCCATCCCGTGCCACTAGGAGGTATACACGCCCCAGGTTAAGCACCCCTGTCTTAGACCATCCCTGACTGTCTAACCTGCACTTAAATGAGTTTTGTCATGCAATTTTACCCCATGGCAATGCCTCTCACTCTAGCTGAGTTACTTCTGACTTACTCCGGTACAAATGAGGAAAATCAGATCCCATGGGCATGTAAAAGGGCAGCTAGTGACATGAACAGCAGCAAAGCGTATTTTAAAATGACAAATCCATGGTGTTTCATTATGGCGAAACTAAAAATCACAACTACACAAGCAACACCCTGTAAAGAAGAGGCCCAATTTTCATCTCAGCTATACCAGCTTTTCATCAATGTGACTTCCTTGACTTCACTAGAGCAATGACCAGCTGACACCAGTGAATGAGATCAGAAATAATCATTGTTGCTGAGTTGCCATGATATAGCGCTAGCCAAGATTTACCTTGAAGTCACCTCAGTATCACAAAGGGCCTGATCCTGCTCTCACTCACTGGGCTTTACACCAGTATAACTCCACTGGTGTTAGTGAACTTATTTCAGACTTACACCAGCTTAGATGATATAGGTATCAGGCTGAAGGAATCTACAGGGGTTTCAGTACTGGAGAGATGCAACCCCGGAGAAATCCTATTGCTGCCACCTTTTGGTTCTTCTCTCTGCAGATATGCAAGGCTCATGATGTAAGCAAACAAAGCAATCTGAGGGAGAACTGTTATATTTCCTTTCACCAAAAACTTTTGCAAAACGAATGTCAGTATCTCTATCCACATTTCTGTGCTCTGCAAAGATACTTCTAGAGGCCCTGATTTCTGCACCATGCCCACATTGGTTGCACATAATTTGCATGCATAGTTACCACAATCTTATGCCCAAGGACCCAGTCATTCTTCCAACGTGATAGTTGTGCATGCATTTTTACAGTGTATGTGCCAATTAGACATGCAAATGTGAGCTCCGTTCTTCATTTCTGTGCCTATGTGTAGCAGCGCATTAGAAGGTAACAATCTGATGAAAAACTAAGGCAATCTACAGTAGCACATCAGATTTTCATTGGCTCCCGAGGGCTACATAAAAGGAGGTTCATTAACTGTTCATATGGGGTTAAATTCTACTCTTACTACACGTGTGTGAATCTGCATTAACCCCCCCGACTTCAGTGGCCACATTTAACTAATCTGGGTATCTGTGAGGGGACATTTATGGAAATCTTAGCCTAAGAGACTTACCCAGCTTGACACAGTGAGTTAGTGGCAGAAACAGAAAGAGCCCAAGAGTCCTGATCTGCATAAACATCTAAAACAATATTAAGGACAGGCTAGCAGGCAATGGAAAGATCAGATGGATATTTAAAATAACAGCATACTTCTACATATTGAATATGCATAGAAAAGCTTTTGTGATAAAACACAGTTGTTAATGACAAAAGAGAAGGAAAAATCATCACTAGTATGTTTTGCAGAGTTGGAAAAAGCCAGTATGTTGCAAAAAGAGAATTTTTTAGCACTCCAGAAAATCTACTGCAAAACTCAGTGACAGCATGGTAGTGGTGAGCAAAGTAAGAATATACAGTGACTAGCTGGAAGGAATGTTGATGTCATGAGCAATGCAAGGCACCGACGGCTGTTTCAGACTTTGCCTCAAGTACAAAGATCGGACACTGAGCTAAAATAGTACTTTTGTCTCCGGAGGAGGAGGTTGATTTTAATTTACTTTTACTGTAATTTCAGAGTGGAACAGGAGCAAGTCCTGGCAGTGGTATAGACAAAGGAGGCTGGAAACTTTAGATTTTGTAGACCATCTCTGTGTTTAGGGCAAAGAGGAGCCTGGCTGACACTGTAGGCTGTATATCAGTTGAAATCACTATGCCAAAAAGAAAGAGAGGCCTGGTCCCACTTCACATGAAGTTAAACTCTTTGCTTTCAGCAAGGTGGTGGGAAGGCGGGCATATGTCCCATGCAGAGAGAGGCTGAATCTGTTTGCCAGCAAAATTTGCACCCAGAACATTTGTACCTATATATTTGCATCCACAGTCCAGCTGCTGAGCCTCTGACAAAAAGCACAAAGACCAATGGTCAGAGGTGCTACTATTCACATTTGCACCCACAGTTCATTCTGCAGATGCAAACAACAGTGAATAAATTCTAGCCACAAAGAGGGAGGCTGGGCTCAGCCAGCTGCAAACATCATCAAAATATGCCTGGTACAAAATTCTTTATCAAATTTTTATTCCAACAGATTAAAGTGCCTGTATTAAAAACTAATCTCTCTGCATGAACTGAACCTCTTGACAACAGAGTGGGAGGTTGGGAGTGAGATGGAGGAGGAGGAGGGCTCAAAACTCTCAACAAAATTAGCTTCCATTATGAACTCACAGCCTGCAATGTTTTTGCATGAAATATGCTGGAATAACAGTATTCTTACACAGCTCACAAACAAAGCCATGGGGTTGCAATGTCACACAAATATGATGTTGTCTTGTGTTTGAGAGTTTATGCCACCATGTCAAATCTTGAGAGTCTGCTTCTTTAGCTTATGGCTAGACTGTGATTAAATCTTGCCCTGTTCAAGCCCAAATGTCTACACTGCAATCTTACAGACCTTCAAGCTTGAGTCAGCTGCTCCAGGCAATGCCAGCCAGCCACTCCAAGGGACTTTCATTGCAGTGTTCAGTAGACATACCCTTAGAGGTGCTGAAATCAGTGGGAACTGCATGTGGTGTCCCCTCAGAAAATAAGTCCCAGTTAACTTTTCTGAGATCAGATACCTAATTCACCCAGCGTGGTTATCATTTGTGCTGTTTACACACAGTTCCCATTGATTGGAGCTGTGTGTGAAAAGTGCCTCAGAAATCAGTCCACTTCTATTTAGGTGCTCCAGTATTGATTTTAGTGATACTAGAGCTGGCAATTTTATTGCGAGTCTTGTGATGTTTGGTGTTTGCCCTCTAGCATCAGTTCCCAGAGCCGTGGGATGATGTGAGAATCTTTGCTTTCATTATTTTTGGAGTAACTATCTAGTCTTGTGATTGCAGAGAAAAGCTTAGGAATGTGAACTGAGTGTAACCTAAACATTCAAAATCCAGAAAGGCAAAGAAAAGGAACTCCAAATCGGCTTTAAAGTTGTGAGATTTAAAAGAGAAATAGTCCATGTTATGCTTCTGGGATATTGATATGTGTTTTGGACACCTGGAATTGGCACTACTGGATTTATATGTCTAATTTTAGGCACTGAGGTTTGAATATTAGTACCCTAGCATCACCAGTCAGGCGGTATAACAAGGTGGCATGAGTTCTACTGGTCTAACTACTAAAGTTCGTCAGCTTGAGCAAATGCAAATATTGTCTGATCACTGCAGAACCGAACTTCAACAGGGACAAGGTAGTGTATATGAGTGCTGAATTTTCACCTGGGAGACTTGATTCAGTAGACAGAACCTTGTCCTGGGCCAGCAGAGAGTCCGCAGTTATGTAGTGGATGCAAGAACGATAGATAACTCTAATTGTGAAACTTCAGCAGTATGGCAGGGCAGAGAGCAAGAGATTGACAGGATCCTCAGGCTGAGAACAGGGGACAAAGTAACATAAATCCATAGTGGAAGACAGGTGGGAAAGGAAGTAATTCTGGCACCAGATTATTCCCTTCCCGGCTGAAAGTAATTGTAATTGTGGCAGCTTATTCCCAAAGGACCTGAGAACTCAGGCAACAATTCTCCTCGATACTTCCCATGAAAATTTATCACTCTTCAAAGCGTCTGACAAAGTGGTATTTTCTCCCATGAAAGCTCATACGATAAATAAATCTGTTTGTCTTTAAGTGCCACAAGACTCCTTGCTTTCTTTGCTTTACTAGACTAACACGGCTGCCCCTTTGGAACCAGGAAAATTGTATATGTTGCCCTGGAGATTACGGCTTTTTAATGCAGTTTGGATTTGATGGTTATTTAAGCAAATAACTCTGCTGCCCAGAGTATACTCAAAATGCACATTTGCTATCATATCGGGTGACCAGATGGCAAGTCTGAAAAATAATGACACTTTTTTTTCTGGGAGAAGGATTTACTGGACTGATTTTGCACCCATGTTCTGTATCCTGGGAGCAGCTGAGCAAACATGTCAGCTAAACAGGGGAGAGCCCAGGACAAGTGCATTTCTAATTCAGGATAAAGCGACCATTTCCTTCTCAGCTTCTACCTTTGTGTTGCTTGTACTGAGAATCCCCTTGAAAGGCTGGATAATAATAAAACCAACTGCAGACCATTCACTCCACATTTATTTAAACCATTCCATATTAAAGTTTGGGAAGTGAGCTTTCTCATGTTGAAAGGAGAAGCAGCCTCCAAAATATATTTTCACTCTCCTCTGTGGCATTTTATTAAACCCATGTGGTATCTACACAGCATGCAGTGAGTTTAAAGAACCATCGTTTCTGTCACTTGTAAGGATGTGGACGGGAATGAAGGGATCTTTTCTAAAGCCTCAAGAAAAGAAGATGGCAAAGGTTAATGATGTGTCAGGTCTCTTTTGCTAGGAAGATGGGTTTCCACAGAGCTCACGCCACTCCCACCTTGCTGCTCTGCATCCTCCCTGATCTGATGTGCCAAAAGAAAGTTGGAAACCCTGAAAATGTGACTTTGGTCTAAAGTGACAAGTACAGAACCCCAGCCCTGTCCCTAACACCTCAGTACTGACTCCTTAAGTGTGCCTCCAAGAAAGAAAGGACTTGCCAGACTGCATCAGAGACAAGGTCTGTCTAATCGAGTATCCTGTCTCTGACAGGGGCCAGAAGCCTCAGAAGAAAGTAAAAGGAACCTCTATATGGGACACTTATGGAATATAATCTGCCTATAATAGAAATTTATCTCTAACTCCAGTCACTTTAAGACCCGAAGGTGCATACCCTTTTTAGCTTCTTTTAGTCTCTCTAGTGAAACTGCAGATGTTAGCATTATCCATGTATTGACTTTGATGGGAATTATTGCTAGCCTCTGGCAGAGAAATACGGTCCTGAGATTTTCCACAGCACAGCTTCTTCATCTCTCTTTCTCTCTCCTTGCCACCCCAATCCACTCATCACTTGAACGTTCCTCACCTCCTGCCCCAAATCAAAGATACAGGTACGCTTTACACAGATGGTACTAGCTAGGGATTGTCAAACATTTTTCCTGGTCCCCTTTGAAAAATATTTCAGGCTGTGATGACCCTGCACCTCAGAAGTGATTAGCACCCCCCATGCTGTGCTACCCTTATCAGAAAGCACAGAGGCTGACACCTTGCAAAACCCCCATAATAACCTCAGGACCCCTGAGCAGTCACAAACTCAAGCTTGATAACCACTGTGCAAGACTGTTAGAAAGGACATTGAAGTTAGCTAATTCACAAGCAACACAGAAGCTTTGCACGACTTCCTGGTCATTTTGCCACAGCTAGAGGGCAGATTAAATTCATGCCCTTCTTTCAACACCTCTTCTCTCCAAAACATTAGCCTTGCAAAAACTAATAAATATTCACTCAGTAGATGTTCTTACGGGTACATCTGAAAGGATCACGGTCTGTCCCAGGCCATTCCAAGAGAAGAAAGAGATGCTTTGATAAATGTCCTTTTCAGAAGCTGCTGGTTTCCAGTAGTAGGTCAGTACTTTCTTTACAAGAGTGTCCCTTCTGCAATGTTGCCTAAAAGAAACAATACCCCAAACTGAGAATCCACCTTCCCTAAAATAGCCTTGCACACCATAATCATCTTATCTTAGCTTAGATTTTTATACTGCTACAAATCACCACATTATTTGTGAATCTTGCCCATAAAATCAATAGCAATAGTCAAGCCCTTAGAGCAGTGGTTTTCAAACTTTTTTCCTCGGGACCCAGTTGAAAAAAATCATTTATGCCCCCAACCCAGCAATTACATCTTTGAGCAATGCTCTCCAGTCTTTTGGCTGTGGCAGCAAGGGGTACCATGACCCAGTGCTTGAGGGTCTGCGACCTGGAACTGGGTCCCAACCCTAGGTTTGACAACCACTGCCTTAGATAACTTTATGTAGCTTCTGAAACATCTCCCTTTTCCAGGAACGGTGCTAGCATTTCTGGCACCCCCCTGCAGCTCAGTGGATGCCGGTGCAGATGAGTGATGTCATAGCGCAGCGCAACGGCGCAGTCCCCACTTTGGTGCCCCTCAAATGTCGGTGCTCCCCTGCAACGCTTACCGGGCTTGCCGCGTTGCACCAGCCTGCCCTTTTCAGGGTAAAAACTTGGCATGGGGTAGAGAGGGTTTTGGGATTTAATCAATCTCTTCCTATGGAGGGATGCTTGTGCTAGTGGTTCATTGGTAGAATGACTTCCTTTTGGAGGACAAGCTTCTCTGAAGATGAAGATTTTGCAGCATTTCCTAAAGATGGTCTCATGCTACACCCAGACTCCTAGCTCCTGCCAGAATGTCGTGCCAGATATTATTAGTCTGTTTGATTCAGTTTTGAAAATATATTTTGCTTCCCTGTGCTCTGTTCAGTGTTTCAAGAGCTTGTTTGAATCGATAGCTAAGAACCAAGTACAAAAGCAGATGCGGGTTTCTCTACCATTGGGAACATTGACTAGTGGTGTTTGACTGTTTTAAGAGATTTTCTTCTTTTGTGACGTTAAAGATCTTTAACATTTTCTTTCCTTCCCAGTGCTGACATGCCACTATCACCAATAACAATACTCTACTACTACTTACCTGTCCTTTAGAACAAATTTAGATTCATTGGGGATAAGCAAGCAAATGCAACTCTGGCATTTAGAGTGGCAGGAAGTATCACTGATACATTACTTCTGGACTTGAGGGAAAAAAAGAAACTGTTGATCTAAAATTGGCCAAATAGAGGCCTTTGGGGCTTGCTAGCTAGGCACAAACCACCTAGCAGGATGCAGCAATATAATGAAATTTTCTTTTCATACACTTTCAGACATAGAAAAGGCTCAGGGTATATAAGCAACCTCCCTGCCAGTGAAGGATTTTCCCCTCTGGCACTTTTAATAGAATTTTATTCCGTCTAATTTGGAAGGAGGGTTTGTAGAGCTGTGCCATAGAAACATAACAGTAGTAGGGACAGGATTTAATTTATGGAACATGTGATGTTTTCAACATTAACATATTCTCCATGAAGTCCAGTCAGTAATGATTCCTCTCCAGAAACTAGGCAGCAACTTTTCTAGCTGGGTCGAATGGGTCCTGCCCTGCCACCTAGAAACCTCTGCTAATCTGGTCTTTCCTGGAAGTTGAACTCCTTCATATATTTCAAAATTGCCTTCCTTCCTGAGAGCTGCATGATAGATAGACATTATCTCACTCTCTTTGCTAATTGTTCCTTCTGCCAGCCGGTGGGCCGTACAAAAGAGATGGATTCAACTGATTTACAGACTCCCTTGCTCATTCTCTGGATTAATCCCTCATCTGTGGCTTTTTAGATGAGCCAATCGGAAGCCCACTTGCTTGCCTCTTGGAAACTGCTCTTTGTATCTGCCTCCTATGGCTCAGCAGATGTTATTCCACGACTGCTCACTAAGGGGTATGCAAGAGTGAATAGTGCCATCTGACCAGTGCCTGACATCACCAGCTCTGCAGATACCCTCTGGGAGAGCCTGCTCCATACCCATGGAAGAATAGAAAGAGTCTCACTGACCTCAGTGGAGTTTTGAAGCAGATTGTAGGCTGCTAGAAAGCTTGGAGTTCTTCCTAAAGAAGGCTATGCTAACACTGTGACGGTGAGAGTCATTTATAGATTGCCCAGTTATTGGCAGCTCCTCTAAACTGTTTGTTTGCTGTTTCTCCCTTAGCTTGGAGTGTCTCTTTAGCCAGCACAATTTGCTGCCTCCTCCTCCTGCCATCCTGGTGGGAGTGTACATGCAAATTCAAATCAGTCATTTCAGGCTAGAAGATCAGGGTAATTGACACTAACTGCCCAAAAAGCTTGACAAGAGGCACTCTTCTTAGTTAAGGCAACAATTAACTATATTTGGGTTTGATGGCTTGGTGCTGATCTCCTGCCAAAAGCAGTCATTTTCCAGGAGCCAAACAACTGTAACTGCTCTCAGAGCCAGTGCCAGGTCTGTCAGCAGCCACCTCCTCCTCCTCATTTTTATTTCTGATCCCTTGGAACGGAAGCATCCCTTCCCACTCCTTTCCCACCCACACACACACACACGCTCATCCCAGATTTACTGCCATTCTTTCTCTGTGGCTGCATTCATTCAACCTTGCTGAAGCCTGCTGTGTTCAGAGGCTGGGGGTATATTGGTGAGGGCAAAGAGGTGCGCGTGCGAATTACTTTCAGAAGATTTATACAGAGGCAGGGGTGCTGGAGCTTGTATGAGCTTGTCACTCTTCAGTCGTCCTGTAAGATCCAGTTTCAAACAGCCTCAAATGATGGAAATTGTGTACACTGAAGGCAAAGACCTCTTTAGGGTCTGGCCCATATGGGCAATCCTGTTCTGACCCTTTGCAAATTACAGTGTTAATTGACAGACGGTTTCACAGGATAAATCAACAACTGTAACTTGCAGAGGCAATGAGAACTCAAGTGTCACCATGCGGTTTTGTGCTGGGTGCTTAAAAAACCCGCGGTCTGATTGCTACATCCTGGTATTCCCGAGATGACTACAGCCTAGGGATGGTGGAAGCTGCAATGTTAACATACAGATAAGGTATTTAGATAACAGAGGAGGGATGTGACATTCTAGGATGAAATACAGGGGGATTACCGAAAGTTTCTATTGACAATGACATGTCTCTAGATGTGTCTATTAGGCTGAATCAAGTATAAAGCATTTCTATTAACGTCTTTTATTTTCCTGAAGCATCTTCTCTATATGAATCATTCTGTGAATGTCAAACTATTGTTATTTCAGTGCTGTCCTCTGGTTTAAACTGTCTGATGCAGGTTAATGCCTGTCCATAATCCATCATCCAGTGAGACAGAATATGTCTGTTGAGGCTGTAGAGCCAATAGCAGGACCATGCTTTTAGCAACATAAGAGAAGATAGGATGGAACAATCAAAGTGGCAGTAGAGAGCTCTGGGCTGTGTTCCCGATTTTGACATTGATTTTCTGTGAGGCTTCTGGGAAGTCATTTAAAATGCCTTTCCCCATCTGTAAAATTGGGATAATAAAATTTGACTCAGGGGATGTTAATATTTGTAAAATGCTTCAGTCTCCTCTGATATGTGTCCAGTGTTGTTTGTTTTTTGTTGTTCTTGTTTGTTTAATATCCAGAGATGTTTACTATTTAGTAAGAAGCACTAGATCTCTGAAAAGTATATACGGGTGTAAGCTGGCATTGCTGCACCTATTCCCACAGGTAGCATTGAGGTTTTCTACCTCCCAGATTCATGGTGTTCCACACAGCGCAGAAGTTTAATTAGATAGACTTCCTTATGCTTTTCTCCCCTCTGCAAGTGGTTTTCAAACCAGTGACTCTTCCAAACAGCAGAGGAACCACCAGACATTTTGTCACTAGCTCAGGAAATAATGCACCCAAAGTTATGCATTTGGAAAAGACTTTGCTGTCTGCAAAGACATCAGTTAGGTGACCCTGTGATGTCCCTCTAAGAAACCATGTCCTAAAATAGCAGTGCTAGGAATAACATCAGCATCCTTCGGGGAAGATAGGAAGACATCTATCAGAAGTCTTAACAGTTGCCTCCAAATTTCCAAGCTGTAATTACCAATCAGTCCCTGAAAAGCGGGGCATATCTCACTAACAGCAGTTACGAGTTATTCCAGGGGCAGGTGCAACTGGCAGAAAATCAAAGACCTGATGGAATATAAACAATGGGGCTGCCCATTTCCATTTGCAAATGAACACTTATGCAACAAAGGGCATTCCATATAAAACAGCAATTATAGGCAGTGTGTGTTAAATGCTGTGAAAGTGAATATTTTCCACTTATAGTTTACAGTCCATAATTGCACTTTCTAATGGCTCTCTCTGTGTGTTGATGACAAAGGCAAGAAGAGGGTGGGATAAGTCTCAGGGGAGGCAGCCTACTACCAGTTACTGGTATTCAAGCATGTTACAATTCCCCAGGGTGTGCAGCTAGCCAGTGTGAAAAATCAGAATGGAGGTGATGGTAATAGGCACCTATATAAGTCAAAGCCCGAAATATCGGGACTGTCCCTGTAAAACTTAAGACATCTGGCTACCTTACAGTTCCCCAAATGGTCTGTAGCAACAAGGCATCAGGTTATAGTCTATTATTGCTTCTCTTTTTGCTCCTATTGTATTCCTTGACATATAGCTCAGAAGATGACAAGGGTATTTAGGGTCAGAGACTGAAAAACTTGCATAGTTTTAAGAACATGGGTAGTCCTGTTGACATTAGTGGGACTGCTCACATACACGGAGTTAGGTACACACGTAAGTGTTTGTAGAATCAAGGCCTAAAGTAGAAAGAAATCCCCAGATAGCCAGGCAAATTATTATGAACCACAGTGGTGACAAATCCTCTGTATTCATTACTGTTTACTGCACTGCATTAAGTACTAGAAAGGTCACTAAAACATGTTTAACAAACGCTCCATCTCAAGAAGCTCCTTAGCACATATCTTGAATTGTGAACAAATTTTCATAGGTCATCCCTGTCATATGTTAAGGTGACCCACTCACTATTACACTCTCAGAAAAAATGCCTCTGATTTGCCATTACTGCTCTTTTAGTTTGTGAAGAATAATAAAAATGTTTACAGTCCCAACAGAGAGGTGCCTGGGAAAACCATCCATCCAGATTCGTTCAAAATTAGTCATTTTTCAAGAACTGATTGGTGTCCCCATGACTTATCACAAATACCTTTCAATTATAGAGTATGGGTATCCTAGTGCCCATCACTTTTTTTTCTATTTTCCTAGTCATTAGAGATGAATCTAGACAGAGACACTGGAACCAAATTCCTTCAGATTTCAAGAGAGGTTTGAATACAGATCCAAAGGCCATGGCTGAAATCCATCCCTGTAATCCTTTGATGCAGAAAACTGGAACTGAACTTTCTTGGGAACCTGATTTGAATCTGGTTCTGGATCCACATTTCCTGTCTTAGTCTTATATCTGCAAGTCAATGAGCAACAATGTTTAGCAGCAACGAAAGCATGCAAGCTATGTAATAGAGATAAACAACTACAATGTATCAAAATATGCCAACAACTTATCTTCACTCAGAATTAACTTTACAGTTTATTTATAATCAATATGGAAGGTGGGGGAGACAGAGGAGAGAATAAAGAAAAAGAGCAACGTCATACACTCTGAACCAATGGCTCCAAGTCAGTGAAGACTGAATGACAAGCCAAAATTAAAATAAATTCAAATTTAGAGAAACATGAAGTCCCTTGGCCATCCAAAGTAGAACAATCTGACTGAGAGGAAAGAAAAGTATTCAAAAGTATAGCAGAACTCATTGTAAGAACTTCACAATGTACTGGGTGTTTCAGAAAGCCAGGCCCGTCATGGCCATTATCTACTGAAGTAGTCGAGGTCTAGGCCACAGTCTATCAACACTTGACTAATTTTAGAAGGCAGCAACAATATTCTGTTCTCATTGTGTTAATGAAAAAACCTGTTGAGTGTCCTTAAAATAGGAAAACTTTTCTATTAATATGCCAAACAAAAGGTCAGTTTTTATTTCTTACATGGATATGCAGGCTAAAGGGGAAATAATTCAAACAGGTTTAACAACAGGCTAGAGAAAACATTGTCATTGCTGACATTTTTATATGAAAACATTACTTAAATGCAAGAAAGTTATTCTCATAGAAGGTGCATTTCAAAGATCCTGTCTTCCATTGCGGAGATAGCCTGTTATCCAATTCACCTACCGCATCCTGGGATGCACTCTTCTGTAATCTAACTCTGGGTAGCCTGTCTAAATTATGGTGTCACTACTGAACTGTGTTGCAGATCCACTACTCACACACCGCTCCTGCCCTAGCTCAGTCCCTAGCACATGCGTATTGCCTGCACCAAGGGAGCTGTCTTTCAGCCAGGCACTGGTCTTTTACGGGCATTTTACACTACTGTGGCCCTTTTAGCTGTAGCAACTAGCAAAGGGGTCAGAGCAGGCATGAGATCTCAACTCGTGTTTTAACAACCGTATCCTTGCTTCTCCAGTCGTCTTCTGAACGGAAACTACTGACTGGGCCATAAAGACTTTGGGATGTTTTCAAATATAAGTTAAAGGTTTAGAGAAGGTGTCCAAACTCATTGTGCTTGTAAGCGAATCCACACCGGAACTCAGGACTTCGCAGATCCACTTTCTCATAAACCCATGCTCACATTTAGTCCGTTAGAGAAGTCCTTATTTTAATACTGCTGCATTCCATAGGCATTTGTATATAGAAGAATACTCAGAGCAGTTGGCAATGTGGTAAAGATGAATCTGCCTGTTTACAGAAGCAGGTAAATCAAGCACATTGCTTTAATCACTTCCATAACATTAGGCAATCATGTAAAAGCACCTTTATAAACTTTATTATTTGTTCTCTGGGTCTGCACAACATGCCTTTGCAGAGACAGAATAGCTTATGTTCCATAACCCAGCCACATTACAAACTCCAGACAGGTGATACGGATTGTTTTCAAAGTTAATGCTACTAATGACTAAAAAAGCAATCACTTAAGAACCTGGCAAATGATGTACATTATCTTCATTAGGGACTTAATTGCAGAAACCTGCACACGATTTCTTTGCTACATTCTGAAGATTTTAATTACCATCTCACTTGTTGCCTCCTAGAAACACTCCCTGATTAGGCTGTTATAACGGTGAGGGAACAACTCAGGCAGGATGTGTGTGGGCTGCAGAAGGACTTGGCCAATATACTCCACTATTTTGCTAACAGCAGTGCCTATCCTAAAACTGAACGTACAACTCTCTCTGGTCAAGGTCTTTTACCCAAAGGATGCTATTTAAAAAAACAAAAACCAAGCTAACTCTAAATGGACTCTGAGATTCACACCTGGGTCTGTGCTGGGATGGGTTTGTACAGGATCAGGTTACTAAGGGCTTGTTCACTGACAGTGGCGAATTCACCATGGTCAGATCTATCTCTCTTATCAACTGGTTGGTCTGTCTCTGAAGACTTACTCAGCTTGTCAGAGAGCCCACACTTGAAGACCACCCCCACAGAAGGAGGAGCACTGAGTTGGAGGGAAGGCGTTTCCCTCCGACTCAGGATACTGAAGCCAGTGCGGTAAGTAGAAGGTAGGTAATCGGAAGGAGCTATGCAAGGAATTTTAAGTACCTTGTGTATCTCCCTCGATTGCTACCGAAATCTCACGGCAGCACAGACCAGCCCCAATGATGTTGTGTGCAACTTATGCACCTAAATGTCAGCTGTGATTTATGCATCTGTTCTTTTTTGGGTAGAATCAGTGTTTGCAATGGGGACAAATGTACAAATTGCTTAGTTACGTCAGTTTTACCCACCCCACATACTAGATTTTTTAGTCTACTCTCTCCCATTCTATTTGCATAGCAAATGCCTCCCTTGAACCTTCCTGTACCTTCCCAGATTACCATTGACTTAGAAAAATAATTTAATTTTAACATGAAGTGCATGGCAAGGGAATGTGATGTGTCTCAATCCTATGGAAATGATGCAGAACTGAAAGAATACAGGGGCCATTGTAAAAGATGGCACAGTCCATTACTGTAGTCCATTTTGCATAACAGCGTTAGCAATGATCCCACTTAGCACATTTCATCTCATTTTCCAGCAAACTGTGACTCTATCCATGCTATTTAGAATGAGAAAGAGCTTTTTTGTTCCATACAGTACTTCTCAATTGCTTCAGCCATTCATGCTGGTTTTATGCTCAGTAGCTTAGCAAGGCTCCTTGCCACAGTATCAGAAGTAAAGTTATCAAATTCAAACAATTTTCTAATGGTAGGAAGGCCCTGATCTCTTTTATAATCTTTTTCTTCATTTCCTACACCAGTAACTTAAAAAAGTATCCCTTTGTCATTTAGAGAATACTGTGTGTAATATAAAAAAAAATTCCTCTCTCACCCCTATGGGTGGTATGTGTCATCCTCAACCTCGGGTCCTCTACCAGAGGCCTGGGAGTTTGAGGGTTCTGCGCAGTATCTTAGCTGTTCCTAGCACTGCACTCTTCTGGACAGAGAGCTCTGATGTTGTTCCTGGGATCTGTTGGAGCCACTCTCCCAGCTTAGGAGTCACAGCCCCAAGTGCTCCTACCACCACCGGGACCACTTTGGCCTTCACTTTCCACATCCGCTCTAGTTCCCCTTTCAGGCCCTGGTACTTCTCCAGCTTCTCATACTCCTTCTTCCTGATGTTACTGTCACTTGGCACTGCTACATCTATCACCACCGCTGTCTTCTGGTCCTTGTCTATTAGCACGATGTCTGGTTGATTAGCCAGTACCTGCCTGTCTGTCTGGATCTGGAAGTCCCACAGGATCTTAGCCCTGTTATTCTCCACGACCTTCTGTGGGATCTCCCATCTTGGCCTTGGGAGGGTCTAGCCCATACACTGTGCAGATGTTCCTGTACACAATGCCAGCTACTTGGTTATGTCGTTCAGTGTATGCTGTTCCTGCCTGCATCTTACATCCTGCCACTACGTGTTGGACTGTCTCTGAGGCCTCTCTGCACAGTCTGCACCTTGGGTCCTGTCTAGTGTGGTAGACCCCTGCTTCAATGGATCTGGTGCTCAGTGCCTGTTCTTGTGCTGCTATGATCAGTGCCTCAGTGCTGTCTTTTAGTCCAGCCTTTTCCAGCCACTGGTAGGATTTCCCAATGTCAGCCACCTCAGCTATCTGTCGATGGTACATCCCATGCAGGGTCTTGTCTTGCCATGGCATTTCTTCTGCTTGATCTTCCTCCCATGTCTGCTGCTGCCTCAGGCATTCTCTCAGCAGCTCATCTTTGGGTGCCATCTTACTGATGTACTCCTGGATGCTCTGGGTTTCATCCAGGACAGTGGCTTTGACACTCACCAAACCCCGCCCGCCTTCTTTCCGGCTGGTGTACAGTCTCTGGGTGTTGGACTTGGGGTGGAAACCTCCGTACATTGTGAGGAGCTTCCGGGTCTTCACATCGGCAGCCTCCATGTCCTCCTTTGGCCAGCTCACTATACCGGCAGGGTATCTGATGACTGGCAGACACACACTATTACACACACACACTATTATTCTACTACAATAACAATAATTAAGCATAACTGTATAATAATAAATGTGTATATAGATATAGATATAGATATAGATATAGATATAGATTGCACAGCCATGCCTTTAAAAAAGTTAATTAGATAATTCTCTGTAGATCAGTACAAGATATTAAAGCAGCAGGACCAGATTCTTATCTGCTTTTTAGGTAGGGAATAGGTGGCTTTTTACCACCTTTTTGTGCCAGGATCCTCAGATCTAACCCCTTTCCCCAAAATTTATAACAGCCAGCAATAATGATCAGTTAAGGGTCATTGTGCTTCTCTCACTGGAGCTCAGCAATTTTGCACGCACATCTCCTGCCCCCAACATGCCCTCTGAACCCTCACTGTATAGTTGAAGATGGCATAAAGAGATGCAAAAAATAAAAATAAATCTGTTAGTCTTAAAGTGCCACACAACTGCTTGTGGCATAAAGAGAGCTCCACTGACTTTAAGTGCAGGACACAAAGAGAACCCCATCTGACCGTTAGCAACCCAGAGTCCACTTGTGTTAAGGGGAGTCTTTCTACTGGTTTCAATGAGTTTTGGATCAGACATCAGGTGAGGGGAGCTGGTTTTCCTCAGGTTGTTTTGTTGGAATGGGGAGAGGAGGGACAACTTACCTGTCTCCCATTGAATGAGCATGGGGTCATCTTCTGAAGACTCTGGATTCCTATTCTCTCCTCTGCTGCTCTCTGACATGGTAGTACAGAGATGTGCAATTACTGGCAGCAGGGGTGAGTGGAGAGGGATAGTATACCCACTTCTGCTAACCAATCACTCCCCGTGCACTAATCTCCAGATCCTCAGTGACTTCTTTTCATGTCTGGGAACAGAGATGAGATATTGTTATGATGGCTACTGACCCACTTTTCCTCCACACATTGATCTCAGGAGCACAACGAGCCCCTGGAGTCTTACAAAGTTGCTTTGTTTATTTTCTGATATATTTGCTTCCTGATAGATGTCTGCTTTACTAAAGGAGTAATTATATCTCATTCCTTGAAACTGAAGGACCCACACAGCTGTATTTTTAAAATAAAAGTGAGATCTGGATTGAGACCAGAATATTGCATCCATTTAATACCTATTAGAATTAGAAAAGGTACAGAGCAGGGTGACAAAAATGATCAGGGGTTTGGAACATCATCTACGTAACAAAGCTATGTCTACACTTAGATGGTTTAATCAATTTAACTTAAATCAAATTAATTAAATTGAAATAAAAATCATTAAATCGATTTAACGTCTCCACTAGAAACCCAAACCGAACTAGCATGTCCATGGGCAGGACTTGCTAGTTTGATTTAGGAGAGGGGCACCATGGGAGGTGTGGCAATGTGGTCCCCAAGATGGGCCATGCCACCACCCAATCCCCTGCCCAGCTGTAGCCCGGTGAGCCGGGTGGCAAGGAAAAGACTGGGACTGTTTAGCTTTAAGAGGATATGATAAAAGTCTAGGAAATCACTAGCAGTGAAGTGAATGGGGAAGTGTTATTTGGCCCTTATGTAATACAAAAACTAGTGGTCTTCTAAGGAAATTAATGGGCCGCAGGTTCAAACAAACACAAGGAGGTATTTTTTCACACAGCCCGGTGAACCTGTGGTGGAAGGAACTTATTGCCAGGGGATCTTGTGAAGGCCAAAAGTATAACTGAGTTCAAAAAACGGTTTAGAGAAGTTCATAGAGGATAGGTGCATCGGTGGCTGTTAGCTCAGATGAGCAGGAACTCAACACCATGCTCTCAGTGTCCTTAAATCTCTAACTCCCAGGAGCTGGGACTGGATAACAGGGAATGGACTGATCAATAATTCTCATGTTCAGTTCTTTCCTCTGAAGCATCTGCACAGGCTTCTGTCAGATGACAGGGTCTTGGGCTAGAAGGATCATTTCATCTTAACCGGCATAGACCACATCCCTGTTCCCAGCTGTCTGTGCCATTACAGCACTGCAAGGGATCGCAAAACTAATCTTTTTGTTTTTGGTTCTTTGTACACAGTCTCTCTAGAGAAAAAAAAATCAATAGCACAGCCACAGCACAATCCCCAAGGTTGACAAATCTAAGCACAGAAAATTGCCACCAGATACTGGCAAAGCATATAAATTGCATCCTGTTTCTTTACCTCTTCTTTTGAATGGTTACTAGAGGCACAATCCAATGTTCATTAAAATCATCGGAAATTTTCCCTTGACTTCAGTGGATGTTGAACGGGGCTGTAGGTTTGCCAACAATCCAGGGAGACGAATTACTCTGCAATGAAGTGTGTCTGGCTTTCAGAAGATTTTTCTGTTCATTCACCTTCAGACACCAATGAAAACTAATTCAGAACTCTTATGCTGCTTGCCATTTAACAATGTGTAATGCACTCCTAGATAAATAAAATGAAAAATGGATTTCTCTTTTTGCTTCAACAGTTGAAAATGTCGGATCCTAGTAGAATATAATATTTCTTATTAGGCTTGCACAACAGAATTCTGAGTTGCTCATCTAATGATAAAAATTCAAGACACGAAAGGATGGAAGACTTTTGCTTTATTTCTAATCTCTTACATTCCTTGCCTGGAAGCCATTATCTCTACTATATATGTGTGCGTGCATGCATGCGTGCGTGCATGTGTGTTGGAGAGAGAGATGTTTAAAATAATTACTGCTAGTTTCCAATTGAACAATTTAATCTTCCCGAGACAATATTTACAATCTTAGTAAGGTTAGAAAATAAGATGCAACTTCCTTTTTTAAGAGAATATTCAGCTGTTCTTGGGAAAGTCACATGATCCTCTCCATGTGAAACTATCAAATAGGCACTGTAACTAAACTCTTAAGAAATCAGAATCTCGTTTAGCTGGCAAATTGCCTCTTCTTTCACTATGACATGTTGTTGAGCCCTAGGGAAATTTATGTGAGAGAAACTGACATCACTCCATGAAAATCTTTAGAAAACCCAGAAAGGATGAAATAGTCCAGCAAACAATGCTTTAAAAATCCTGAGAACCTAGTAACCGCATCTTCGCTCAGAAACTCTGCTCCTCCCTCTTAAACTGGTATCTCTGTGTCTGTTTGAGGGGTTTTTTTTTTAATTGTTGGGTTTTTTCTGTTTGTTTTGGGATTTTTTTTGTTTGCTTGGGGGGGGGGTTGTTTGTTTGTTTGGTTTTTAACCCTGCTTGCTGCTCTTCTTCTCTCATCTGTAATAATGACATACTTGTCTATTACCTCCCAAGCCACCCAAGCACAAATGGACCAAAGATCCAAAATGAGGGGCACAAAAATTATTCATGAAGGGTCCATAGAACATGGTGCGATTTATTCCTTAATGTAAATAACTCTCTGTGAGTCTGAGGTTCACGATTAATTATCTATGATGTAAATAATTTTCTGCAATTAAAGTGATGGGGCAAAAAATTGTAGGTAGCACTGGACTAAAATGTGTGACATCCTGCTAAAGGAAGGGCATTTAGGAGATACTCTGGATACAGTTATTTCTTCAGGTTTTAGGTATTTCTTTCACTCTCTTTAAAAGGCCCTTTAAGTTCATTATAAAGAAGCTAATTTGTAGAAAAAATATTCTAGTGATGATAAACTGCAAATTCAATGAAACGCTGAGTATAATATCTCCATTTCCTTTTGGTCTTTAAATGGTAGGGAGCAGTACTGTAAGCAAAACACTGAGAGTATACTTCTGCTCTCACACTGTTCTTGCACTCAGGGCCAGCCCAACCAGAGAGGTGAACTAGGTGGTCACCTAGGGTGCCAGACTTTAAGGGGTGCCAGATTAAACAGAAGTGATTTTTTTTTCTCTATTTAAAAAGAAAACAGTAATATGTTATCTCTTATAACATGGAGGGGTGCCAAAGTTATAGTTCACCTAGGATGCCAAAAGCTCTTGGGCTGGCCCTGTTTACATGGGTGTTATTGCGCTGACTTTATTGGAGTTATTCCTGATTTAAGCTGGTGTAAATGAAAACAGGATCACATGCTATATCCATAGGAGCACAGCATACAGTCCAACATTCAACCTTTCAACACCTAAAAAGTAATTATTTTTTGTTACATTTCAGCATATGTTTATTTTATACAGTTAGAAATGGCTCTGATCCAAACTCTGTTATTTAGGACAATTTAAAATCCAGATCCAATGCGAATTTTGCAAAGAAACCTCACCTTTATAAAAGGAAACATGAAAACCTCTTACCAGTCTGACCCCAGTTTAACTCCATTGATTTCAATGGAGACCATTCAATTTACGTCAGCGCAAGAAAATAATGAGGTCTCATAGGTCTCTATAGGTATGTCTACACTTGCAAGTTAGTTTGAATTATGGAGGCTTAACTACCCTTAATTCAAACTAATGAAAGCTTAGTTCGAACTAGTAAGACCTTCCAGTTAGTTCAAACTAAGCCCTTAATGTGATCGTTAGTTCAAACTAAGAACGATGTAGACGAGGATTAACCCTTAGTTCAAACTTAATAAGTTCAAACTAAGGGCAGTCAGTCTGAATTAACAACATGGACTAATCGAACCTACGTTAGTTCAAACTAACGTTAGGTTGAACTAACCTCAAACTTATTAGTTTGAATTAACAAATTCGGACTAACTTTTCCTAGTCTAGACATAGCCTATCTGACTGCCCTTAGGCCATGTGACTAGACTGTGGTCTTGGTTTTTCTCCTCTTTATAAGCCAAAGGAGTTCAGACAAGAAAAAACTTTGAATAGGAAATCCTTTTAAAGATATAATATTAACAGCTGCGAATGGTGGTTGACATATCTTAATGTAATTGACTCCTTCTGTCACAAAACCCCAAGTTAGCTGTTCATTTTAATTTTCAGTGAACAAAAACAATTGCTGTAAAATGCATAAAGTCACAGATTGCTATTCAAAGGAATGTGATTTTTAAATTTTTGTGGCCTATTATGACTGTATAGTAGCTGAAGAGAAAAGCTTCTCATTATGAGTGTTATTGAATTTTGTTCCTTTATTTTTATTTTTTTTTTTTTTAGTTTGCTGTCGAATTCATGTCTTCTGCTGGAATCACCTATTTTACAATTGTTTTTTCTGTAGATGACTAATGAAAGGTTATAATTAAGACAAGTGAGATCAAGCATTAGATCTCTGATTCATATTGTCTGGAGGAAACAGCTGTCTTTTTGCTACTTCTTAAACTCAGCAGCATCAACAATTGGAAAGTCATGTATTCTTTCAAATGATCGTTTGCCTTATATGTATTTCAGTGCAGTCTCTAAATGAACCTTCTCAGAGTAATCTCACATCTTGACCTGACTATTAAATGTAATTTTAGGTGACCTACAGTATTAACTCCTTTAAGTATGTGAATGTGCATGTCAGCATGTTTGACATCCATTCTGAGAGCAAAAGTAAGTGGGACTATATCCAGGCACGCTTCTCTTAGTAACTAACACATAACTACTAGAGGTATTTCACTAGGATGCTTTAAGGAGTAATGGGCTACTCAGCATGAATACTGATTGGAGAATATGAGCCCTGATGATGAAATTCTGATACATCATTTTGAATCAATATTTTCTCTCCTAGACCCCCTCACCATACTTTTTCTTTCACTCCCCCCCTTTAATTTCATCTCTCTCTTTTGTTCTACAGGCTATAAATTGAAAAGATGACAAATAAGTGTAAGATGAAAGCAATCCCTGAAAATCACTATTATTCCATCAAAACATTCAGATGAAAATATGTCAGCCTGAATATATTTTAAGAGCCTCCAGTACCCATTACTGTGAACAAACTAAGCATACTCCTCATAGAATAAGTACTTTCCGATGTTAGCAAAATACATGGTAATTTTGGATTCTCAATTAAAGGCTAAATCCCATATCCTTAGACACAAGTGAAAGACGTTTACTGCATGCGGCAACTGTATTTTATGTGTTATTATTCATATGATATGAGAAGGTCATAATTTTAGCAATACTTTGCCATTTGAAATGTCATTTATAAGCACTCACAATGCAATTTAATTAAATCTCCCCCTGAATTAGGAGTTCTATTAATTATGCAGCTGGCAAAACTGAGACAGAGGAATTCAGTGACACACTGAAGGTCACGAAACACATCAGTGGCAGAGCTGGGTAAAGTATGCAGGTGTCATGCCCTTGGTATCATTTGCCCTGCTGGAAGGACTCTGTTTGGGGTGAATTCTGCACATTTTGAATTCTGTAACTTTTTTTAACTGTCTATTATTTCTACTCTTCCTTTTTTTTTCCTTTACTTGGTCCAAGGGACTTTTACCATAAATGAAAGATATTCTAGGGAAACTCCTGATGAGAGGGTTGATATTTTTTCAAAGAAAATGGGCGAAACTTTTCCCTAGCCTAGTCACAAACCAGATTTGAATGCAATAAGGACATACCAACACCTTCAGAGCATTTTTTCAAGCTCTGACTATTTCTCAGTCACCTAATAAATGCTATCAAACTGTTCAAAGCAATGATATTCATAGAGTATTAATTCTTATAACTTTAAAGCCCTTATTTATTTTGAACTTGTTCCATACAATAAATCTGCATTCAATAAAACTTGCATTAAGGACCATTCCCAAAAGGCTCAAGTTACATTATCTAAACCTGCTACAGTTAGAATATTGCTTGTGTTCTTGTCTCCTTGCGCCAGCAGTGCACACACTCACAAGCAGGGCATGCTTTGATGAGATGTACCATTGGCAGGTATCCCAGCACATGGTCTTTTGGGAAATTTTGGCAATGCATGTTGGGGTATGAATAGCAAAGGGGTGACTGAGACTGTGCAGTCAAGATCCCATTGTGCAGTTTTCTCCCTCCCAAAATACCATAAACTTCACACATCATTTAACATCCTACAAACCTATGCAGGACATGTCACTGTCAGCCACCTGTGATGGGAGCATGGAGCATGCACGGCACTGCACCATTGTCATGAGTGTTGACAGCACTGGAGGCACAGTCCTTAGTATCTGCAGAGCTATGGGAAACATGCTGATTTCCTGGAGAGCAAATTGCTGTGGGACATAGTAAGAACCAATTCAAGATTGCTGGTGGCATTCACGGAGCAGCTGCAGTTGGTGGAGCTCCAGCTCTAGGCCTGAGAAACGAGACCTGACAGGTGGAATTGCATCATAATGCAGGCTTGAGGCGACAAGTGGTGACTGCAAGACTTTTGGATGCACAAGGATAACTTCCTAGATCAGTGCACCAAGTTCACCTCAGCTCTTCAGGGCAGAGGCACCAAAATGAGAGCTGCTCTGCCAGTGGAGACAAGAGTGTTGATTGCCCTGTGGCAACTTGCAACACCATATTGCTACCGTTCAGGGGGAAATCATTTTGTAGTTGGAAAATCCACTATGGGATCCATTGTCATGCAAATATGCAGGGCCATTAACTGTTGCCTGCTATGCAATGCTGTGACTCTCAGTCACGTGTAGGACATAATGATGGATTTCAGCAATGGGGTTCCCAAAGTGCAATGGAGCCACACACATCGCTATTTTGACACCAGAGCACCTTGCCATAGAGTACATAAACACAAAGGACTACTTTCCTATGGTCATGCAAGTGCTGTTGGATCACCAGGAACACTTCACTGACATCAGTGTTGGCTGATCAGGAAAGGTGGTGACCGTCACACCTTTAAGAGCACAGGCCCATTCAGAAAGCTACAAGCAGGGACTTCCTTTCCTGGCTGGCAGATTCCCATCAGCAATGTTGAAATGCCAATAGTTGTCCTAGGGGATCCTGGCTCATGAAGCCTTACAGACACTTTGACAGCACCAAAGAGTCATCCACCAGATAAGCAGGTGCAGAATGACAGTTGCATATGGTTATGGTAGGCTGAAGGAGCTCTGGCATTGTTTACTCTCCAAAGTGGGGCTCAGTGTCAAAAATAGCCCAATGGTTATAGCTGCTTGCTGCGTCTTACATAATATGTGTGAAAGAAGGTGGGGGGAGTTGCCACCGGGATGGAGGATGAAGACAGAGCGGCTGTCTGCTGAGTTTGAACAGCCAAAGGCAAGGGCTATCAGAAGAGCTCGATGCACTGCTATATAGCTCAGGGAGGCTTTGAAAGGGGACTTTAACAGCAAGCATCACTAATGTACTGTGATGGACTGTCCTCCTCCTAGCCCATAGTTTGGAGGCTTGTTAGGAACTGTGTGGTATTTGCTGTACAGCTCTGACTGTAAGACTGACAGGACACCAAGGAATGTTGTGGTGCCTGCTATGCAGTTATGAGTATTACACTCGGCGTCACAGATCCCATGGGCTGTGTCACAGTGTACAATAGCAGTACTTTCATGGCTACCATACATTCTGCAGCATCCGTTGGGAACCCATAAAGATTTATTATTTTCCCAACAAAAGAGGTCTGCTGACTAACAAAAAAAACCTTGGAAACAGTCTCTACAAGTTAAAAGCAAGTACATTAAACCCTTAATAAATTAGAGCAGATGTAAAGAAGAGAAAGGAACAGCCATATCTGTTTTAGCTTTCCATACATGGCCCATGATTCTCCCATATTTGTGGAGCTGTGGTTGTCCTCACAGTCCCCCACTGTGGAGTCGCAGGGAAGGGGAAGGTACCTCAATGCCATGTGGAGTACTGAAGGGAGTATGGAGAGGCCCTGTTCTGTAGTTTTGCAAGGACTGCAAATGGAAATGATCCTAGGATTGTGAAACGTGGAGGTCCCCATAAGCCTACCGCATCTGCGTTTGCTGTCTGAGAAACCCTGTAATGACCTGTTGCCTCTACCTTTCCTTTTAGTACTAGGCCTCCGGGGCCTTTCACCTGCCCACTCCTCCTTTCTCCATACAGTTCCCCCAACTTCACAGCATCTGACGACGTGGGATTTTCTCCCACAAAAGCTCATGCAATAAACAAATTTGTTAGTCTTAAGCGCCATAGGATTCCTTGTTTGTTTCACCATTTCTTAAGGTTGACTTAATGCTTAAGTCGCCCTTACTAAATTGACTTAATCCAATGGAGAGGGAGAAAGCCCTTAAATTGACCTAATTGGCCTCCAGACCCACTTTCAGTGTGGGATAGCTGCCCACAATACACCACTCCTCCATCAACCTAGCAGCTGCCAGTGTGGACACAGGTAGTCAACAGGAGTTTTCAGTGTGGGCTGCCTAAGTAGACTTAATTAGGTCGACTTTAGGTCAGCTTAACAGAGCCTCCAGTGTAGACCGGCCCAATGGGATGACATCTCCAAAGTATCTGAAGTGGTCTTCTCTGAGCAATCAAGCTTAATGGTCAAAGAATGCTTCAAAAGACATTGTAGGATCTTATCATCAGAAATAATAAAAGTTGCAGAGGTTGCTCAGAAGCTGTTATTATTTCCTGCTTTTTGGTCACATTGGTATACTGTTCTACATGGAACTAACTGGAACTGTTCAGTGATGATGCATGGGAAGCAAACAATTTTTTTCTAGTTATTTGGTTTTGGTTTTTTACAAGACAGTACAATAAATTTACACTCAGTGTGTCTGGTGTGATTTCTTTGTTTTGTGGTTCTAAACTACAGCAAGAACCAGAAGAATACAGCATAGATCTTCTCTCACTAACAGTGATGTAAATTATATACGCGCATGAGCTATATCCATGTAAAGCCAGCCTAAGTGAGAGACGAAGGATCCACGAAGAAGTCTTGTCTACTTTGCTTCAGCAGCACAGGAGCACCATCGTAGACCTTCATTGTAGACATTACCTTCACCAACAGCAGGGAATCTCCTCTTGGAGTCAGAAATTTATGTCCCCCAGAGGCGTTGACCAGCTGATGGAACGTTGTGATTCTCATTTTCTCAGCTTGCTAGGCACCGTATCTTTCACATGTCCCATCGCCGTTTGACTGACTTGTTTATTTTGTCTCAGATCATAATCAGTGTCATTTGACACCTATTACTAGCAAGTTTGTATCAGTTTTCTGGTTATGTATTCTCTGACTTGCATAGTTAAGATATTTTCCATTAAGAAACCATTGGTCTCAGTCTACTTGGCTAGTCTAACCAAGGGACCACTTTATTGCTGTTTTTAGCCCTTGTGAGACAAGAAACAAATGAGGTTGGCTTCTTTCATGGCTGCAGATTCATAAATAGTCCAGCTCAGTTACTTCTTAAGAGATTTTTCTCTGTCTCCCAGATCTTTGACTGATAAATAGTTCTTAGGACTACTTTGTTCATTGTTTTAATAGAATGTCTAGTTTTATATTAAATAGCTCTTAGGACCATTTATATATATATATAAAAATAGTTCTTAGGACTACTTTGTTCACTGTTTTAATAGACTGTCTAGTTTTGCATGAAAAACCCTCTGACATGCATATTTTTGCATATTTGTATACAAAAGGCCATTGTGCCTTGGTGGGGATGGAAAAGGGATCTATTTTTGCTTGGAAATTAGAGAGTTTTTGCTCAGAATCTGGCCCATTTTTTCTCCACAAGGAAATAGGCTAATATTTTCAGATCTGAATACCTAAAATTAAAGTGGTCTTGTTCTCAAAGGTGCTGACCATCTAGCACTCCCAATGTAGTGAATGCGAACTGGAAGTGTTTCACAGTGCAAAATCAAAGTAGTTTTATTTAAAGCTACTTGTCTTTAGTCATGTAAGGCTCTGATCCTGCAAAAACTTATGCTTAATGTTACATACTGTGAGTCGTTCCTTTTACTTCAATAGGAATACTTGTAAGGAGAAACCCTGACCATATTGTAGTGAAAGAGAATTTTGTCATTGACTCCAGGCTTTCATTCGGTTTAAAAAGGAGGGAGGTAGAAACTATGCAATTCTGAGGCAGAGCCACCAGCCCCAACTTGCTCCTCCATTTGCCCACACCCAAAATCTTCTGTATACAAGACTGAAAGGTATCCCACCCAGAGATACATTCAATAGTGCACAGAATCTACGATGAAAAGACACTTACCTGAATTCTCAGTATTCTGCCTGATAGCATTTCCACTTCCACAGCCACAGAAAAGGAAGCCACTTTTCTCAGTAGAGAGAACAAATACCCTAAATTTGGGGAACACCTTTCTCTCTCTCTCTCAGACATCTTCTTGTAGCTACTGGTGCAGCATTGAATACTGTTAGAACTGGATGAAAAGTTTTGACCAAAACTTTTATGGGGAATGTGAAAAAAACGGATTTCACAACACCAAAATACTTCTTGAATTGGTGTCGGTTTAGCTGAATTGTTGTGTTAGAAAAAAATTCCCCCAAAAAACAGCTTCATTGCAATGTTTCTGAAATGAAAGTTTAGATTTTTTTAATGTGAAATGATTTTGTGTTTCAAATTTTCCATTAATTTTAAAAATTAAGAAATGTTAAGTTTAAAATAAAAAAGAAATGTTTCCATATGAATTGATTGAAGCACTTTGTTTAACCTAATTTTTTCTTCAATTTACTTAAACTGCCAGTGAATAAAAAATTCCATTATTCACCCAGCTCAAGGTACCATCTATTAGGAAGTCTTTTAATATCAGGTTGGATATCTTTCTTTCTTTGTGAATGTTTGTGTGTTTGGTGTAGTTATTTTGCCTGCCATCATTTTAATAATGTTTTCACTGGAAAGATTTGCAACAGTCATTTTCTAATCCCAGCCAAGAAGTTGGTGAGGCAATAGTTTACTGTTCCCCATGTTCATCTTTAGAGACATAAGCTCTAATGTCATTCTAATCACAAATGAAAACATGTTTTGTGGTTTCATTCAACATAACTTGTACTAGTCAGCTTAACTGAAACGCTAAAGGGAAGGATGGCACAGCAATGCGTGTAACTGGACAGAGCTGACACTCTTATGAAGAACTCTGTGAGAGAATAGGTCCAAAGGGGCAGCCACGTTAGTCTAGTTCAGCAAAACAAACAAGGAGTCCTGTGGCACTTAAAGACTAACAAATTTATTTTTTGCATGAGGTTTCATGGGAGAAAGTCCCACTTCATCAGGTGCTTTGAAGATGTGGGAATTTACAGAATGGGAGAAAAATAAATGAAGGGAAGGATACCATGACTTACACTCCCCTGCATTTATTTTCCTCCCTTTCTGTAAGCTCTCCTATCTTCAAAGCATCTGACAACGAGGGATTTTCTCCCATGAAAGCTAATGTGATAAATGAATCTGTGAGAAAAGATCATTTACATTAATTCTGAAGCTAGCTGTGGAATTTGTGGTGTTTTCAGCTTCTCATTTTCCTGAGCATCAATAAAACAAAGAAACAAATAAAAAAGTAATGGTGGTTTGGGTTTATTTGGGGTTGTACTTGGCCACTTTTTTCATCTTGTCTGGGGAACTGAACTCACTCTCTAAAATTAAAAACATAATTTTAAGAAGTAAACCCGTCTTTCTCATACTTTCCAGAAGCGGCTGATCCCTGTATATTCCCACCTAGCCACTTTCTTCTATAATGAATGTGACATTCTCACCCCTGGTGCGTTTCAGTTAAACTGTTGATAATGCAGACTCTTAACACCCAGATTCCATACACCACTAGCTAGCACACTAGACTTTTAAAGTAATTATTTACAATGGTTTTTAACATTTGTGGAATATTTACCCAGCAGTCACTAATTATAGTGCTCTAAGAGATCATGAATATATCAGTTCTCACAGCTGTTACATCTCTTTCAGTACTACAATGATTAGACAAAGCTAACAACTTCTTAGGAAGCAATTTCTTTTACTGACTTAAACCTAAACACAGCACACTTGCCCTAGAGTTTATTTTATCACAGGCAGTGGTCCAACTATTTCACCTCTCTCATTAAATGTAATAGTCTAATTATAACCCATTTACTGATGATTTTCATTTAACTAACGCAAAATTTCCCAGCATATTTCTGCTCCCATGACTTCAATCTTATAACTGAATTGGTGTTTGGGCTGGTATAACTTATGCATGATAATTGATTGTGATTATTTAGGGAATCTGTCTGCGGTTTATGAATTGTGGGTGATGTTTATGAAGTTGTTATTCTGAAATGCTGTGGTTTTGAATGTGTCTAAGACAAGTGAATGAGAAATCCACCATTTGCTGATATGATGTCTAGCACATACCCAGCAAACTAGGGACAATGGAGTCACAAAAGAACAACTGTTTTCTGCACTGAACAATGGATATGCTAAGGAGGGAGTTTCTGCATGGGATTTCTGAAGTGGAGAGAATGAAAAAGTCCCAAACAGACAAAGAGACAAAAGGGTCAAAAAAGCTTTGCAAATGATTCACGGGCAGAAGGCTTTATGAGGGAAAGGAAAATCTGGGCAGGAGAGAACATGCTTTTGCAGTAATGGGGCGGTGGCTGGTTTAGCTCTAGGACCAACCATGATCAAAGCAACCTGACTGGCAGGGAGAGGTAGAGAGAGAGAGTCTCCATAGTTCAGAAGACAAGCCATGTGCTGCAAGAAAATGATCTGCAAACACAGAAGACTCAGACCCCAACTCAAAGACTGCTCCAGTGTGATAAGTAAACTGAGGCAGAGAAATGTGTGTGGGGTTGATTATTTTTCTAGATCTGCATATTTCTCATTCTACTAAGAGCAATGGCATTTTCAAATTCTGTCCAAAGTATGTGTGTATATTATGTGTTTCACCTATCACAAACCCCTGAGGAGGGAAACTATAAAACCAGAACATCCATACAGTGGAGTTCTGGAGGAGTGTGTGTTTAGGATGTGGGGTTCAGTACTTGTCACTAGGGCCTGGACTGTAAGGTCTCAGTTCTCAGGACAGTGCTAGGCAGAAGATCTGCCTAAAGGTCCCAAGCCAGGGAAGCAGTAACTGGACTGTGTTCAGACTTTGGATACTTCAAGCACTTGGGAATTGAACATTTGGCTACCCTCATGGCACACTGAGTGCCCAAGAGGGGACACTCAGCTTGATCTGTGATAAACTGATAACTTCTTCGTGATGACGGGTTCACCTGAAATGTGGATATCTCAGAACATGACTGCTAGGTCGATGCAACAAAGAAAGCACAAATGGCTCTGCAGCCCAGAACTCAGATGATGGGATGCCATCTGTGGTTCATCAGCTCTTAAGGCCTTGTGATATTTACATATGTGAGCAAACTTGCACATGTATGGCTCTGTCTTGGCTCTCCAAGTCAAGCACAGACTGACAGACTGGACCCAAAATAGAAGTACGTGAAAAAGAGAACAGACAGAAGGCAGAGAAATGTTACCCGTGAGTACCAGGAAGCAGAGCCCAAAACATTCTCATTGCCTCTTCATTGGCCTGTCCCCTCTTACAGAGACATCCAAGCAGCAGACATAGTACTCCACTTCAGCCAGGGTCAAGCTTTTCGATAGTCTGTTAGAATCATGGCATCATAAAAGATGAGGGTTGGAAGGGACTTTGAGAAGCCGTTTAGTCCAACCCCCTGCTCAAAGCAGGACCAACGTCCACTAAATCATCCCAGCTGGGATGTATCTACAGCTGTGGTGTACTTATGTGGCCAGCTATTCAAAAGCAGCCATGCAAAAGTGTGCATCACTTTTAAGCACACCTTGACTAGGCTCACACCCACCCCAATCTGCACACGCTCTGTTTCAAGATCTGCGTGTGCCTAAGTGAAATTCATGTATCTTTCAAGAAGTCTGCCTCCTGTTTACAATGAGGGTTAGTGTATGAAGTGCTGGTCGTCATTTTGTTATCACTTCCTTTAGGTTTAGTGCCAGCATCTTGTCTTCTGTAGTTTGTGTTTTTTAGGGTGAATAATAAAGGTAATGTCCTGGGAACATCTACTTCAGATTCCTGACCGGAAATTTGGAACAACCAAATAAGATGGACCTCCAGAGAGTCTACTGCCAATTTTATGTTGAGCCTGCTGGGCCATGATTCTGAGACTGCAGAGTGGGTTGTACAGCTAATCGTGCAGTGCAGATTTGATCAGTGATGGTCATCAACAAAGCTCGGGGCGGTTGAGTCGCAGGGCCTTGATTTAGGTGCTCCCAGGAATTAGTGACACAACAACACATTTCTTTTGCCCTCCGTTAGCTAAAGCAAACCAAATGCTCTGACCCATTTTATTATCTTTCTTAGTGGCCAACAGCATCTGATGGACTTACTGCACTGCAGAGCCACTAAAATGACCCTTTTCACACTCTACAATTGGAAATACATTTTGAAAGCTGCAGGGGCAATGAACCCTAGTGTAGGTGCTCTGAGTCTATTAGGTACATCATTTAAAATTATTTTTCTACGTCTTGCCATTTCACACCTGTATAGTCCCCAACCTCTCTCTGTTGGAAATGTGCAAAATGCAGGTCACAAGGGAAAAGTTGTATTCAAGAATTTAGCCAGCACAATTTCCCCCTTGACTGTCAGCTGCTTCCCTCCATTCTAAATAGCAAAGAGGCCATTCTCCACTTTTCGGTTCTCATTGAAGCAAAACCACCTGTTTATTTCCATTACATCCTTGAGAATAAAGACTGGAGGGGGAATTCTCTGCTGACATGTCCAGGGACGTACCCACCAACTATCTGCAAACCAGGAGAAGGGACCCTCAAAGAAGTATTAGTGAAAAAGATCTGTAGCAAGCTGAAAAGCTATTTGATTCAGTTCGTTGTTGGTTTAATTTAGGTATTACTTGCAACACCAGCTCGGCATAATATATTATTCTCCTCATTTGCAGATGATTTATGGGCATGTCCCTGCACAGTTCAGCAGTGAAGTCCCTCTCCGAGCTTTATTCTTGAGAATGTAACAAAAATAAACCAGAGTCTTTGGAAAACCAACAAGAGGCCATGCTCAGCCCTTTTACTTATTCAGAGCAGCACTCTGCCTCCATCAGCCAACAGCTGGGAGCTAGCTAGCCGGAGGATTCCCACAGCAGAGTACAAGCCCCAGGTGGCTCACACGACGCTGTCCACACAAACACTTATGCGTGCAAAATTTACATTTTTCAGGGAGGTGTTTTTTCACCTCTCCACTAGGTAACAAAAGTTTCGCCAAAATAAATGCTAATGAAGACAAGGCCTAAAATCTGTCTCTCAGATAGCTAGCTTTTTCCCCTAACATCTGCAACATCTGTTAAGAGCCCTGGAAAAAACCTTTTAATAACCAATTATATATAGCTATGGGTCAGAGGTACAAAATACAAATCCAGATTTCAAACGCTCTCAAAGGATATTTTACATCCAACATTTTGGTTGTGAACCGCTCTTTGGTTTACCCTTTTTCAGCTGACAAATAAAGTTTCTTTTGGAACGCTTCTTTTCTTCTTCCTTTCTTTCTCGAAAACTCATCAACTCACTTAGACCTACAGGACTGAGTGAATGAGTGAACTTCTCCACTTTTGGAATTAAGGGTTATGATAACAATGTGCCTTAATTGATTAAACTATTAGCTACACCTCTTTCATTAGTCTTTCAATGAGACTCTTAATAATTTTTAATGCCCAACCAAAGCAGACAGAATGTGAGGCTGTAAGACTTGGTGAAGCATACTGTGACTATATTTACCATCCATCTATTTGATTTGAAAGTCATTGCATAGGCATGGAAAACATGTACACTGTAAAAAAACTTTTTTATCGATGATGCTACTTTGACTAGTTTATTACTATATTCTCTAGTTAGCACTGGCTTTACTGGTTGTTAATTATATATTAATAGCCAGGCATTTTGCTTAGAAGTGTGACTTATAAATAAAAGTTACTCTGGTTATGCCCACAGACAGAAAGATTTCAAACAGCGCTCTGAATTCACAGAGACTGTCTCCTTAGCCCCAGGTTCAAAATTAGTTAGGTGCTTAACTCTCCTTTATTAATTATCTTTGAGTATCTAAGGCGCCCTACTCTTCCTGCTCTACTCCACCAAGATCTGCAGCCAAGTGTCCATCCCTGCCTAATGAGGTTGGCATTCATTGAAATTTAGCTGCTTCCTCTCTATGAACCTGAACCAAATCCCATTTTAGCCAAGACGAGTGTTGCCCGTGTTTCCAATGGGCTTTGGAAAAATGCTCCATTAGCACTTTACCATCAGAGTGAAAGAATACATTTCTACTTTCTTTAAGGGTTTTTTTTTTATATGACATAATAAGAGAGACCCCTCCAGAGCCATGAGACCATGATCAACACATGCAGAGCCATAATTCCCTCAGAATAACCCCCATGGTGGGATAATCAGGGCTGTTGCAAGCTTCCCAATTAAAATTAAGTAACATTTATTTGGTTCACTCTTAGTCATGCTCATCTCTGATGTACCGAGACAGCAGGGGGAGGGGAAAAATAATAGGCTTCAAGCTTTGAACACGTTAATTGTCTGAAAATGTTACGACATATGAAGGCTTCCTGTAGCAGTTTTCAAGTTAGAAAGATCAGCACTTGAAAATATAGTGGCAAAATATGAAGAATCAAAAGCCCCTATTTTCAGCAGCCTCCATATTTTTTGCACCCTGAAAATAGCCAGTTCTTTAAGACATGGAGGATATGACCTGGTCTACAAAAAACGTACACCACCATAGCTCTATTGGTCAGGTGAGTGAAGAAAACACACCCACTGCCAACAAAGCAAGACTGATCAAATCCTCACAGTAGACTACGCTGACAGAAGATTTCTGTCAGCACAGCTAATGTTATTCAAAGAGGTGATACTCCTACTTTAGAAATTCTCCTTCTGCCAGCACATACAGTATCTTCTCAAGGAGGTTATGGAGTGTAGGCATAGGCCAGCATTTCTCAAATGTGGCCATCATGGGTCTTTTCTTGTGCTACATGCTCCTGGATGATGATGGGTGTGGAAGAGGAGAAGTGGTAGCTTCTCCTCCAGGGCCACCAACAGAGTTTGGGCCCTGATCACTCTGAAGCTACAAATCCCAGAAAAGCAAGCAGTTAGTTTGAGTGCCACATCTTCCTGGGGGCAGTGAAACTTGGGATTTTAGCTTCAGACCTGAGATGACTAGATCCGGCCGCCACTGCCAATCGTTGCTTCCTCATACATCCCCCCGTTGCCCCTTGGCCCCACTGTCACCCTAGCCACCTCCCTATCCAGGGTTTATTTGTTCTCTGGCTTGCTGAGGCTGAGTAGGTCTGCTGTGAAAAGTGGTATTTGTATGTTTGTATCATTTTCACTGCCTCCCAGCTAGCAAGCAGGCTTACGAGCTATCAAGTCTTCTAAAAAAGGCAATCAAAAGCACTTTATTTGTGTTTCTATTCTGTTTGGGTCCAGTAAAGAATAGAAACACAAGTACATTTTTTTTATTATCGAGTCTGCAAACAAAACATTACATAAATAAATTACAATCATTTAAATGTGTGTAAGTATATATTTATTTGTTTTTCCTAAACTTAATTAAATATTTGCAGAAAAAGTGTCAGAGCAGCCCACAGCAAGAGTTGGTGGCTGCACTGAGTAGCTAATTCAAATAACACGAGCAGCGAAGTCATGACTGCAGGGACAGCAAAAACAACAACAACAAGGAGTTGTGTGGCACTTAAAGACTAACAGATTTATTTTTCGCATGAGCTTTCATGGGAGAAAATCCCACTTCGTCAGATGCTTTGAAGATGGGAGAACTTACAGAATGGAATGAAAATAAATGCAAGGGGGTATAAAACATAGGATCAGGTCATACAGTAACAGCAAATCAGAGCAGTTGTTAGGTTCAAACCCTGGGAATCTAGTTTTGAGAGTTCAACACCCATCCATCAAGCCCACCTGCGATCTTTGGTAGGTACTCAAGTGGCTGTGATGTAGTTACACTCCTCTGGCCAGGCCAACACTTAAAATTTAGGTCAACAGTGGCTTCTGTGCTTAGGAGCCATGACAAATCCACAACTCTGGGTGCTGCGGCTATGTTAATATAACCCTTAATGTAGATGCAAGCAGGGCGATGGAAGAATGCTTCTGTCAATCCAGCAACCATTTCTCAGGGTGGTTGTGTTCCTACACTGACAGAAAATCCCCTTCTTGTCACTCTAAGCTGCATCTACACTGCAAGGTTATGCGGCATGCCTACGACATCATAGCTGTCCCATTATTGTCTCTGTACTGTAAAAATGGCCCAAATGGCAAACTTGAGTTCAAAAGGATGCATGTGACATAGCCATACACACATCCTCCACAACTTTGCTTCAGTAGCCAAAAAATGTTCTTATTTTGTTCAAAGTATGAACACATGGCGTTCTAAACCTGTGACAGAAATAGCTGTAGCCATATTGCTCATCCCAGATCGCTGATACTTCTAAAGAGGATGCCAAATGCTATGCATATTTCTGAGTTGTTCAAACTGAGAACTGTTATGAAATGTCAAACTGTACAGAACTGTGTCTCCTGAGGAATCTAACCTGCTTTTGAAAAATGCTAAGTACCCTCAGCTTCCACAAATTATTGGAATTTTGATTTTATCAGGAGAAAAATTGGGCTCCAATGCAGGTGGGGGAAAGTTTGAGAAAAAACTATGGATGTCCTACATTGCCAATGTCTGTTTAAAAGCATTACTAAGATTCAAGAGCTCATAGAAGGGAGGTGGGGGACATCTGT
Source organism: Podocnemis expansa (assembly GCA_007922195.1). Taxonomy (NCBI): domain Eukaryota; kingdom Metazoa; phylum Chordata; order Testudines; family Podocnemididae; genus Podocnemis; species Podocnemis expansa. Next base: position 3,482,418 of record ML682026.1, on the reverse strand, counting down.
CAATAGAACAAAAAAAACCTGTTCAAAATTAAAAATTCTAAATATGGTCACAATCAATAAAATGAAATTAAAAAAACCAAAACAAGGAGTCCTGTGGCACTTAAAGACTAACTACTTGGGTTTTTGGTTTTTTTGCTGGACTAGACTAACACGGCTGCCCCTTTGCAACATCGATAAAAAGGTCATCACAATGTTATTGGGGCTTCTTAAGTGTCTCCAAGAAGCTCTGAAAGTGGCAAGAAAGTGTAAATATAAATACAAGAAAAGATAATTCTCCTTAATGGAAATAGAAGTAAATACTTGAATATGCATACCCTTACTATCAAATTCACATTTTTTAAAATTTTGTATGCTATTGTACTTTGAGAGGTAGCCACACATTTTCAAGTACACGCAGCTTTATGTTTCAAATAAGACTTTTTTTTGGTCATCAAAACTTAGTGACATAAAAATTGCTATCTAGACTGACACAATGATTCCTGCCTGATAACAGTCTTTAAGCAGAAGAACAATTTGACACATTTAGAATGCTGAATATTATCTTAACTGAGCTGGGTATTTCATGAAGATTTTTAAAAAAATAACAAACCAACAGCTCCTGAAAAACTTAGAAAAACATTCAATCATGGAACAATTTTGTCACCATCTTGTGTCGTCTTTTTTTTTTTTTTTCCATTTTTGTATTCCTTGGAACGTTTGTATGAAAACTGGAATTTTGCTGCTTAGAAACCCATTTGCTCCTGCTGTTTGGTCAGCACAGGAATTCATAATCCTTTTTGTAGTCCCATTTGACAATCTAGCAGCAGAAAAAAATCAAATCAACAGATTAAGACATTAAGCAGATCTGGAGCCAAATTAGTCAGGGCAAAGGTACCAAGCTGGATTCAAGTACACCAAAATCTTGTGAACTGTTTAGTGCATGATTTTAGATCTAAATGGTGAAAACCTTGTGAAATCATAACTCTCTGATGCTGAACAATAATAACTAAACTGATATGATTGTATGTATATATACACTGATGATGATGGGCAGATTAGATATTTCAGCAGATTTTCACCATTGTACAGTGAAAATCTTGCAGGGGAGAAAATTGTTCTTGCAAGATTACTGCCGTGATGGGTCAAGAGCTCCCAGGAGTAGGTGTTCTTCTGGGATTTCAATAACACATAAACTAGAACTGGAAAAGTAGACCCCTTCCATTTTGAGATCCTACCCAGCCAGAATCCAGACTGAAATGAGGATCTGAATAATGGGATTCAAATCCAAAAGCCTCTCCAACCCCAATATTGCAAAGAGTTGAGATCTGGGATTCTGATTTTGACCCGCCTTTAAATATTTATCTAACTCAATTAACCAGGCTTAGATATGTAGACCATCAATCACCATAGTAACAAGAATTAATTAAGATGAATAGTTCTTGGCAATTAGACCCGGTGAACACTAGTGGAAACTGACGGTTTCTATTGCAAAATTCTTTTGATAACAAACTCAAGTTTTTCCTCCCTAGTTTTTATTATTAAGGTAATTTGCAGGGAGACAGGGTCTCTGTGTTTTGTGAATTTCTGCTCCTGCTGTTTATTATCCACTTGAAATAGTAATGCTGTTTGTGACCACAGTTATTTGCTGTGGAAATTATTTACTGTCACAAAGAGGATTAAGATTTCAGGCAAGAAAGAAGCTGCAGGAACACATGATCACCTAAGCAACAGAGATACAGTTTCACGCCTGTATGCCTAATAATAAAAAGGACAGAAAACAACATAGAAGTGATGATAGATTACCACATTTTTTCTGAATGGAATGTTTTGGATAAAAATTCTCTCATTAGGCAGCCGTGACCTACCCTTTCAGAATCCTTACCAGCTAATCAGTTCTTTCATTTTAAGTGTATGTCAGAACATATCAGATGCCGGTGACACTTCAATTCTATCCAGAACAATTATTCTGACACTTTATTCCTTATCTAATGCTAACAGACCATACCCATCCCTAGAGAAACTTTGGATTTCACTATTATCTTGCATCCAAAGACATCCAGGTGCTTTAGAAATATTAACTTATGCAACAAAGGAAGGAGTGTGATTGAAGTAACACAACACTGGCCTGTGACTCTGGGAAACTGGGCTCTGTTCCCACATCTGCCACTGATCTGCACTTTGACCTTGAACCACTCACTTCACTTCTCACCCTCCTGTCTGTTTGGTTTGTCCATTTAAAATGTAAACTCTTCGGTGAAGGGACCGTCTCTTGCTATGTATGGGCACAGCTAGCACCAGGACCTTCAGCAGCAGCCTCACAGTTCTACGGGAAGACAAATAATGGTAATATTACCCTTAAAGAAACAACTGACAGAAATGAATAGGAATGAACACTGTAGTTCCTCAGAAATTAAGATTCTATAGAAACTACTCTAAAAACCTGCAGAACTTAAAACAGAATGAGAACCTATCTATACATTTTTCATACCAGCCTACTGAAAAGAGAGGATTTTGCATAATAGAATATTTAGGATGCTTCAGAAAAGCCTATAGGAATGTTATTTTCTATTATATTCAATAGGATTTCTGAGAGGTGAATTGTTAATTATCTTAATTATCAATTGTCTAAATAATTATTATTTATTAAGGTTCATCGTCTAATATTAATTATCCCCATCTGACAACAAGCCACAGACAGATTGAGGCCTGGTCTACATTTAAAATTAAATCAACCCAGCTATGTTGCTCAGGTTGGTAAAAGAAATTTTCTTCCTAAGTGCATAGTTAGGGTGATCTAATCCCCAACGCAGATGCAGTCAGGTGGAGAAAGAATTCTTCTGTCGACCTAGCTACTGCCTCTTGGAGAGACAAACTAATTACACTAAAAAAACAAGGAGTCGTGTGGCACTTAAAGACTAACATTTATTTTTTGCATGAGCTTTCGTGGGAGAAAATCCCACTGCCAAAGAAACCCCTTCTGTCAATATGGGAAGCACCTATGCTACAGTCCCCTAGTTTCGGGCATGCTTGTAGCACAGACAGGGCAAAAGACCAAAATTCTCAGCTGAGACCACTGATTTGGGCTTGGTTTTAGTGCCCAACTTGATGCAGCCCGGGGCTGGCTTTCAGAAGCATTTGGTTTCCAGATACAGGCCTGAACCCAGCGCTTTCAACTCATGTGCACTAAAGAGAGGCGCCCACACCGTGCTCTCTCCCGTGTCCCAAGAACGTCAGCGCCTGAGCTCCAAGGCCAGTGCGGGCCAGCCACCTCACCTGTGACTTGGCGGACCTATGGCCCCTAGCTCAGCCCCCGCTCCACTTCTAGACCCTCGCTGGGGCGAGCCCACGGGGGAGAGGCAGCCCTGAGCCTCGGCGCAAGAAGCGGGGCAGCCGCCAGGGTCGATGCAGCAAGAGAGAGGGCAAAAGCCACGGGCATCAGGAAACGGTGACCACAGCGGAGCACAAGGGTCAGGGAAGCTGCCAGGGCCAGCATGGCGCGGGGTTGAGGCTGGGGGCAAACACCAGGGGGCAGCAAGGCAGAGGGGCAGCCCTGCCCCCACTGCAGGGAGGGGAGCAGCCAGCAGGGGGCGCTGAGGCTGAGTGGCAGGGAGCAGGGGGCGTTGTGGCGCATGCGCAAGCGCCCGCGCATGCGCAGTGCGGGCGATGGGCGAGGCGGAAGGCGGCGCGGCCGCGGCGGCGGAGAAGCCCCCTGTGGGCGCGGGCGGGGCGGCCCCGGAGCCTGGCGCGCCGGCCGAGGAGGCGGTGGTGTGGAGCCCGGAGGTGGAGGTCTGCCTCTTCCACGCCATGCTGGGCCACAAGCCCGTAGGTGAGAGCAGGCCGCGCCCGAGCCCGGCCTCGAGTAGCGGCGCCGCCGCCGGGGCGGGGAAAGTACCGTATTACTCCGAAACTGAGAGCCGCCGCCATCATTACCGTATTACCCGCAAACAGAGGGGCATAGAAAAATTACCGTCTTACTCGGAAGCTG